>CM035428.1:163215788-163233288 GCA_020310875.1 Ceratopteris richardii | reverse complement strand
TAAGAATGCATGCATGAGAATGATACATGTATGTATGACAAAATGAATATATGTGCATACACATATATACTTAGAGTTTCAAGTAATATGTGTGTTTTATGTTTTATGAGACATACTTATGTTTTTTTCCTAATGATCTCTTCAGACCATTTGAAGAAGATTGATGAGATGTGACGAATTGATGAAACCTATGAGCTTTTGACTAGGAGTTTGGAGCTGCATTTATGTTGTTTCTCCTAGTTTTCCTTTATCTCATTTGAAAATTAAGACATTGTATTAGGATTTTTAATCAAAGTACTTGTATTAGACTTTTTTAGCAAAGTATTTGTATATGAATTTTATCAAGGCATTTGTATAGGAAGTACTTTTCTAAAGATACTTTAGCAATCAAAAGGTCTTAGCATTATTAATAAACAGTTCAATTATCAATCAAAATGTTACATTACACTTTATTTCTCATGTCTTCAAACAATGCATCTTCAAATGAATCTTCTAATAAACAACATAGCTGAAATTATCAAAGTTTGTATAACTGATGAAGAATTAATCTTGCAATCATATCAAGATGCAGTTTCTAGGTATAGAGCTGCACAACCCTATAGACCATAGATTCATAGGCTAATCTTAAATAGTGTATTAAACTATAGTTAATCACTCATCACATACTAAAAACACATCTTAGCTCCTAAAGTACGCGATGAAACACCCTACGTGTAGTCACATAGTGAGGCTATCGCAAGTCAGTTCTGATCTGCACCTGTCTCCTTTCACACCCCTCGACAACGCCTGGCATGCATCCATCAAATAGTTATCTACTTGCTACAAGCAAATGTTTGAGGAGATGTTCTCTATTGGGTTATGGGAGTACCACTTAGAGATTTTCATTCCCAGACCCACCAATATCTTGCATCTATTTGCAATAGAACAAGCAATCCATGTTGATCAGCTACAATTGCCACATCTGGATGTTCTAGGGCCAATAGACTGGGATCAGCTAATGACAGATCTTGCACGAGGACTATTGGGAAAACATAATCTAGCCACAGATTTCATCGAGTGCTACATCAAGAACTCTATAAAACAAGGGTCTGTCAGGGATGACAAACGCGAGAGATGGGGGTGTTGGCAGTAGCCACGGATTCGGGAAGTCAAGGTGTTGCGAGATAGGGAATCCATTACACAGATTTAGAATAGAGGGAAATTCAAGTAGGACCAAGCAGGCAGAGCAATCAACAAAGATCCGACAATTAGGCCTATATATTTTTTCAAAGGATAAATCTTTTTCAAAAGTGATTTTCATCACTATATCAACATTGTAAATACTATTTTTGGTAGATTAGACTCCATCTTTTTCAAGCCGAGGAATCCT
This sequence comes from Ceratopteris richardii, assembly GCA_020310875.1. Classification (NCBI taxonomy): domain Eukaryota; kingdom Viridiplantae; phylum Streptophyta; class Polypodiopsida; order Polypodiales; family Pteridaceae; genus Ceratopteris; species Ceratopteris richardii. The sequence goes on along the minus strand of CM035428.1, from coordinate 163,231,919 downwards.
CAAGCTTGAGGAATATTAGAAGTACTTACGTATAAATTCTCATAATTTTTAGACTCCATTTGCGCCGTCAAATAAGCTCTTGAACTAATTTTTAACTAGGCCAAACACTAGTTCTGGAGAGGGCCAAAAGCTAGTAAAAAAACTATAAAGAGAGCTAGAGAGCTCATTTTTGAGGCTAGAAAATTTGGAATTGAAGTGAAAAGCAGCTTTAATCATGTTTTTGGTTAATTAAGGATTCCATTGCTCCATCTCTTTGTCTTGTTGTGTGTGTGCATATGTGTGTGTATGTGTGTGCATGCTTGTGTGCTTCTCACTCACTCACTTATGCATCTCACTTGCTCATGGTTGTCATACCCTCCTCAGGTCTTCGTGAATTGAAAATTATGAGGTGGATCTCCTCACATTGGTACTTTCCATTGTGCTAGAGTGAGAAGGACTCAACCAAAAAGAAGAAGGTAAGAAGGCTGATTTGGAGGATCAGGTAGCCTTTGAAGAAGCCTACGACAAGGTGAGGACTTCATTGAAGGATCAACCTACTGGCACTAAAGAGAATACACAAGAGGTGAATATTGAAGAAATCTTGAAGGACATTCACCATAAGGTCAGTTTATTCCAACTTATGAAAATGGATGCAAAGGTGAGAAATGATCTAATCAAATTCATACAGTCTGCCTACCTAAGCCAACCACCTAGTATAGATGGGTTCATGCTAGCTTTTCCCCCACACCACTCACATACTATGAAAGTTGAAGATTGTTTGTTTCTATAAAAGGTGAAATTTTGATAAATGTCATTATAGATGGTGACTTGGGCATCAATCTAATGCCTGATTTTACTTTTAAAGAGGTACTTATAATGGTTCATGGCGTCCAGTTTCTCTTGGATTTTGTTGTTGTTGCTCTATCACAAGAGAATACTTATCTGCTACTCTTGCGAAGGTCTTGGCTGAGGCAAGCCGAAGCATTATAAGATTGGGGAAGGAATAGATGATGGATTTCTACAAAAGCTAATAATCAGATGGAGGAAGGATGTGACACTACAAAGGCAACTATCTATACAGTGGACACTCACGTAATGCATTCTCTACCTCATGAAGATGATATTCTACTAAATTGGATGATGGGCAATGAAGAATGTTGTAATAAGTGAAATAAATGAGGATTTTGTAGAGGAAGTGCAAGGAGGACAAAAAGAGATAAAAAGTGATAATTTACACTCGAATAGTAAGGAAAGATGTAAATCAAGTGACTATAGCAAACTAGATGCAAAAGTCAAAATAGGGCCTCATGTGCCCTAGGTTGGGCATCTCTTTGAGGATGGCCTCATGTGGCCCAAGTTGGGCACCTCTCTTAGAATGGCCCAAGTGGGCATCATGAGGCCCAAGTTGGATGTCTCTCCTAGGTGGCCCAACTGGGCGAGAATTCTCAGGTAGCCAAGGTGGCCTATTTAGGTTCCTAATTTTTTATGGTCAAAATGAAATTTTTGGGTGACTAATTTTTATGTAGGACCAACTTGGGCAACTAAATTTTGGAACATCTTAAGAAATGGGGTGCCTATTTTTTGATGATTTCAATGATGGGCCACCACAAGCTAGGCACCTAGGAGGTATTGAACAAGTAGGCAAGGAGCCTTCCCTTGGCCAAAATGGGCCGATTTTCTCTATAGAACTAACTCCATTTTTGGAGCAATGTGGTCAAGCTATTTTTTTGCAGGCACTTCTTGGGAGGTAGAGACCTCCAATTGGGCCACTTGACCATGATAAACAAATTTTTCCAAAAGGCACCACTACACGGCTATGCAAGGAGTAGACATGTAATCATGATGAATTCATCAATTTTATGGATGCAATGCTAGAATGCGCAAAAATTGTGCATGCACCTAAAGAGGCTAATTTTGACCCTCAGACAAGAGAAGAACTCCCATCCCTCGATATTCTAGATGGGTGGACCAAGGAACACATCATGGTGCATAAGCTCAATTCTACCCCGATGCACAATGTTAAGGACTTTTCAAAGTGAGGCTACCCCTGAAAAGCTTGTTCAAGAAGTGAATCTTGGAGATGAAGAAAACCCATAAGTATGCCATGGAGGCTTGGGCCTTTCGCTTTTTTTTTTTTTTGTTTGCACTAGCTGCTCTTCTTATTTGCAAAAACTGCCGCTTGCCTACTACTCTTGACTGTCACTCATATATCTACGTAAACCCCACGTGGCTTGAGAGGTTCTGCCATATCTCCACGATGTGCCATCGAATCCTTGCCACAAGAAATTAATCACTGAGTTATCCCATTTTCACATTCATGGAGCACTAAAAATAGAGAAATGCATACGATGGAGAGGGAGGACATGGAGGAGGGTTGGGGTGCGACGAAAAAGCGAGAAAGTAATGGCGATACAATAATTTTACTTCATTAAAGGAGGGCAAAAGATTGGCAGAGAAAGCACGCATAGGAATATATTCAGAGACTACAATTGTTTGTGCAGTAGACGAAATATAGGACGAACGCTGAGAAAAAAAGGAATCGTTAGAATCAAACGCTCGACAGTTAGATTGATGAAAGGAATGTTTTGAATGCTGATCAATGTACAGAGCTGACCATGAAAGATGGAGCATAGCAGAAGTATGAAGAGCAGCGATTAGTGGTCAGAAGTCATGCTAATATATATTTCTAAGATCCAATTCTGAAGTTTGCAAACAACACTGTAACAGAAGATTATCAGTATTTTTGTTTCTTCGAACAATTGTTATCTATATTGGAGCAGTTTTCTTCAGAATTTTGCTACTCTGTGCATTCATTTTGAATAGCGCCGTTCTCTGAATATAACTCTTGAGCTTTTTTCAGATCCTCGTTGGTTGCATTTTTTATGCATTATATAACTTGTTAATTGAAGATACATGCGTTTGATCCCTTATTGAGTTGTGAGTTAGGTGAGCCAAGATCAAATTTTGCATGTATAGTTTGCATTGGAATTTTCATACAGAAGATGGCATGCACAAATTTCTGCAATAACTTTGTTAGCATATTTGGTTTTTTTTTTTATAGCTACCCATAAGTAAAAACGCTAACAATTTGACTTATCTCTGATCCAATTTTACCATCATTGTCCTGAAAATATCAGCGTTATTCTGTATTACTGTTCATTCATATGTTGTTCGATTGCATGAGATATTTCAAATTTACGCCACAAAAAAGTGAATGAATTCATTGGTGTGCATATATCTTTTATATTGCATTCACTCTTATGCACGTTTGTATCACATTAATTGTCCTACTTTATATGAAGATTGCATTGTTCCATACGATGTGAATTCGAATCATAATATGCTAATTGTCTAAATTTTGAAACTCTCATAAGATAAAGTGGTATTCGTGATTTTTGTTATCGAATAAACACATACAAAAAGCTGTAAAAATGTGTACAAGAGATTCTACAATTCAATTCCTAAGGATTGTCTCGCACACACAAGTTTAAATTCATTTGAAAAGCATGGTTTTTCATAAAATAAAGACTTAAGCATGGTTTGAAAATGTTTGGTGCTACCCGTTAGCATCAAATGGTGTTTTCATTTACAGTGATTTCTCTTTTAGAATGCGTCGATTTAGTGTTTCTTCTCTTTACACAAATTGAAATCAAGTTCATTAGTGTATGTTAAACATTATAAGAGCTAAAAGATGAAAATAATTACTTTTTGAAAACCAAACCAAGAGCCTATCATGTGTTTTCATTCGTTCGAGTTATCACTATTTGAAAACGCTTGAAAGATATGACAAATTATTTCTAATGAAACTCTTCGAGCCTAGAATCATCACTTGAGCTTTTGCCAACAAGCACCTTACATGTGCCGTATACTTGACAGCTCAACTGATCCACCAACTGTGCCATCCGTGTTGACCCCGACGTGAAACTTTACGGCCCTCAGTGACTTAAGTGATTGCTTTGAATTCACTTTGGTCTTCAATTTGAGTTTATTTTGAGTTTACTTTGAGGTTGACCTTTAGATAGCCTTTAGAGTGAGACACTTGAGGTTGAGAGTTTGAGTATTGAATTTGATTGAGACTTTGAGTTTTTACTAAGAATTGAGTTAAATGGAAATCTTAGGCCTAGATCCAGGAACCTTGAGAGGTTTACTTCAAGTGTTGAATGAATCTTAGAGGAACTCCATAAATAGTGATGGAGTGATGAGAGCCCTAGAGACAATTTCAAAAGAGTGTGGATTCTTTAATGTTTGAGATGTAACCAAGTTTTCGCAAATCTATGACACTAAAATGGACCTCTATGGTGTGAGTGCATCTATGAAGCTTAGTGAATATGCAAGGATTGTAATGCCCGGTGTCAAACCTAGCATTTATGCTCTTTAGGAGCAATCGCACACATGGAGTGAATTTAAAAACGTTCTTAGAGAAGAGTATATTACTTAGAGGACTTAGTCATGCCCACATGACATGCATTTGGAGAGTGGGTGGCTACTCCAAATAAGGGCATTGAGTTGACCGAGCTACGTCAAGAATTTGAAGAGCGATTTGATCGATTGAGCCATAATGATCAAGATGCTTTGGAACATGACAAAGTAAAGATCTTCATTAAGAATGTAGACCCTGATTTGGCTTTAGGGCTAGGTGACATGTTGGAAGACTTGACGGAGCCATTGAGATTGACTAGAGAATGGAGTAGAGTGCATAAGGATATATCAATACTTCTTGAATGAGGTCATTGAATACTTGCTACAAGAATTCATGGTGGTTCATAAGAAGTCAGATCCATATCACCCACAAGCCAATGGGTAGGCCGAAAGTAGGAATAAGATACTATGTAATGTTCTTACTAAACTAGTGAATAATACGCATTCTGATTGGGACAACCAACTACATCATGTTGTTTGGGCATATTGAATGGCCTATAAAACAGTGCTCCAAGCCACACCCTTTCAAATGGTCTTTGGAAAAAATGTTGTGTTTCCATTAGACTTATCGATACCAACATCAAAAGTAGCAAAGGAACACTAATGGACCAGTCATGAGCTTTCCTCTAGAATTTTTTATTTCGAAGATTAGGAGAGATACGATTCAACACAGTAGTAGGGATTTATGCGGCCAAGTAAATACAAAAGTCATACTTCGATGCCCATCCGAAGGATAAAGAATCAAAAGTGGGAGACCTAGTTCTGGAATACACCCTCAAACAACATGCTAGAAAATCGGAAAAGTGAGGCTATGGACCTATGATCATCAAGAGGATCTCCACAAGTGGAGCAGTTCAATTAGCCACACTAGAAGGTGAAATTTTGCCTAGTTACATCAGTTGGTGCAAAGTGAAATTATATCAAGAATCCCTCATAAAGGAAACACAAAATTGAATCAATATTACAAAGAAACATAAGGAAGAAGAAAAACGAGTTCGAGAAGAAGTGTAGGCAGAGGCTTTAGAATGCATCCGAGGAATGAAATTGAGAAGACAATGTAGAGATCACCCTAGGTCAAACACTCATGATGTTCTAAGATATCACATGGCCATGTGCCAAGCATCAAGTGTAAGTTCCCCTAGAATTGTTGACCGACATCCTTTTGTGAGCATAGAGGTAGGACAAGGAAACAATGTTAGGACTATAAGAGCCTTGATTGACTCTAGTGAAGCCACTAGAACAATTCACATTTCTTACTATCAGGAATTTCAATTAAAAGTCAATACTTTAGAGGATATCTCATAGGATTGGAAGGTGTGCAAACCCCTTACATGGGTGAGGTGGTGCTTCCCATCTACATTCAAGATATTCTTATAAGAGTGAAGGTGCTACTATGTCAAGATGAGGATCTCACTGAACCTCTTCTCTTCAGTCAAGACTCGATCTATGATCATGTAGTCAACCTGAACCTAAGAACCAAACTTCTTCAAGTTTGGGTGGATCAAAACCACGTCACAATTGAGTTAGAAACTCATGCACTCAAGGAACTAGGAAAGATAGCCACTCTTGGTCCTTCCAAAACACACATGAAGATAATGATGTTATTGTTGACCAAAGTTCTATGATGTAGAAGGAGGCCAATCATGAAGGAGTTGTAACAACCAAAATGGAACTCCCTTCTTTTCCAATGATGGCCCAGGGAGAACAACCAAGATGACTTAGGTGTTGATTTACACAAACAACCAAGTGGCAAGCTCAACAACGAGGGCAAAATAACACACATGGAGTGAGGCAGATCTAGATATGCAAGGGTGAACAACCCTCTACTCGGATTATAGAACCCCAAAGATGCAACAAACAAACTACTCAGTCAAAGACTACAATGAAGGAGTATGCCAGGAATCAACTGAGCCGAACTATTTCTATTTGGATTCCAAAGTAGTCGATGAAGGATGACCCTAATGCATGACAAATTTGGGTGCTTAAGACTTGCTTACTTGCTCAAATAGCTCCACATAGGCTCATATGCTCAAATCACCACTCACAAACACTCACATCCTATGCTTCATGGAAAACATCTGTAATCAACACCTCCACACTTGAAATTACAGGTAGGATTGTCTGGAAATGGGTACCCAAAAAGTCCCAAATCCAAGAAGACATATTTTAGAAACATGTAAAGATCATCAAAGCCGAAAGATGCAATTTCACAAAGAAAATCTGGAGAGTTAAATCTTGTAAACTAAGTTCCTTTAGATGCATGTAGGATCTCAATTTAGCAATCAACAATCCATCTAGGAACAATGCCACTTGTTTGGTTGGTGTTGTGAAGAGATGGATTTGTACTTGTTGAAGATAAAGTGGTGCTGCAAAAACTTTGCACTACACCAACCAAATGAAGTCCAGAGATATATGGCAGGCCCTTTTAGCTTGCCAAAGGATGTACTAGGCACCCTATGTACCTTGGATGATCACTCTCAAAAACATAAATCAAACAGATAGGTATGAGTTGAGCCATGAGTAAAAAACTTACTATTTTGGTTTATACACCTATCCAAAGTTTTGAAGAATTCTCTGGCCACAGCAGTAATCAACTTAATTCCTTTTGGGGACCTCTTATTAAATAATTAATAACAATCAAGATTTATTTCATCAAAATTAAAGGACCACATAAAGAGAAAGATGTTTAACAAGTTGTAGCATCACCCCGATTTTCACGGGCTGTAGCAATACTTAGACCTGTGAGCAGATAAATCATAATATCTCAAGATTCCAAGATCTAATGCTTATGAAATTTTGTATGCATCTAATATACCATATGTTTATTCTATCAAGATCTGAAGCATAGAAAATGATGAAGTACACACCGAGAACTAGCCTTTAGAAAGACACTATTCTGATGGAGTGCTGACAGAGAAGTAGAGAATGAAGCGATATAGTCGACTTTAAATGAACATATCTCAAGATTAAAAAACATAATTGCAATGAAAATTAATGATTATATAGTAGACTTAAAGATCAAATGTTACCAACATCATTGAAAATGATGCACCAAGCTTAGAGAAATCATCTCTGCAATCTGACTGAGAAAACTGAGAGATATGGTAGTAAAAAGTATATTCACAAAAGCAGAAGATATGAACTCAAATGATCATAAAAATAAAAGTATATTAATTGTAAAGTATAATGGACTTACTGATACATATGTGTGCCTTCAATCCACACTTTGATATGGCATAAAGCTCAGCTCATGGAGGTCTTAAAAAATGTGACTAAACTGCCATGTATTTATAGTGATGGTTGGGGCCTAATTTTGAATTTGAATCTTCCTATAATCACTCTCCAACTTTTTAGTGATTGATTTGAACTTCAATCACGAATTCATGGCTTCTCCTTTCCTTTTTCATCGAGTGGGCTCAACCACTTTAGATGCTTTCACTTTTTACATCAAGTAAGTACTAAAAAATTACAAGAGATAGTTCACAAGTGAACTTTACAAAGACTAGACATTTCCTTCAAGTCCCTAGGTCTTTTGATGACTCAAGACATCACTTGTACTTGACATGGACTTGTTCCAATAGCTCAACCTCAAGTCAAGTGATCTTGAGGTCTTGAATCTTCCAAGATTACCTGCAAACCAATCATAGCCTTGAATTTGCAAAGCTTTGCACCATCTAATGCTTTGGTTAGAATATCTGCACATTGTTGATGAGTGGACACACATGATACTTGAATCTCCTTGCTCAGGACCTTCTCTCTTACATATTCCTTCTTCTTGCCTTTCTGCTTCATATATAGCACTAGTTGAATTACCATGATAGAAGTTACCTTCCTTTATGCTATTGTTGGCTTCTTGATTGAGGAGTTGTCCAAGAAAGATGTTGAAGTCTGGAGTTTGCACATCCATGATGAGATCATAAGCGGTCGTGAAGGATTGCCATTGCTTATCACTTTGAATGCTGTTGAGAATTTGCCTCATGATGACCTCTTCTTCAATCAACTCTCCAATGGATGCTAACTGATCCGCAACCTCCTTGAACTTGGTAACAAACTCTGTGATGGTTTGTTTAGGTGTCTTCTTCATTTGGTTGAACTCATTCCAAAGATGATTCTTTCTTGCTTTGGTACTAGCAGAAAAGAAAGTCTTGAGGGCATCCCAAGTCTCTTGAGATGTCTTGCATCATCTACTATGTGGTAATAGAAAGTCAGAGATAGAGTTAAGTATGTACGACCTTCCTTGAGCATCCGTTGTGCACCAAAATGTGAGCTTATCTGTCTCCTCTTGTGTTGGTCCTCCTTTTGATCTTGGAATAGGCATAACTTCATCACCTGCTACAATTCCATAAAGATTTCTACCTTGCAAATAGGCCTCCATCCTGATTTGCCAAGCCGCGTAGTTGTGTCGATCAAGCTTCTCGATCATTGAGGGAAAGCCGTCTTCCATCTTGATCTAGCTCTGATCCACTGAAAGAACTTGGAGAAGCTTGTAGAAGGTAGAAAAGTGCGTTTAGAAGCGACGAAGTTTGGTCAAGCCAACCGGCACAAGACTAGCCCTTGAGCTTATGGAGACGCAAATATACCTTATAGGCATGCAATAAGTGCAAAGAAATGCACTATGTACTTTGGAACATCAAGGAGAATGAGTCGATACAAAACAAATAGGTTCGCGGGTCGACTAGCTCAAAAAACTTACTATCTATGGAAGAGACAATGAACTTCAAATGCCCATAGCGACTAGCGTGATTACAATTAAAAAAAATCCTTTTATGGGAGTGATACACATAGGTTTGAGTGTATGGAATGCACAAAAGTATGAGGAATAAGCAAAATATGCTATAGGAATGAATGCGACATTCACCGGTGGTACTTCCTATTTTTCAGGAATACGTAGAGATTGACCCCGAGACAGAAAAACTCAGATTTCTCCCAATCTGCTGAACCAAATGATATGATAACTTATAGGCATAAACTAGACACTTATACCTTTTGAATGAGTCATCTTTCACTCAATTTGGAGCTCTGGAGAGAGAGAAGCCACCTCTGCAAGATTATTGTTGGCGAAGAAGATGATGCAGAGAATTAGAGCAAGACAATGATGGTCACAAGTATATGTATATTGCTTCCATGTAATGTACAAGTGATTTCAAGTCCTTATATAGCCTCTAGGAGTGTTCCACGAATTTTACAAGTTGAATTTGAATTCAAATGAAGGTGAGTATGGTTGTTGGAGGGAATCAATTCACTTTCCTACAATCTAGGAAAAGTGAAGATCTACTTTGATCTACTTTTAGGTGATTGATTGCTTGATTGAATGCAACTTCAACCACCACAAATTCGTGGTATTTTGGCTCTATTTTTCTACCTTTAGATGTGTAAAGCTGAAGGCTTTTACAACGGTAAATGAGCCATCAAAAATCTCTCAAAAAAATACAATAATGAGCATATGAAAAAGAACTCTCCAACGGATATTTTTTCGACGCGATAGCCTTTGATGTAGATCAAATCCACCTCAAGCATAGTGTAAGCTTGGTGTTCCAACAGTTAAAGGGTGCAAGACCTCAAGGAAGACCTGGAATGCACTTGCTGCTTTCTTTTCTTTAAACCCTAGAGCAAGGAAGAATCAGTTGTGGATGGAGTTTACTACATTGAAGAAAAGCCCCAAGCAAAGTGTGACTAATTATGTCACAAAGATGAAGGACATTTCTGATCAATTAGGAAGCATAAGAGAGGTGATTGAAGAAGAAAAAATCATAAGGCAAATCATCAATGGTATTAAAGCAGATGACAAGTGGGAATCCTTCACAATTGCCATGGATCTTTACATGGACATGCAGGTACCAGATCTTAATACTCTAATGGGCAAACTCTTCACACATGAAGCAAAGCTTAACAAAAATGGTGAAGCCTCAAGAGTTAATCAATCTTCTGCCCTGTACTCTAACAAAGCTAAAGCTAAGGATAAATCAAAGTCAAAGATGAATGAAGATGAAGGAAGTTCTTTTCAAGCTAACTTCACAAGAAGACGAAAAGCTAGAGGCAAAGGGAGAGGAGGAAAGCAAGGCAAGGGGAGACCCCAAGCATCTCAACCTTGCAACATATGTGGTTATTCTAATCAAATTACTGAAGAGTGTTACAGGAACCCAAGAAATTCAAGAGGAAGAGGATTCAAGAGAGGTGGGTATGGATCAAATAGAGGCAGATACAATGGAGGATATAACAACAACTATCACAACAACAACAACAAAAATAACAACATCAACAACAACAACAACAACAACTAATAAAATGGATATAGAGAAAGGAAGGACTACAACAACTACACTGAGGATCAGAGTCAAGAAGACTCACTTCTTCTCATGAACCTATCATTGAAGTAGGGTAAGGATGATGATCATGTCTTTTACATTGATTTAGGATGCTCCAACCATGTATCTAGAAATGTAGAATTGCTCTTTGACTTGGAAGATTCTTCAGTGATCTTGGACCTGTAACATATTTCCTTGGACTTGAACTCATTTATACAAACTCTCGCATCTACGTCACTCAGAGGAAGTATGTACTTGACATGCTTTCTAAATTCAGAATGGAAAATACTAAGTGTTCAGGTACACCCATGGAGATGAGTCATAAGCTAAGTGCTTATGAAGGAGAATTCCTTGAGGACATCACAAGCTATGAAAGCTTAGTAGGAAGCTTGAACTATGCTACTCTCACAAAGGTGAATATATGCTATAGTGTTAGCATACTCAGTCAATTTATGCATAAGCCTAGGAAGCCACATATGGAAGCAGCCAAGAGAGTGCTTAAATACTTGAAGGGCACAATTAATGAAGGAATATTTTATCCTTATACCTCAAAAACAGATCTCAAAATTTACTCAAATTCAGATTGGCATGGATCTAAGGATGACAGGAAGAGTACATCAGGATATTTGTCTTTTGTAGTTTCAAAGTTAATCTCATGGTCTTCAAAGAAGCAACCAACTGTTGCTTTATCATCAACTAAAGCTGAATACAGAGGATTGGCAAATGCAACCCAAGAAGCAATGTGGATTAAGTGTTTATACTCAGATTTGGGATTATAGATCTCAACACCTCACATCTTTGGTGATAATCTTTACCATGCTAGAACTAAGCATATTGAAGTTCATTACCATTACGTTAGATAAAAATTATTGAGCAAGGACATTCAACTGTCTTATGTATCCACTAATCTTCAATGTGTAGATATGGTGACAAAACCATTGGATGGTATCAAGCTAAGCAGATTCAAAGTGATGATTGGACCGATGGGAATCAGTGAGGAATGAAGAATCAAGCATGCTAGGCTTGAGGGCGAGCTGTTGCTGCATTTTGCCAAGCCTAGTTCTTGATTAAATTATTTGTGCAATGATCTTTTATGTACTCTCAATGAGAGAAGTCATAAAAACTCTCTTGTAAATGTAGAAAATTAGAATCTTCAAATGTAAAAGGGAAAAAGGAATCCCACAACCTTGGTAGGTGCAAACCATGAAATACAAGTAGGAGGAATCAATTTAGACGATATTCCCTAGAATGGAGGAACTTTTATGTGGAATACCACCAAGTTTGAATTAAAACATTCCTATAAAAGCTCATGAAGAAACTAGCAGGGTAGAGGAGTCCTTTAGAGGAGATTAGAATTGAGATTTGGATCATCATTGAAGCACACATTGTGATCCTCCTTCCTATGCTTCATCCCCATCATTTCATGTACTATATGTGCAATACAGATTGATTTCTTAGAGCATACTTGGAGTTCTCTACAACTGTTGTATTAAGTTTACTCTATGTTTTTCAGTTGACTTTGATCAGAGATTATTCTCTGTGTACTTACACATTTGAATGATTTAAATTGCTACAAGTAGAGTGATAAGTCTATTTGCCTCATCTCAATTTTCAGCACATTCGGATCTAAATTCATCAAATTTGTTGCTTTAGAATCATTATACATTCAATTTAATGTGTGCAAAGTTTCTCTAGTCAATTTTTAGCAGACTATGAGCTTTAAGTAAAATACCAAAGTGCTCTTCATCCCAAAATAACAAGTTTTTTTATCATCTGTTTTGTCTTGAATTATCTGTTTTGATGAATCAATTGAAGAATTATCTTCCAAAGCACTAAGGACGTTTTATTGCATCATTAGCAAGCTCAAACTCTCTATTAAGCATTCCTAGAGTGAAACTTGGCATGTATAGAGCAGGTTATTGCAACGCCAACCTCATCTTTGGGGTGTATCACCATCTCTTCTCACAAAGTGCACTATCATTATGTAAGGGAGAAATTGCTTAGCAAGGATATTCAACTATCCTATGTATCAACCCATTTACAATGTGCAGATATACTTACAAAATCCTTGGATGGAACCAAGATGAACATATTCAAATTGATGATTGGTTTGTAGGAGATCAAGGAGGAATAAAGACCAAGCATGTTAGGCTTGAGGGAGAGATGTTGGTGCAAAATAATCAAATCCTACATACTTGGATGGATAGGCTATAGCCATGAAGTCTTATATGATCAATCCCTTGTAAAATCAAGTATATTTACTTTTTGTAAAAATGCACTACTTGCACGTGGAGTTAGAAAGCATCAAATCTCGAATCATTTGGTAGTTGAGTAATGAGAGAATATATCCTATAATTTAGGATTCACTTTTAGGTGAGCTTTTGAATTTGAATTAAAAAGGTTGGCTCCAAAGTCAATTAAAAAAAGAAGGATCAAAAGGCCCACGTGATATCTCGACTCCATGAGATCATTTTGATAGGGATACATTGTGAATTGAGAGATTACTTCATAGCTCATTCAGCTCCCACACATTGAGCAATTGATTATCGCCAATGACATTGTATTTGTACGTGATTTAATACATACATTATCATTAAATCTTCATTTAACTTCTCTTCCATGACTACATCAGTACATTGACCTTCTCAGAGCTTATTCTCAGTGTATGATTGATCATTTGCAGTTATTTAAAGCATGATATATTCAGTATACTATCTATTACATTGCTACAAAATCCCATTTTCATTACTTCTCTGAATCGTGAGATATTAGCGTTTCATTACTCTCTGGTCTATTGATTGATGCACCCCAAAAATGTCGGGCACATCCAAAGATTTGCTAGACATCATACTCAGTGTGTAGTTCATCATTTTGGATGAAATCACTCATGATTGGCAGATGCCTAAGCTAATTAGACATCATCAAAAGGAATTAAGCTAATTGCTACTATGCTGACAGAACTGTTTGATATACTGAATAGGTAAAGAGTCAAGAATAGAAATTTTTCATCTTGGATTAATTTCCTACCTATTTGTTTTGATCCATTGATTAGTGGATCAAGTTCCAAACATCACAAGGTATCATTATGTCCGCCATGTCCGAAGATTTGCTAAACATCATACTCAGTGTGTAGTTCATCATTTTGGATGAAATCACTCATGACTGGTAGATGCCTAAGCCCATTAGACATCACAAAAAGGAATTAAGCTAATTGCTACTGTGCTCATAGAACTGTTCAATATACTGAATAGGTAAAGAGTCAAGAATAGCAAGTTTTTCATCTTGGATTAATTTTCCTACCTATCTGTTTTGATCCATTGATTAGTGGATCAAGTTCCAAACATCACAAGGTATCATTTATGATCATTATCTAGCTAAAGAGACCCACTACACTCTCTAGCAATTGTTCTTGGCTAGTGTCAAGCAAGTTTAAGCAACACCATTTCATCTCCGAGTATTATCCTCCATCTCCTCCAAAAATACACACATACACGTACCCATACACATGCACATACATACATACATATACACATGCATACACATACACATACACATACACATACACCTACACACATATACACATACATACACATGCATATATACCTATATATACATACACGTACACATACATACATACACTTATACACATACACATACACATGCACATACACACATACACATACATACACATACATATGCACAAACACACATACACACATACCCTTACACATGCACATATATACACATACACATACACATACATATACACATTCACATACACATACACATACACATACACATACACATACACATACACATACACATACACATACACATACACATACACATACACATACACATACACATACACATACACATACACATACACATACACATACACATACACATACACATACACATACACATACACATACACATACACATACACATACACATACACATACACATACACATACACATACACATACACATACACATACACATACACATACACATACACATACACATACACATACACATACACATACACATACACATACACATACACATACACATACACATACACATACACATACACATACACATACACATACACATACACATACACATACACATACACATACACATACACATACACATACACATACACATACACATACACATACACATACACATACACATACACATACACATACACATACACATACACATGCACATACACATATACAACCACATACACAACCACATACACAACCACATACATATACACATGCACATGCACATGCACATGCACATACACATGCACATGCACATGCACATGAACATGCACATGCACATGAACATGCACATGCACAAGCACATGCACATGCACAAGCACATGCACATGCACATGCACAAGCACATGCACATGCACAAGCACATGCACATGCACATGCACATGCACATGCACAAGCACATGCACATGCACATGCACATGCACATGCACATGCACATGCACATGCACATGCACATGCACATGCACATGCACATGCACATGCACATGCACAACCACATACACAACCACATACACAACCACATACACAACCACATACACAACTACATACACAACCACATACACAACCACATACACATACACAACCACATACACAACCACATACACATACACATACACATACACTATACAACCACATACACAACCACATACACAACCACATACACAACCACATACACATACGCATACGCATACGCATACGCATACGCATACGCATACGCATACACATACGCATACGCATACGCATACGCATACGCATACGCATACGCATACGCATACGCATACGCATACGCATACGCATACGCATACGCATACGCATACGCATACGCATACGCATACGCATACGCATACGCATACGCATACGCATACGCATACGCATACGCATACGCATACGCATACGCATACGCATACACTATTTATTTATTTATTTTCATTCATATCACCTTTTTCATGAGCTTATAGGTTACTATTTGAAAAGTTTTTAGCAAGCAAGAATATTTTTCCTATATCACATGATGAAATGAAGAAAATATTCAATAATATTGGTATAGATTATCAGTGTATACATGCATGTATCCTAACGATCTTTTATATAGAGGTGAATATGCTGACTCTTTGATATGTTTAAACTATCAATCTCTTTGATATACGGACAGAGAGGGTAAAATCCCAAAAAAGGTATTGAGATATTTTCCATTGGATCCACAAATTAAACATATGCTTCAAAGCCCTGAATTATCAAAGCTTTTGATATAGGGAGTTGATCATAAAAGTACTGATGGAGTAATGAGAATTCAAGCAAATTATGCAGTTTTTCAACATATTGATTCTAGACGGCTTGATTTTGCACAAGAG
>CM035428.1:162880788-163210788 GCA_020310875.1 Ceratopteris richardii | reverse complement strand
ATGTGTATGTGTGTGTATATGTGTGTGTCTGTATATGTGTGTGTATATGCATGTAGGTATGTGCGTGAGTTTATGTATGTGTGTATATGTGTATGTGGGTGTGTATGTTTGTGTATGCATGTATGTATGTAGGTATGTAGGTATGTATGTAAGTTTGTATGTATGTATGTATGTATGTATGTATGTATGTATGTATGTATGTATGTATGTATGTATGTATGTATATGCATATGTATGTATGTGTGTGTATGTGTGTGTCTCTACGTGTGTGTATGTATATCTGGGTTTATGTACTATCCATGTGTGTGTATATATATGTGTCTATATGTGTGTGTAAGCATATGTATGTATAGTGTGCGTATGTATATGTATGTATATGTATCTATACATGTATGTATACATGTGTTTGTGTGTGTATCCATATGTAAGTGTAGTGTGTGTATGTGTGTTTCTATATGATTATATGAGGGCATGTTTATGTATATGCATGTGTATGTGTGTGTCTTTTAATGGGAAAAGAGTCTTTATTTGTTGTGGAACTGTATTTGTATATCCTCTTGCAATGTGTCAATTCATTGTCTTCCGATGAGAGCTTGGAGGCACGTGTCTCTCAGATCCTTACCTCAGCCAAGGAAGGCTTTCAGTGTGGCATAGGTGACCAAGCTGAGCTAATCATTGAAGAGGCATCGAGTTCTGATCTATTGGCCTTTGTGCACAAAATATGGAATATATCTTGTTAAATTCCTCACGAGCACCAAATATGGAGATAAGCATGAAGGATGTCTTATATCTGTATAGCAACAAGAATTCAACTATGCAGTTCTTTGGATCAATTGCGATGATTTTTTCTACTTTATTATACCACATGAAAGCTATAGATTGAGCATATGGGACCTCTTAATGAAGGGGTACTCATCGTGGAGGAGTTGATCTTCAACTTGTCGACGTGTCAGTTATAGGAGAATATGCAAACATCCATGATATTGTTTGACCTATTACATGAGTTAACTAACTCAAAATTGGAGGAAATGTCCGAAAGGTGGCTGGAAGCTTCTCCTTCAGTGTTCGATCACCTCATTTTTGGAAACTCAACTAATAGAGAGGACTCCGAGAGGAGAGGCGGGGAGTACTCTGGCCATGCATGCGAACGACGCATCTGCTCTAAAAGTAAGAGGAGATGCGCATAAAAAGGGGAGGACGTCAATATTTGGGGCAACACACGGAATTAGGAGGTCAATGCTTGTATTATCCGACATCTTTAGGAAGATGCAGCGTTGACTACGTGATGTGAGCGCATACATTCAGAAGTTACCTGGAGAATTTGGGAAGACAATCAACTGAGCTCTGTCTTAATGCACGATGCTCCATAGCTCCAACTGAAATTGCTGCCAAAATAGCACAAAGGTATTTGCACAGTTATTCTGATCATCGAACTGCCGCATGTGACCGTATTCAACTCCAATAGTTATGGGACATCATCAGTTTCAAGGTGCGGAAAATAATTTCTGATAACGATGTTTCTGACACACACCTCCATCAACTGAGTTTGGGTTTGCGCCTATGTCTCTGCATTCATAATCATTCATATGTTGATGAAGTGTACCGGGTTGAATTATGCTCAGAATTCCGTTTCTCACGCACCTTTAAACTGACAAACAATCTCTGATTTTTTTATGAATCTTAGCCACTATATTTCTTCATATCTGATTGCGCGAACAAAAAAAAACTTATCTTATCTTGCGAACCTAATTAAGTTTTTACTGATTTTTTCTCTCCCTCGATATTTTCAGGTATGATCTGTTGTCTGTAAATTTTATTCTAATGTGTAAAAATCTCTTCGAATGATCAGATAGTTTGGTGATTTGAATCAGTGATACTTTAATGACTTTGATGCCTATAGCTTTGTTTTAATATGTTGATAACTTGCGTTGCGATTCACTCTGTCATATTATACCTACAGCATGTGGTCTTTTTTTCACTTCACATCTCTTGGAAGACATATTCTGGGAACTTTCCGTATCGCACTTAACGTATGTTAAGGGCACATTTGCATTTATTGTACTAAGGTCCATTTGAAGGGTTGAGAAAAGGTTGAGTGTGAAGAGCCTTTAAGGCCATCTTTTTGTATAAAAAGGGCACTTGGTTAATGAACAAAGCTCTCTGATTTTCATCGCCATTATGGCCTTTGATGTCTTTCTTAGTCTTGTATGTCTAACGTTCTTGAAAGTCGTGCCCTAAGAGTGTGTGTAGGTGTGCGTTCGCTGATGATGTAGCTATGGCGACCTCGACGCGTTCTCTCTCTCTTCTCTCTCCTTCGCTGTTGCAAAGAGACCCATTCTTTGTTAACATTTGGCGCCGGCCTCAGCCGAACCTCCAATGGCTCTACCGACTCCACTCGCCGGGTGTTACTATTGCACACTGTCTTACTGCAACATAGTGAATAAACCCATTCCCTTCTAGCGCCAGCATGACGAGCAAGAATCTTCTCCCTCCAAGTTATGTCGATGCGCATCGCTTTGACTCCAGGGGAAGCTTGGTTGGCGCCGTCTACGGACTACCCACCTATAGCTCTACTGGCTATACTATACGTGCACTCTTTGGAGGCCTGCGGACGATAATTGCGCTGTTGTGTAGTATGGCATAGATGACGGAGGCGCATACCTTTCTTGCATAACTCTGTCTTGATTCTGAGTCAAAATATTAAGATTTTGTTTTTTTGCATTGATGTATCGAGTTCTGACTTGCGCATATGAATAGGTGGACTTGCGCGTATGAATATGTGGCCCATTCGTATATGGTTGATTATTTTTCTGTTATGTCTCTGTTATTTTCTATTTCAGTGCGATTCTCCAGCGTGGGGTACAACCGAGGGAATATGCACTTATTCTAATGTGCATTACTATTGCTATGGATACTTCTCGGGTGATTCAGCTTCAACGGATGGAATAACCACCTGTGGCGACATAATGATTGTACGCATATGGTTGCATTATGCATATGGCATAGGGATGCGGACATTTTGTGGATTCTCTGCACATGACCCTGTATGATTGGTGAATGTTTTTGAATTTTTGATGCTGCTTCGCAAGTTAAGTAGTCTGGACTCGACGATGTTCATTGATTGGCAACACACAACTTTCACTCTATTTCGTTCTTCGCTTCAAATTGCGTATTTGGACTGTGCTGAGCGCTCCTTTGTTCCTCTTTGGCATGCGAGTTCTATCGATTAGGAGGCAGACATTTAACTTTCTATGATTCTGATGGAGTTCGCCTGGTCTTTTGCAATTTAAGTCTTAATATTCTTTATGCAATCATGGACAACTGCTCTTTCTTCGTTTTGCTATTCTAAAAAGGTTTCTGCAAACACAATGTTCCATGGGGATGTTTGTATTACTGTCCCGATGCAGTTTTACTGGAAATGTGCACCTTTTTAATTGTCTGCCTTGCCTATTATCTATTTTTCCCTCTCATGCAATGGATTTAGGATGAGCGTAATGTATTTATGAGCTCCCGCTAGTAACCTACTTGTTATGTGCCCATATATGGGAATGTCATTCGATATTGTGTGGGGTTCCATATGTTTTGGGAAGTGTGTTTCGTACGGACCTTGCAAGGATGATGTGTTATGTAAATTATGTCCCTGTGTTCTGAATGCGTTAAAAGTGTCATTTTCTATCCCATACGAGCTCATTTATTTCAGTGAATATCTGATGATTGTGGAAGTATTTTATCTTATGTGTCACATGCTCAGCAAATCTAGATTGAAGATCAAAGATAACTGGAGCAATGGAGGAACATTGAAGTAAAGCCACAGATAAAGAATCCTGGAGCCAATTAAGTCCTTTGAGTTTACATTTATAATCATGTTGACGATCATCCTTATGTTGTACATCACTTTTGTTCATATAGGTGGGCAGACTATGAGTTTTGTGTAGTGTATTTGCATATCTTGGATTTGGTTTCAGGCACTATGCTTTGCATTGCACATTGCTTATGGTTCTGGACATGTTATGAGCCTTACTTACATTCCATACCGTGGTCTAACCATGCACTTTGGTTTGCAAGTATTGATCATAAGGGTAGAGCATAATGGTGTGTGCACATGTAGCTTTGGATTGACAGGTTGCTCTTACATTGATTATGTACATGGCATTGGACTATTCCATTCCAAGAACAGTGCTACCACTTTGGCACTAGAAAATGTATATGAGGATTGTATATGGGTTGGGTTCTTATCTTTATACTTTGGTTGGATTTGTGTTGGCCTTGATGTGAAGGGGTCTTGGTGAGTGTGATGGAACCGGTGTTCTCGGGCATGAGTGATGTGGAGACTCGCGGATTGAAACACTCTTCAAGATTAGATGTATTCCTTTGGTTACATGACATGTTGTAAAAAGGTTCCCAGCCTTTAAATGGTTCCCATGTAATTTTCATCTTGTGAGGGGGTTATCACTTATCAAGGGATGTGGCAGTTCAAGTCCACTGTGCGTGTCAGTGTTAAGGGCACATTTGCATTTATTGTACTAAGGTCCATTTGAAGGGTTGAGAAAAGGTTGAGTGTGAAGAGCCTTTAAGGCCATCTTTTTGTATAAAAAGGGCACTTGGTTAATGAACAAAGCTCTCTGATTTTCGTCGCCATTATGGCCTTTGATGTCTTTCTTAGTCTTGTATGTCTAACGTTCTTGAAAGTCGTGCCCTAAGAGTGTGTGTAGGTCTGCGTTCGCTGATGATGTAGCTATGGCGACCTCGACGCATTCTCTCTCTCTTCTCTCTCCTTCACTGTTGCAGAGAGACCCATTCTCTGTTAACACGTAACATATTGTTTCCTTGCACTAATTATATTGCTGTGTGATTATCAATTCAAAAAGAGATATGAAAACTTTTGCATCTAACGATCTCTACATCGTAAATAAAAATGAAACTTCAACTCAGAACAAACTTTGTAAAGTAATGAATTGGAAATGATTTTGCTACAGAGAATTAATACATGGTAACATTGCAGAGATTTATTATATATGGTTCATTGATATATGGTTAATACAGAGAATTAATACATGGTAACATTGCAGAGATTTATTATATATGGTTCATTGATATTACCAATGCAACAGATATTCTCAGAATATATTTTACGATATATAAAGTGCGACTACTATAGTAGTTGATGAATACTTTTTTGCAACATATATTCTCAGAATATATTTTACGATATATATAGTGCGAATACTATAGTAGTTGATAAATACGTTTTTTTCTTTCTTTCTTGCATTCATACGAAACATTTTGTCTAAACACTGAAACAAATGTACTTTCAAGTTAATGATGTTCCCCATATCTGAAATGAAAATTGACTTGGAAGATTCAACGTGTTTCATTTTTCTCCATATTCATTCAAATCTTACATATGAAGTATGAGTTTTCTTTGAGCACAATAGGATTAACGCTTAGTCGGAGGATCAGAAGTTCTCCAAATTCAAAGATTTTGGAGACAAAAGTTATGTGAACCAAATATTTGTAGAGTGAGCATCGTCTGATCACCACCGAATGAATTTTAAAATAGTGCGCATGCAAGTTTCTTTAGATAGAGTGCTTGATAAATAGTGCGCATGCAAGTTTCTTTAGATAGAGTGCTTGATATTGAATAGAAGCTCTAATTTTTTTGTAACCTCTCTATTACAAGTTATAATAACGTGGTTTGATTTCACTTAATTCTTGAGGTATTTGTTGATTCTGTTCACATGCAATTGTGTATAGATACATATATTTGTTTGATTGCACATATTCGAAGTTCAAATCATGAAAGTTCTAATGCTAAGAGGTATTTGAAGATGTTACAAGGTAACCATTAACATGGCATATGGTAAAGAAAAGTTTTTTCAAGCGTTAAGCATTGATCTCTATTAACTATTCGAACAAGTGTTAAAGAAGATTTAGTACCTGAGCTTGCTCAAAGCACCTGGCGTGCGTCGTAATTACAATGGTTGGTCTGATTCACCAGGTGTCGCTTTCGTGCTGACAGCGTATGTGTATATATATGTGCATATGTGTGTATGCATGTTTATGTATGCATGTGAGTGTATTTGTGTGTGTCTATGTGTATGTATATGTGCAAGTATCTATATGTGTGTACGTATGTGTGTATATTTATGTGTATACGTGTATATATATGTATGTATGTATATATGTGTGTGTATGTATATGTGTGTATGCATGTGTGTGTGTATGTGTGTATGTATATATGTGTGTATATAGTGCATATATGTATGTATGTATATGTATATGTGTGTATATATATGTATATATGTATGTATATTTGTGTATGTATGTGTGTATATGTATATGTGTGTGTATATATGTATGTATATATGTGTAAATATGTGTGTGTATATGTGTGTATGTGTGTGTATATGTGTGTATGTTTGTGTATATATATATATGTACGTGTGTGTATGTATGTGTGTGTATATGTGTATATATATGTATGTATGTGTGTGAATGCATATGTATGTATGTATGTGCATGTGTGTGTATGTAGATGTGTGTATGTATGTGTGTGTATATATGTGTGTACTTTTGCAACATGGCTCGCTCGATCACTCGCTCGGTCGCTCTCCCTCACTTGATGCCATCACAAATATGCCAGAAGAAAGCAATTTTTTTTCACTTCCTTTAATGTCATTTATGTGATGCAAAAATATTGCAAGTAGTTTGTCCATATCGCTACAAGCATCACTAGCTTTCAACGCTTATAGTGATGGTCGGCATGAATATTGCATAGGTGATGATAGATATTGTTTATGCGATGCTCTCAATTTATTTTTTTGGTTTTTTTCTTGACATCGCTTATGCAAGACTCACTACAACATATCGGGGGTATACCGAGGCTTCTACCGAGGAAAATAAACGGGCACAATTTTGCTCCGACATCGGTGTAAGGGTCGGTGTAGGCGTCGAAACCAAAGTGCCGGTATAAGCCTCGGTATAAGCGTCGGTATAGGCATCGGTATATGCATCGGTATAAGCGTCGGTATAAGCGACGGTATGCCCTTGGGCAGAATAGTCGGTACAAGCATCGGTATCTGCCTGGGGATACTAACGCTTATACCGTCGCCTATACCGACGACCATATCTGCAAAATTTTTTTTGGTAGAGTATGTTGTCTCTTGCTACAGCAACATTCCCATGCTACTGTGTAGCAAAAGACAATACACTCTGCCCAAGAAAAGCCAGAGAACATGTGACATGTATGACAGGCAACAGAAACATGATTTATTAAAGCAAAACATACTATCAAATACAAAAGACATGGGAGAAATCAATCATGAACCATGTACAAAGAAATGAGACACATTGACATGATATTTATAAACAACAATCAGAACACATGTATATGTGTGTATGCGTATGTATATACATGTGTATGTGTATATGTATTATGTGTGTATATTTGTATATGTGTAAATATTTGTATGAATTTTTAAAAACCCTAGAACCCTAATCCTAATGACCTAGACCTAAAACATATGTATGTATGTATGTATATATATATATATATGTATATATATATATATATATATATATATATATATATATATATATATATATATATATATATATATATATATATATATATATATATATATATATATATATATATATATATATATATATAGTGTGTGTGTGTGTGTGTATGTGTGTGTATGCATATATGTATCTATGTAAAAACCCTAAAACCCTAATCCTGAAGACCTAGACCTAAAACATGTATATGTGTATGCATGTGTGTATATAAGGAAAAGCCAAAAATCCTAATCTTAAAACCCTAACCCTAAAACATGAATATGCATGTATGTATATGTCACATAAGTGTATGTATGTATGCATGTGTGTATATATCTATGTGTGTGTGTATGCATGTATGTATGTATGTGTGTGTGTCTTTGTGTGTGTGTATGTGTATGTGTGTGTGTATGTGTGTATGTATTATATGTTTATATGTGTATATGTGTGTATGCATGTGTGTATATATGTAAAAGTACAAAACCCTAATCCTAAAACCCTAATCCTAAAACATGCATATGTATGTATATATATTTGATGTGTGTGTATGTGTATGTATGTATGCATGTGTATATGTGTGCATGTGTGCATGTATTATGTGTGTATATGTGTAAACATAAAAAACCCTAATCCTAAAACCATAACCCTAAAACATGTATATGTGTGTGTGTATGTATGCATATGCATATGCATATGCATATGTGTATGAAATATGTATACATGTGTGTGTATGTATCTCTATGTCTCTCTCTTTCTATCTATCTATATCTCTCTCTTTATCTCTCTCTCTCTTTCATCTCTCTCTCCCTCTCTCTCTCTCTCTCTCTTTCTCTCTCTCTATTATTATCTCTCTCTTTCATCTCTCTCTCTCTTATTCTATCTCTCTTTCATCTCTCTCTCTCTCTCTTTCATATCTCTCTCTCTCTTTCATCTCTCTCTCCCTCTCTCTTTCTCTCTATCTCTCTATTTATAAAAAAGAACAAAACAATCACTTACATCGATGTAATTCTTTTTATCGCTCTCTTCAAAGCCAAATCGATGTCGTCTCTTGTCAAATTCCAAAGAATCGATGTCAAAAAGCTCCTGCAAAACAAAAGAAAAAAGAAATTAAAAAATAGAAGACATAGAGAAAGAGAGACAGTGAAAGAGTACACACATCATTTACCAAGATGTGTGAGAGAGAGAGAGAAAGAGAACCCTAACCCTAAAACATGTATATGTGTGTATGTGTGTATGTATATGTGGTGTGTGTGTGTATGTGTATGTTCATGTATGCATGTATGTGTATACATATGTGAATGTGTATATATATGTGCATGTGTATGTAATATGCATGTGTGTATGTATGTATGTGTGTGTACATGCATATGTGTATGTATGTATGTATGCATATGCATGTGTGTATGCACATATGTGCATGTATACATATGTGAGTGTGTATTTATATGTGTGTGTGTATGTAGTATGCATGTGTGTATGTATGTATGTGTGTGTACAATCAAATATGTGTGTATGTATCTCTCTGTTTCTTTCATCTCTCTCTCTCTCTCACTCTATATCAATTGAAAACAAAACAATCACTTACATCCATGTAATTGTTTGGAGCGTTGTCGTCAAAGTCCACTTAATGTTTTCCTTTGTCGAATTCCAAAGAATTGATGCCAAAAATCTCTTGCAAAACAAAAGAAAAGAGAAATTCATAAACCCTAATCCTAAAACCCTAACCCTAAAACATGTATATGTGTGTATGTGTGTATGTATATGTGATGTGTGTGTGTGTATGTGCATGTATTCATGTGTGTGTATACATATGTGAGTGTGTATATATATATGTGTGTGTGCATGCAATATGCATGTGTGTATGTATGTATGTGTGTGTCTACATGCATATGTGTGTGTATGTATGTATGCATATGCATGTGTGTATGCACATATGTGTGTGTATACATATGTGAGTGTGTATGTAATATGCATGTGTTTATGTATGTATGTGTGTGTACATGCAAATATGTGTGTATGTATGTATGCATATGCATGTGTGTATGTATACATGTGTGTGTATACATGTGTGTATGTATATGTGTGTATACATGTATGTATGTATGTGAGTATGAGAACGAATATGTGTGTGTATGTATATGCATGTGTATATCTAATATGCATGTGTGTATATAATATGCATGTTTGTATGTAATATGCATGTATGTATGTATATGTGTGTATGCATGTGAGTATGTAATATGCATGTGTATGTATATGCATGTGTGTATGTAATATGTATGTGAGTGTGTATGTAATATGCATGTGTGCATGTAATATGTATATTTATGCATATGTGTGTGTATGTATGTATGCATCTGTCTCTCTATCTCATTCTCTTTCTATTTCATCTCTCTCTCTCTTTCACTCTCTCTCTATCTTTCTCTTTCATCTCTCTCTCTCTCTCTTTATGTTTCTCTAGATCTCTCTCTTTCTTTCATCTCTCTCTCTATCTCACTCTATATCAATCCAAAAAAAAACAATCACTTACATCGATGTAATTGTTTGGATCGTTGTCCTCAAGGTCCATTTAATGTTGCCCTTCATTGAATTCCAAAGATTTGATGCCAAAAAGCTCTTGCAAAACGAAAGAGAAGAGAAATTAGAAAAGGGAAAACACAAAGAAAGAGAAAGGGTGCCACAGTCTGTGCAACTCTTACAAAAATTTCAAATCTAGAGAAACAGAGATGTAGAGAAAGAGAGAGAGACACTACAACATATCGAGGGTATATCGAGGTTGCTACCGAGGCAAAAGAACGGGCGTGAAATCTTCGTGATGTCCGAGTTACAATCGGTATATGCATCGGAAAGAAAGCGCCGGTATGGCACCGGTATGGTTGTCGGTATATGCGTCGGTATAACCATCGGAAATACCAACGAATATACCGACGCTTATACCGACGTCCCCGCTGGGTGTACCAGTGCGTATTCCCCGACAACCATACTGGACGTAGCGACGCATATACCGACGACCATACCTGCACAAATTTTTTTGGGCAGAGTGTGTTGTCTTTTGCTACAGCATGATGTTGTTTAGCAAAAGACAATACACTCTGCCCAACTGAGTACATGTGTTATGTACTCTAATGGCAACCAAAACATAAACTTATATGAACAAAAATGAACAATGATTCATGTATAGAAAGTCGTATATTCCATAAATGGCACTTACATATAGGAATCGAATACAAAATTATGGTACATCATTGCCACATAGGAGTGTAATACAAAATTGTGGCAATGTGACAAAACACTTCCATATAGGAATCGAAGACAAAATTATGGTTCATGATTGTCGTATGCGAGTGTGATACAAAATTGTGGCATTGATCAAAATATTTACACCTACAATCCTGCAACAAAACATATGTATAAAATAAAACCAATTAACATGACATTTATAAACAACAACTAGAAACACGAAACCAAGATATAACTTTACCTAATCAAGAATATTCTCCCATGAGACAATTGCACCGCGCCCCTCTAAGTCTTGTAACAGTGCAGTCAATCCATGTTGGTATCCATACGATTCTTCTGCTCGCGTTGGAGGACGATCCACTGCCAACTCCTATAGTAAATATGCAAAATGTTAGATGAATATACATAATATACTTAACACAAACAACTTCAATAATTAACATCATACTTACAAATTGGTAGCACATACTGTCGTATCCACCGCTACCTAAATGCGACATTCCAACCGTATCTAACCGAGTGGCTGCCGCATCTCTTTGTTGTCGATACCGATCACGAGTATGTTGATGCTCATCCTAAATCGATTCCCATTCTCCGGCGTCTAGCCATAGAGGCTTCGGTAAGCCTGCTTTGAAAGCATCGCGAGCTTCCGATCGTCGATGCGACATCACCTCGCGTGCTGTATGTTGTATCCAATCGGAACTCACAACAGGATTGCCAGGTGCTGGCCGGTACTCTTCATATATGCATTGGGTGATATGATTTTTAGAGTCTCTATCCTGTTCGGTCCATTTTAACATTACTGAATGACGAATTCGATCGAGCACAGTTGTCGTATACGTTGTCGCATTGACTTCCCCACCGCATCCATAACGGGAGCTCCATTACGGATATGATATATCTTTGATTCATTGTGATCGTGTGCACCCCATGGTGTACGTGGAGATCCCATCTGATGCAATATGAAGATCTCATCTCATCCAATGTATATATATGCATGCTTAAGCTTGTATACATATACATTCATGTATACATATGTTTGTATACATATGCATTCACGTATACATATGCTTGTATACATATGCATTCACGGATACATATGCTTGTATATGTATACGTGCATACATATATATACATATGCTTCCTTGTATATGCTTGTATGCATATGCTTGCTTGTATACATACATGTACATATGCTTGCTTGCTTACATATGCATGCTTGTATACATATGGATGCATGTATGCATATGCTTACTTGCTTACATATGCATGTGTATGCATGCATGTATGCATATGCATTCATAAATGCATATGCATTCATGCATGCATATGCATGTATGCATGCATGTATGCATGTGTATGCATGCATGTATGCATATGCATTCATGTATGCATATGCATTCATGTATGCATATGCATTCATGTATGCATATGCATTCATGTATGCATATGCATGTATGCATGCATGTATGCATGTGTATGCATGTATGCATGTGTATGCATGTATGCATGTGTATGCATGCATGTATGCATGTGTATGCATGCATGCATGCATATGCATTCATGTATGCATATGCATTCATGTATGCATATGCATGCATGCATGTATGCATGCATGCATGTATGCATGCATGCATGTATGCATATGCATGCATGCCCATGCACGTATGCATATGCATGCATGCTTGTATACATATGCATGCATGCTTGTATACATATGCTTGTATACATATGCACATGCTTATGTATGCATGCATGTATGCATGTGTATGCATGCATGTATGCATGTGTATGCATGTGTATGCATGCATGTATGCATGTGTATGCATGCATGTATGCATATGCATTGATGTATGCATATGCATGTATGCATGTATGCATGTATGCATGTATGCATGCATGTATGCATGTATGCATGCATGTATGCATGTATGCATGTATGCATGCATGTATGCATATGCATGCATGCACATGCATGTATGCATATGCTAGCATGCTTGTATGCATATGCATGCGTGCTTGTATACATATGCATGCATGCTTGTATACATATGCATGCATGCTTGTATACATATGCACATGCATGTATGCATATGCATGTATGCATATGCATTCATGCATGTATGCATGTGCATTCATGCATGTATGCATGTGCATTCATGCATGTATGCATATGCATTCATGTATGCATATGCATGCATGCATGCATAAATGCATGTGCATTCATGCATGTATGCATGTGCATTCATGCATGTATGCATGTGCATTCATGCATGTATGCATGTGTATGCATGCATGTATGCATATGCATTCATGTATGCATATGCATGTATGCATGCATGCATGCATGCATGTATGCATATGCATGCATGCACATGCATGTATGCATATGCATGCATGCATGTATGCATCTGCATTCATGCATGTATGCATCTGCATTCATGCATGTATGCATATGCATGCATGTATGCATATGCATGCATGTATGCATGTGCATTCATGCATGTATGCATATGCATGTGTATGGATGCATGCATGTGTATGCATGCATGCATGTGTATGCATGCATGTGTATGCATGCATGTATGCATGTGTACGCATGCATGTATGCATGTGTATGCATGCATGTATGCATATGCATGTATGCATATGCATGTATGCATATGCATGCATGCATGCACATGCATGTATGCATATGCATGCATGTTTGCATATGCATGTATGCATGTATGCATGCATGCATGCATGTATGCATGTGCATTCATGCATGTATGCATGTGCATTTATGCATGTATGCATGCGCATTTATGCATGTATGCATGTGTGTGCATGCATTCGAAACGCTCAGAATGATGAATTTCGGGTTCGGGCCCAGTTAAAAAGAGAGCATCGGTATATGCGTCGGTATACGCGTCGGTAGTTCCAGCAAAGTACCGACGCATATACCGACGCTTATACCGACGCTGTGATTCCGAACCGACGCGGCTATGATTCCGAGGCAATGCAGCTTTCCCGAATTTCCCGAGGGGTATACCGACGTCGACAGTTGCACGTCGGTACGCTGACCGTCGGTATTCCCTTGATATTTTTGTAGTGAGAGAGAGAGAGAGAGAGAGAGAGAGAGAGAGAGAGAGAAAGAGAGAGAAAGAGTGAGAAAGAGAGAGATGTGTGTACACAATAGGCGCAGAATGTAGTTCGCGTGCGCAAACTCGACAGTAGCAAACTTTGGTTCAAAATGCAAGCAAATGTCAAATTTTTGCTCTCGGGCCCGGTTAAAACATTGCCTCGGTATAAGCATCGGTATGAGCATCGGTATAAGCGTCGGTATAAGCGTCGATAATTTACAGTAAAGTACTGATGCCTATACCGGCGCTCATACCGATGCCTGTATACTGACGATTAAATGACCGTCGGTATTGCATCCGTGGTTTTTCAAGCATTTTCAACGATCATAGCGATGCCGAGGCGTGACCGTCAGTATGGGCAGCGTCGGTATGCCCTTGATATGTTGTAGTGACTTTTTAAAAAAAGTGTCGCATAAGCGAAAGTCTTTGCTTTTTCTTTTCAATTGCATGTGTGTGTGTATATGTGTATATGTATGTATGTGCGTATAGTGCATATATGTATGTATGTATATGTATATGTGTGTATATATATATGTATATGTGTGTGTATATTTGTGTATGTATGTGTGTATATGTGTATGTGTGTGTATATATGTATGTATATATGTGTAAATATGTGTGTGTATATGTGTGTATGTGTGTGTATATGTGTGTATGTTTGTGTATATGTATATATGTACGTGTGTGTGTGTATGTATGTGTGTGTATATGTGTATATATATGTATGTATGTGTGTGAATGCATATGTGTGTGTGTGTATGTGCATGTGTGTGTATGTAGATGTGTGTATGTATGTGTGTGTATATATGTGTGTACTTTTGCAACATGGCTCGCTCGATCACTCGCTCGGTCGCTCTCCCTCACTTGATGCCATCACAAATATGCCAGAAGAAAGCAATTTTTTTTCACTTCCTTTAATGTCATTTATGTGATGCAAAAATTTTGCAAGTAGTTTGCCCATATCGCTACAAGCATCACTAGCCTTCAATGCTTATAGTGATGGTCGACATGAATATTGCATAGGTGATGATAGATATTGTTTATGCGATGCTCTCGATTTATTTTTTTGATTTTTTTTTTTTGACATCGCTTATGCAAGATTTTAAAAAAAAAGTGTCGCATAAGCGACAGTCTTCGCTTTTTCTTTTCAATTGGAGGTGTTGCTACACTCCCGTTATTCTTGTAGGGATGATACTAAATACAAGAAATTCCATCAACTTAGAAGAAATTTTAGAGCATATTTACGAAAAGAAACCTTTTTTGTAGGATTAAATTAAAAAAACAAAAATATTATATTTTTGTACGCATGGAAACACTCTACTTGTCGATTGTTTTAATTCATAACATATGATCCCTTTTCAACCCTTTTTTGCGCTAATGAAGCCCTAATGCGGCCCTAATGCAAAAATGTGTATGAAATACATTTCCTCTTACGCTTGCCCTTGCATCAAAGTTTGGCTTGTGTTGGCTTGGATAATTTATTTTTCACGAGATCATTTTGAATACACCATGAAGTCGAGTATGGACGACGCCATATCCAACGAATTTTTGTAGACGTAAGCATGTCGTTCGGCTGCGGTTCCGGATATCCTCGAGGAAGTTAATGATCATGAAGTAAACATTGAAAGTTTTTCAATGTGGTAAATTTACAGAAGCACATTCTCAATACCGCGCCTAGAGTGAGGCATACTAGGTCAGGGTGTCACGACAAGCTACCGTCGTTTATTGCAGTGCAGTTGCCGTTTCGCCGTGACACTGACGAATGACAAGGACTGCAGCGACGGAGAAGAGGTAGCGTAATGGATACTGAAATCATCTCGTTGCAATTATTAATGACCCAGAAAGTTGAAACTTGGGATCCGTGATGCAGACATACAACGCACACGGTGCAATGCATGTATCGACTATCGAATACGATGACACACGGGAACTGGAACTGGAAGTCTACAGAATCACAGACGGCAAGGAAGCTGCAAGGAGGGAAATGCGTCGAAAACGTCACACAAAGCGCTTACAAACTCGGTTGTCAGTTGCCAGAGCTGTTGTAACACAGACTTTCATCCGTATTTGAAAGCTGCAGAGTCCATCAATCGCGTTCCATGACGTCCACTTCGCTGGACAAGACAACCGAAGAACATCATGCGCTGCTACTGTGTCACTGGCTTCCAGGGTTTGTGACACCTTCGAGGGACGTGATGCCTATAAATCATAGCATGAGAGACGTATGATCTGCTGAAGAGGATTTGTCAGAATCGCATCCAGGTGTAAGAAGCAGTCTAGGACCCTAGGCTCTGACCAAGGTACCGGTACAGGCTTCCGTTGCTGGCGCCGCGCAGTCGTTGTTTTGCCAGCATACGGACGAGCGACATCGACAAGGAATGCAGCGATGGTGAAGGAATTACCGTGACGGATACCCGTATTTTATGGCTACCAGCCTGTATGATCATTTTTCAGAAGCGCGAAGGCTTTGGGAGAGACATTCGGCATATCGTGCAGATATCATGATGGTACGACTACCGGCTCTTAAGTCTCAAAAGTACAGGAGTTGAGAATTCTGATATATAAGTTCTCAGCACACAGTTTAATGACAAGAGAAGCTGGGCCTGGCAGTATGGAGAGGGGATTTAAACTTAACGCACTTGGAAACTCGGTTCACTGGTTATGGCAACCATCCTTAAAAAGCGTTTTCTGTGTATTTATTGAGAGCCATGGATTCAACAAGAACGAATAAATCGTGTTGGTAACGACGTCTAACACGATGCGCACGGCAACTGAAGAATATCCTGCACTGCTATTCCTCTATGACTTCCGACAATTATCGGGGACTTATGCTTACGAAGCCTAACATGGCAAGCCTGTGAACTGCTGAGAAAATCGCTACAGACTTTCGCCGCTAGCCCCCCGGGCAATGATCTTGACGAGAGAAGAATGAATTTACCTTAAGGAGTGCAGAATCGGAGAATGAGTTTTTGTAACGAGTACTCAAATCGTTCGGCCGCCATGAGAAGAATGAAACTGAAAAGGAGTGCAGAAACGGAGAGGGAGCTTCCGTAACGGCTACTCAAATCCGCTGGCCTCCATGATGATTGATTATTTTTCCCTGAGAATCAAGACAGAAATCGCAATATCATGCAGTGAAATGAAAGATGAGGAAAGGTTGGAAGAACAGTAAGCAGACCAACGTACCGCACATACATCCCAAAGTTTCACCGCAGGTCCGCAAGCATAGCCATTGACAACTGTTACACAGGCCTTTGTGCGTGTGTGACGGAGACGTTGCGTGAAAGGCTGCATCTGAAATTCTGAACTTTGCATCAGTTGCAGGCTGCAGTTGATTAGCTCTAGTACAACAACCAATGAACAAAATGCACTGACAATGCGCCTTACACGTACTTTGTCGGGGTGCTTTCTGGCTTTGTAAATGGTCCTCGAAAAATGATTTTGACAAGGCTTTTGACAAGATTGAATAGGAATCCATGGTCCAAGCTTTGGATAACATATAAGGTAAAAAGCAAAATTAAGTCCACTTCACTAGAGCAGTTAGATGAGCTTTGGTCTCTTGAGATGGAAATTCAGGGTTCAAGTTTCGGGCTGGATATGTATAGCTTTGATCACAAAAACCAAGTGTAATGTTGTAACCTTGTATAACCTCCGCTTTGTGAGATACGAGGGGTTCCGTAGGTACTATGCCCATTCACTTATATAATTTCACTTTCAAAGTTAAAGCTTAGGGAATTAGGCTTCGGGTGAACCTCCATTTAAAAGCACAAAAAATTAAACAAGGGTTGCAATCAATCGAAGCTCAATGTATTAAGATTTTAAGCTGTGTAAGACAAGGATGTCCCCCTTCTCCCCTTTTGTCTTTTATTACTAGTGATGCATTAGGATGGGTTATGCAAGATATGATCCAACAAAAGTAAGGTTCAATGTATCAAATTTCGAGGTATAACTTCTAACTTTTACCTATAAATGTTTGTAAATGGTACTTGCCTCATGCAAATGAAGATTCAATAAGGAATGTTTTGGCTTATCTTGATACGTTTTGTACTAGACATGGGTGCAAAAGTTGTCACTTAAAAAATTCTTAGATAAGTGCTCCCTTTATTACTAGTGTTGCTCAATTGGGTGTTAGTCGATTTATGATGGAAAATATTCAAACTACTTGATGTTCCAACTGGTTTTAAGGTAACTATTAATCAAAGGTGGAAATGGGTGATGAAAAGTTCAGGTCAAAGGTAATAACATCGTTTATATCCTTCATTGTTTTTTTACGCTAAATCACTATATTGTGCTTATCTTTTTTATTTTCTTTCACCTTTTTCCCAAGTAACTCTCAACTTAATCAACTTGCTACACTAGCCAAGAGATTCTTACGGGGAGCAAATGATCTTCGACCTAGAATTTGCAAGCTTCTTTGGACTATCTATGGTATTCTAAGAGTTCTTCATCCAAAGGAATTAAGTATCAATATGTTTAACAAATAGATGGAGGAACCACACAATGGAATATCATTTCCTTTTTTCATTGTTAGAACCTCATGGTAGTAGGTTTATTGGTAATTTTTGGAAAGCCCAGGTGAAGATTAAGAAGTATATTTTTCTACCAAAAAAACAGATTCTTTCATTTTGTAGGAATCTTCCCGATCTACTTGCTGTGTTGCAAAAAGGTTTTTTTGTTTTCTAGTATTACATATTCCGAAAGCGTTATGATTGGCATTCTTTCTTGAAAGGAGTCGCTATTATAAATCAAGGGCTTCGTATTATTAAGAAAGCATTATTTGCTAAGGTTGACAATGAGACCTCGATCTTCTTGTTGGATGTTTTAGAGGGGTAGCTACGTATGATGCTACTATACTAGTGCTTTAATACATTCTAGGTTTTTTGACATGTGGTTTTATCGCAACTCTGGCAATTCATGTCTAGATATCCTTCGCTATGAAAATGTCAATATAGAGAGGCACATCACTATACGCGACGGAGAGAGAGAGAGAGAGACAGAGAGAGAGAGAGAGAGCAACATTCAATTGTTGTAATGCTTGATTGAGTTTTATTTTTAATTTATTTCATTTTTTATCTTTTCTTTTATTATTAATAAATTATATATTATATAGAACATTATAATATAAACTAGAAGAATTACATTAGTTTAATATAATTCTTTAGTTAATAGTTACATTAATTAAGGAATAAAATAGAAATGTAAATAAAAAATAAATAAAATAAAGGAATTAATTAAATAAATAATTACAAAGTTAGAAAAATGAAAAATAAAAGGAAATGTGTATATATAAAAAAGAAACTTAAAAAGAAAAAAGAAATAATAAATAAAAGAAAATTTAAATATAAAAGAGAAAATTTAAAATAAAAAACTTATTTAAATGATAAAAGGAAAAGAAAAAGAAATAGTGTATGTATAAAAAAGAAAAAGAAATAAAAAGAAAAAGTAAATGATTGAAAAATAAAACCAAAAAATGAATTGAATAGAGCATGTTTTTTTATTTGAGTTTTTTTTATCATTATTAAATGCGTGAATGGATGTTTTTTTTAATATTTTTCTTTTGCAATCATATATAAGTAAAATGAAGCTTTTGACCTTTCCTGTGGTAGCATGCCTGAAGTAGAATTATTGAAGATTAGAACTTCTAGTAGTGAGTGAAGAAAAGAACCAATCTGAAGCAAACTTGTAGCTTGGCTCGTGTTGTGAGAAAGATCCTGACCTATCTAGGATATCTTTATCTATCTAGATCAGTCATATCTTGTGTTCATAGTTATTACTATTGTGGGTTAATACTTATTCCATTGTACATCTCACAATATTTTGATTGTATCAGTGATGGATAGTGATTTTATACATTCTATGAGTGATTGGATTTCTTCTATATCTCATGGCATGATAGTTTCTTCTTCTCCACCTTCTGTATCAGATCCTGTAATTAGTAATGATGTAAATACATTTTTCATCCATGAGTTCTTCATACCGCACTCATGAAGCTCTCTGCTCCCCCTCAAGCACTCGAGAGGTAGTTTGGGATATCCCTAAAAGACACCCAACATGTATAGCCCTGTGAAAGGGATTGGTAATAGGACTGATCCACTCGACCATCACATTGCAGATCCCCTCCTTCTCGACAAAGTGAACCCAAAGTGAAGTGACACGGCTACTTGCTGATCGCATCTAAGATGCTCTCTATGTTAGCCATATCTTCAAAGAAACAAAGCACATGGCACAAGCATCCTCGTTTGTATTTAGGATTTTAATTGATGTACATATTTTCACTACACTTAAAACTAAGCTTCAACATCAAGTCATAAATTTTAGTTTTTTTTTCAAGTTATTTCTACTCATTGCATTGCAGTCATAATATCAGTTAGGTTTATAAATACATATTGTGCACTTTCCAATGAGTTATCTTACTTAGAAAACTCTACAGTTGTTTTAGTCTATCTTTATTTCATAAAAATATTGGAGAAAAGGAGCAAACTTAGAGGATGATTTGGATATTCAAATAATGCAAAAGAGATTGGATAATGATAAATCCAAAAATCTTTGTTCATTGGAAGAGAAAGAAAACATCAATGACTCATAAGGAAGCTAGAAGATCAAGAAGAGTCAATGAAAAGCCAAGGATCAACCAATGGGTAGGTAAAGAGTCACACAAATGTATACATGAAGAGGAGGCACATTTTTGTGGCAAATGATAAATGAGAAGGTCCTCCCAAGTGCCTAGGGACTAGAGGAGCATCCCCAAGAACTCTGAGCACCATATCATGTCTGTAAAGTAGGCTTTATATAAGTTTCATGCACTAGATCCTCTCTCTCTCAAGTGTATTCTATCAGATATAGTCAAATTGTAAGAGTTGGTTGTCTTTGTCTATAAATCTGATTGTAGTGATCCTACACTTTAATGAAAGCTTATCTCTCATAGTTCACGTGTCTTAAATATCATATTGTGATGGTTCTATTGTTGTGCTTTATTGCTATTTTTTTGTGAGCTAAATTTCTACACAAGTGAACAGACAGGTAGTGTGTATTGTAATAGAGATTTGCTCATCCAAAACGCATTCAAATTGATTGTTTGTTGGCTTTTTGAAAACCTAATTGTGTCTAATAAAACTGAACAAAATGATTGGACCATTTTATTTCAAGAATGTGTCAAAGTACTTGATCTTTTAGAAGTAGGCTGGGAGACCTACTTAGGCTCATTGTGCAATTGTTACACACATAGAGGATTTTTTCTTCATAGCTAGTATCAGAGCTTTGAAGCTTGGATCGGGAGCAACACACTACAAGGGAGTACACTTGGGGAAGAAGGTGGTTCATCAAAGAAGAAAGAAGTGCAAGAAAAGGGATTGCTTGATAAGGTCACCTGTATATCATACTCTCATTTCAACGGTAGATTTGGGGCAAAAGTTCATGTTTTTGGACAAGGAAAACTATAAGACTTGGAGGTTCCGAGTTAAAAATTACCTTATGGGGAAAGGATTATGATCCATAATGAGTGGAGAAGAAGAAAGACCTGATGTAGATCTTGAAGACACAACCACTACCAATGCAGAAAGGAAGGAGCTCAAAGAGTGGGAAGAAAGGAATAGAAGAGCAATGTTTCTCATCTCTCAGGTAATTTCTAATACCATGGTTGTTCATATAAAAAAAAATTGATAATGCCAAGAATTTATGGGATGCTTTGCAAAAGTTTTATGGAACCTCTATAAGATTTAGGGAAATGAAAATCAAGAACGAGCTCAACAAAATGAAGAAAGCAAGTAGCAAACGTGTGGTTGAATACACACTCAAAATCAAAGATCTA
This sequence comes from Ceratopteris richardii, assembly GCA_020310875.1. Taxonomy (NCBI): domain Eukaryota; kingdom Viridiplantae; phylum Streptophyta; class Polypodiopsida; order Polypodiales; family Pteridaceae; genus Ceratopteris; species Ceratopteris richardii. Next base: position 163,189,056 of record CM035428.1, on the reverse strand, counting down.
AGAACTCAATTAGCATAAGTGGGATTAAGAATATTGATGATGAAGGCTTAGTACAAGTCAATCTCAATGGAGTGAGAGGATGAGATAATCGAAAGCCTCTCATTACCACTATGCTCTATAGAGATCCACTTCCATGCTTACAAGACCTCATTCCTCACTTGTTGACAGAGGAGGCATTATTTGGAGATTCATCCAAAAGCAAGGACACTCATGGTTAGGTCCTATACTGTTCAAGATACAAAGGTAGAGGTGGAATAAGAGGAAGAGGAAGATGTTAAAACAATCAACACAACCACCAAAGCAAAGAAAAAGGAGAAAACGCAAGTGACTCTACATCCCAATCAAAGGAAAGAGGTGGAAGCAAAGGAAGAGGAGGCTACAACCCCCACAAAGGTATGATTTGCTATACTTGTGGTAAACCAAATCATATAACTTCATATTCTAGATATAAAGATGGTAACTACATTCAATATAAGCAAGAGAACTATGCAAATGCTTAGAACAAGGGCACAAGTAATGATCAATTGCTTGCAATGAGACATGGTTATTCAAAGGATGCTACTTGTGATACCAAAGGTTATATAGAAACTTTGTAGGTTCCACAGTCCAAAGGGTGTGTGGAGATAGGTGGCAACACTGAGCATACCATAGAGCACATTTGAGATGTGAGACTTGGAAGTGCCAAATAAACCAAGTTTCTTAAGAAGGTATTACATGTTCCATCTATTACTAAGAACCTTATTTCAATAGGGAAAATGGTAGAAAAAGGTTTGGAGGTCACATTCAATGAAAAATGATTCTTTATAAGGAACCGTAAAGACAGAATTAGGTTTGTTTTTCAAGGAAGAAAAGAAGGAAGAATGTTCACCTTGGATGTGTCTCCAAATGCAAGAAAGGTATGCTATGTTATGATTGGTAGTCAAAGGATTGCTAAACTTGACCTTTGCCACTAGATATTGATGGAGATAATTAATCTCCAAAAGAAAAGCTATACTTGAATTTAGAACACCTCTATATCAAGCATAAGTCAAAACCTTCTTCAATTTTGGAAAACCTTTGCCAATTTATGAGCTATCATCATTACTGTGAACTATGACCATACTCAGAAAAGTATGCTTCACAAAATGCATTCATTGAATTACGAAATGATTAAAGTTTCTTATGAAACTATGCGCAACTATTCCAAGTGAAAATTCTTCAAAAGAATTCACAAAAAATTGGATTTACTTCAATAAGTAAACCTATATCTGAAACAGGCTTTCTTTGCAAGTGACTTTTACATATGCAACTTTAAATGCATGGTTCTCACAGACTAGACACTGTTTGATCAAATGCTTTTAGACATAGGTTGCCTACCTTCCAACTTAAATTTTGAATGCTTAGTTGTGCCAAAATTTACACTATGGACTGAGATCTAATCAATTCTTTGATCATTGATATTGCACTTGTTTCAGAAGTCACTCATCACCTGTATACATATGAATGTTCCTACACAAAATTCTTTCAGTCTGATCATAACTGGACTCTCAAACTTGACCATAGATGCATTAACTATGAAATTAGATACACACAAAATGATTTCTCAAATGATTGAGCACAGAAGGAGATAGATGGAAAACATCTAGGCGCTACTTCTTCAAATCATCTTCTATTCTCAACAAAAATACATATGATGGACATATCTCACTCAACTTATGATCTACTCTTCTATATCTCATCTATACTTCATCTCTCTTATGTATATCAACTATATACAAGTGTATATATATGAGTGTGGATTCGTCATTACTTCAAAGTATTTTTGAAGTATTTACAAAACTAATATACATGTGTATATAGAACATCTCTTGCTAAACCTCCACTTCACTTCATGCTTTAGCTTCAATATTTACTTCAAGTATTCACTCCTAAACTTCATGTAATCATCAATTGTTGATTGTCTTGCTCGAATAGCTCGCCATCAATCATCAATTGTGATTACCCACATCTTCTTTATCCTTGCCATATCTTTAAACCTCTGCAATTTGGGTCCATTCATGCTCTTTGTTAACATATCTGCAAGTTGATCCCTTGTAGGAGTATGCATGATTTCTATTTCTTCATCACTCTCAGGAATTGATATTGAATCTCAATATGTTTAGTCTTGGCATGAAACAGAGGGTTAGCTACCAAATACAAAGAACTCATGTTATCTCCACAAATGATAGGAGTACTTTGAATGATATCAAAACTCTTTATGACAGTTTTTAGCAATATGAATTCCTTTGCAGCTTCTACCATACCTTTGTACTCAGCTTGTGTAGATGATAAACCAATTGTATGTTGCTTCTTAGAACACCATGAAATCAACTTATCTCCCACATAACACAAGTACCCATGTGTTGACCCTCTATCATCAGAGTTACCTGCCCAATCTGCATCACTATATATCTTGATCCTTGTATCTAAAGTAAACCCATAATACAAACCTTCTTTAAGTGTACCCTAGATATACCTAAGCATCCTTTGACCTGAAATCTAATGTTCCTTTCTAGGATAATTCATGAATTGAGATAGAACTCCAACTGCATAAGACAAATCAGGCCTTGTTAATGTAGCATAAATCAAGCTACCCACCAAACTATGATAAAACTTCATGTCATTGAAATCTTCTCCTCCATATCTACTCAATTTGTGATTCACTTTCATTCGAGTTGGTGCTATCTTGCAATCTTCCATTTTTAACTTGATTAGCAAATTCTTCAAATACCTTTCTTGAGTTACATATACTCCATGTTGAGTATATGAAATCTCCATTCCCAAGAAATATGACAAATTTCCCAAGTCACGGATCTTGACTTCTTTCTCCATCTGCTTCTCAAGTATTTGTATGCCTCTGTCATCTGTACCTGTAAGTATTATGTCATCAACATAAATACAAACATAGATAAATCCATCTTCACTTGTTTTGACTAGCAGGCTACTATCTGCCTTTGATGCTTGGAAACCAAGTTACTTCAAGAACTTCACAAGCCTATAATGTCATGCCCTTGGGGCCAACTTCAAGTCATACAAAGCTCTCTTGAGCTTACACACATGATCTGGATAAAATTGGTCTTTAAAACCATCTGGTTGTTCCATGTACACTTCATCTTAAATATAACCATTTAAAATTGCATTCTTCATATCTAGTTGAGACAATTTCCAAACTTTGCATGCAGCAACAACTATGAGAGTTCTTATGGTTTTAATCTTTGCAATAGGACTATAGGTTTCATCATAGTCCACATCATATGTCTCTGCATACCCTTTAACAACAAGTCTAGCTTTATACCTCGACATACTTCCATCTGCATACCTTTTAGTTTTGTAAACCCATTTGCATCCTTTCACTTTTTGATTACCTAGTTTTGGTACTAAGTCCCAAGTCTCATTCTCAATGAGTGCTTCATATTCTTCCTTCATAGGTTTCTCCCAATTTTGCTTTCCTCTTGCCTCATCATACGTAGAAGGATCTTCACCTATCTTTATTATGTAAGCATAATCTTTAGTAGTCAAGAATGAAGTATCATAACTATACCTTATGGGTTGCCTTTTATTCCTTGATGATCTTTTGAGTTCTCCACTCCTTGAAGTTTTTGTTTCATCATATTTTGGATCAAACCTTGGCATTTCTTCACCATCAATTTGATCTTCAACGTTCCCTTCCTCATCAGATATTTGAACCTTTGATTTACCCTTGTTTGACTCTTTACTTCTTCAAGACTTGCATAAGCACTATTTGTACGTGTATGCCAAGTACCTTGCTCATCAAATGTAACATTCTTTGACACAAGAAATTGCTTTGTGGATGGACTCCACAACCTATATGCCATTTGCTTATCATCATAACCAACCAACACATATTTTTCAGCCATTGATTTCAATTTATGCCTTAATTGAGAAGGAACATAAGCATAGGCTAAACAAGCAAATACTTTGCAATGATCTAATGTAGTTCTCTTACCCCACCAAGCTTCATATGGTGTCATACCCTGCAAAGCTTTACATGGTAGCCTATTAACCAAGTATGTGGCTGTATTTACAGCCTTAGCCCACAAATAATTAGGGCAATTCTTCTCTTTCATCATTGACCTTGAAAACTCAACAAGGGTTCTATTTCTCCTTTCTACTACACCATTTTGTTGAGGAGAGTATGTGCAAGTAACTTCTCTCTTTATACCTGCATTCCACAAATAGTCACTGAATTCATTTGAGAAATAATCTCCCCCTCCATCTGACCTCAACCTCTTCATTTTTTGTCATGTAACTCTTTCTGCATATACATGATAGTGTTTAAATGTGCTAAATATTTTTGAATTATCTTTGATCACATAAATAGTGATCCACCTCGTAGCATCATCAACATAAATGACATAATATCTCGAACCGTTTATGCTAAAGTCCTTTGAAGGACCCCACACATGTGTATGCACCAATTCAAGTCTTTTTGAATACATGAAACCATGTTTGTTATATGATTGCTTATGAGCCTTACCTAATTGACATGCTTCACATCTGTATGTCATGTGTTGACCTGCAACATTAGGTAATCCAAGTATTGAACCATTGTTAATCATCTCTTTAATATCTCTTTCATTGAAGTGTCCAAGTCTTTTGTGCCAAAGATCCAACTCAGATATCTTTTGCTCTCCATATGTGAACAAGGCATGTCCAACATTACCTTGCACCTTCAATGTGAAAAGTCTTCCTTTTTTCTTTCCTGTAACAATGTGCTTTTATCCTTGACTAGGGTCTCAAACATAGACTCCATCATTAGTGAACCTCACCTCATATCCTTTTTCCACAATTTGTCCTACACTAATCAAATTATTTGGAATTGTAGGAACATATAAAACCTTACTCAAAAGATTACTTCCATCCTTGGCCTTTATTGATCCAATAGACTTTACCTTGTGCTTTGTATTGTCACCTGTTTGTACTCTATGATTAACTACTTTATTATCCAAATCAGTTATTAAAGCAATGTTAGAACTTAGATGATTATTGCATCTTGAATCAATGTAAAACACTCTTTGATCTTCACTTGACCTTCACATTTTGCATTCATGATTAGGGTTGAGTCCTCCTTTTGATCTGATGCATCATTGTAGTAGGTATTGTTGTAAGATTGACCTTGAAAGTTTCTTCCACCATTTCTTCCAAAGAAGCCTCTACTACCTCTACCTTTGAAACTTCCTCTCTAATTTCTTCCACCTTTGCCTCTTTGATTATAACTCTGATTAAAGCTACTAACACTTTGATTGTTATGCCAACATTCATGAGAAAGATGATTATTCTTACCACATATCCAACAAGCTTTTACATTATGCTTGTTGTTTCTACCTCTTCCTCTACTTCTGCCACTTCCTCTTTGTTGGCAGTCAAGGAACTGAAGGACTCACAAGACAAGGAAGTCAACGAAGGGAGTCGGAGCAAAGAGAAGGTACAAGTAGAGAGGGTAGTCAAAGAAGATCGGGCAAGTAGGCCATTATCTTTTCAGGACGCTAAAGCATATCAAAGAGGTGGACACATAAGGAGAAGGAGCAAGTAGGAAGCTCGAAGATGTGTATGTCAAATCGCTAGAGGAAATCCCTACAAAACTAGTGATTTTCATCACTAAAAGCCATTGTAAATACCATTTCATATTTTTGTAGCTCCATTTTGTGCAAGCCAAGGAGTCCTTGAGCTTGAGGAGCATTAGAAGTAGCTACCTACCACTTTTCATAATTTTTAGACTCCATTTGAGCCTTCAAATGGGGCCTAGAACCTAATTTTTAACTATGCCGGACACTAGGTCTGGACACGGCCAAAACCTAGTCAAAAACTATAAATAGAGCTAGAAAGCTCATTTTTTAGGTTAGCTTGTAATTGAATTGAACTTGTATGAGCATTTTGGAAGTAATCTAAAAGAACTCCATTGCTTCTCACTCTTTGTCTTGCCTTGTGTGCGCGTGTGTGTGTATGTGTGTGCATGTTAGTGTGCTTTGCACTCACGCACTTGTGCCTTCACTTGCTCGAGGTCATCATACCATCCTCACGTCTTCCCGGATTGACATTAAAGGAGGTGCTACTCATCACTGAACTACACCAAATTTTGGCACCGTTGCCGGGGATCGAGCTTTGAGGACAAGCGTGTGATGGTAAGACGTAGATTTGAGACGTTGGCGTTGTAGGTAATTTCTTTACTTTTCTTATTTTTCTCTTTCTTACCTCACCATCATCATCACCATCATCATCCTCACAATATCCGATCTCCATCTCCATCATCGCGAAAAATTTCAGTTTTTTTATCATATCACCTTCTCCCTTCCATTTCCTTCATTCCACTTGTGAGAGAGAGCGAGAGAGCGAATTGTGTGCACTGCTTTTTGCCTGTTTTTTGAGTGATCTTGCAGGTACAACTGTATCATCGTGTCCAGCATGCTGCGCAGGTACCGAAAAGTTCAGAACTGTCTCTGTGTCGCAGACCTCTGTCCATCGCGATTGACAGAAAAATCGCTCATTTGGTAAAACAAAGCACACCACAATGACATGCACAAGGGCACATTCCAAATCACTAGAAAAAACTAAAAAATTCCGTGTTTTTCTGTCAGTCGCGATTGACACCGTCGATCGCGACCGACAGCCACGATCGACAAATTCTGTCGATCGCGACCGACAGAGACGACCGACTGACCCTGTCAATCGCGATTGACACCATCGATCGCGATCGACAGCCACGACCGACACCCCTGTCAGTCGCGATTGACACCGTCGATCGCGACTGACTGAATTTTGACGATTGACTGAATTTCTCGCGTTGCCACGTGTCCATCGCGATGGACACATCCCCGATTGACTAAAATCACGGAGAAAATCCCGGAAAAAGTGTCGATCGCGATTGACAGGACCCACGACCGACTCTGTCGATCACGATTGACACTGTCAATCGTGACTGACGTGTCGATTGCAACCGACAGGCCCGACGAACACCTCTGTCAATCCCGATTGAGAGACCTATCGATCGCGATTGACAGGCTTTTTCGGCTAAATTTATAGGGTTTTTAATACCAAGTTTTGGGGTAATTTTTGGCGTACTTATCAACCAATTAGTGATTTGTGAGGTCCCTACAACTCTGTTTTGAGAAAAATCCTGGGATTTGTCAGCCTGTTGGAGCCCTGTTTTAACCCCAAAACCCTGAATTGTCATAACTTCCTCATACGAAATCCGTTTTTTGTGATTCTTGTCTTATTGGAAAGCTCGTGGAAAGCTCGTGGTAAAATTAATATCAGGATTATTAGGTAGGGTATTTTGAAGTTGACCATACCCTGGGGTAGGACAACTGAAGGATCCTTGGGATTGTTTTCCATTAAGGCAAAGGGAAATTTGGTCTGTGAATTACATGCATGAAAGTGACCTGTCTGTCGTTTGAATTGAAGTCTTGAACTAACTTTGGGACTTTTACAGGTCCACTGAGAGCACTTGAGGGCATCCAAAGCAAGGGTGATTTGTAAGCTTGAGAACTGGGTTCTTGAGCACCAAAGGGCAAGGGATCAGCAAGCGAGGTTGGAATACTCTCAACTCCCTCTGTCAATTCCTAGCTTAGGCTAAGTACGAATAGTGCTAGAAGTAAGTTAGGGCGACGATAGGCATTTATCAAGTCGAAGACTACCTAAATACTCAAGTTCAAGCTAACAACATAATCTTTGTACGATCGATAACTTTAAAGGCAAAGACTTAACGTGGAACGATCAACTTCAAGTGCGGAAATTAACTCAAGTATTCCTGACGACGTGGTATCAGAAAAGATCCTAAACACGATAATCGACTAAAAAGAATCAAGTAACTGATACAAAAGAACTCAGCAACGAGGTTGTACCTTGGGTAAAAATTGGGATAGCTCAGCTAAGCATATGAACCTTAGATCAGGGCGACACCTAGGAAGAGATAGACAGAGTCTTAGATCTTCAGAGGCTAGTGTTAATCATACTGCTAGGTCTTGGGCCCAACAGTTGAGCCATTATTCGCACTACCCTAGCTCTCAAACTAGTGAGTCAGAGATGTCCCACGGTATGGAGAGGCCTACAGGAAGTTCAGGTCTGCCATACTTACATAGGGTAGAAGGCCCCTACAAGACGCAGCTGGAATACCTTAGGACCAACCGACTAGGTGCTAGCATCTATGAGGACAGCCTAGGAAGATCAGTGGTCCAGATTAAAAACCCTGACCAATCCATTGGACTAGAATACCCAGTTGTCAAGTTTGAAAATGGAGCATACTTGGACAAAGAAGGAACCATATATGTAGTCACCAGTCATCCAGATAGGACAGATGAATTTGGAAACGTGATCCCGAAAACAGATTTAGGTGACCTGGAGCAAGGAAACATGGGTGTAGAACCTAGAACCCCCCGAGGCAAATCTGTTCTCACGAGGATTATCACACCAGAGTGGATTTCCCAAGACAATAAGAGCATAGATCTACTCCTGAACCGAGAGACTGATGAAGCCTTTTGGAGGTATAGATTTGATCAACTGAATGAGGTAGGAACAATCATGATATATGAGTTCAAAGATCCTGATAGCCCAGGCAGAGTGACCTACTTAGATCACGCTTTAGAGAGGATCTTTGTGGTTACAGAAAATGATAGGCATGCTTACACATGGAAAGGTGAATTTATTTTCCCCCAACCAAGATCGAATGTGTCCTTTGGTCACCCAAGAGCTGGAACATCCCAAGCTCATGGAGCTCAAAGACATAGACATAGAGATAGACCTGAAGTAAGCTTTGCCAATCCAGTGGGAAGAGAAAGAACGAGAACGAAAACAAATAGAGCGGAACCTGAGGGACTTAGAGCCCCAAGGAACCAAAGGAATGCTGATGATTTCCCTCTACCAAGGCCTAGGGAACACATCAGAACATTGAGACCGACTCAGCTAGTTAAGTCCATGAAGAACTACTTCGATGGCACAGGAGACCCATATGATCATGTGGCCGAGTTTAGGCAAGTCTTGAGAGCTGAGCAAGTTGAAGACCTATTCACGCAGTATAATGCCTTTGGTCTAACCCTTAGGAACACAGCCCTCACGTGGTTTCAACCATTGAATGAGAGAGAGTTGAGGAGCATAGGACCAACTCTTAGAGGCTTTCATCACTGAATTCTCTAAAAGTGGCATAAAGCATAATACTTCCTCATTGATACATAGCTTCAAGAAGACCCCTCAAGAGACAGCTAGACTTGCAGGAAGAAGATTTAGGCAATACCTAGAGAGATGCCCTGTTCCAGAGTTATCCACACCAGCCAAACAGGTGGCATTATTCTTGGATGGATTGCTAAGTACCAAATTGAGGTCATATGTGTACTTGAAGGACCCTAGGACTATAGAAGAGTGTGTACGCATGTGCATCGACATCGAGGATAACCTAGGGGAAGAGTTAGAGCTCTCCAAAATCTACAAAGATTCAGATAGTGCTTCTAGCCTCTCTTCCACACAATCCACATCTATCGAGGAATTAGCAGAGAAAGTAGCTCAGAAATTAGGTGTCTCTAGCAAACAAATCCCAAGGTTTGCCCCAGTAAAGAGGTGCTATACTTGCGGTGGTGACCATATGGCGAACGTATGTCCCATCATGGATCAACCCCAACCATAGAACGGAGATACACAAATCACACAGCACAAGACTGCCCATACAATAAGCAAGCAGTTAGGCAAACCTACACTCAGCCCTATCCACAACAGGGAAGATACCAGAACCAGTACCCTCCACAGCAATATGGTAGGCCACAACAACCTTATCAACAACCCTACCAAAAACAACAAAGGCCTTAACCTGTGTTAGCTCAACAACCTCCAACCCCAGCAAACGTGATTCCTGTAAAGTATGCAGCTGCTGAGGAAAATTTGAATAGAGCCATAGTCCCAGTGACTCCATTGCTTTCAGAAAGTGACCCGAGTGACCATAGCTTTGATTCTACACATATTGATAGTCCCCAGGCTTACTACATGCAATCTCCTGAACATGGTGAGTCCTACTACAGTGAGGAACCAAGTGAACCTAGTTGGGAGCCAGAGTACACAAATGTAATGTACACAAAACCTAACTCTAGAACCCAACCTAGGCAAGTAAGACCCCCATTCCCTAGAGGACCATGCTAAAAATGTCAGGGAGATCACCTCATTCGTAATTGCCCCTTACCTCCACCTACACAACCCCAGTCAGTGACAATTCAAGGCTTTTGCCAAGATTGTGGAAAGGAGCATCTCTTACGAGACTGTCCAAAGAACCCCAATAATATGCCAAAAATTACTCCTATCAATGTTATTGGGTTAGTAGTAGACTCTACAGGAAGTGTGACGTCCACTGCACGAGTACAGGTAGTCACAAGAGCTCAAGCATGGCAGCAAAACCAAGGGGTAGGCCAGGAAAAGAGCTTAGAGGCTAGTGAAACTGAGAGCATAACCAAGAAGAGAACTAGAGCCTGGAGAGATAGTAGAGAAAGAATGAAGAGGCAATGGGCTAAGAAAATGAGTGAACTCGAGGAAAGCCTAAGAGAAACAAAAACCAGGATAGCTGAACTTACATCTCAAACTCCCTCTCACACTACCCCACCTCCACCATTCCCATCTCCATCCGACCCACCACCTTCCAACCCGCTTCATGCTGCTCTACCACCCCCTAGAGTAGGATCAGTATTAGCAGATCCCACTCCCGAGGACCTTAACATGATGCTTAAGGCATATCATGCCAGAATCTAGGAAGGGCCAAACGTAACCGATCATGAAAAGTGTTACCCTAGAGCAGAACTAGAGCTTGAACGAACCAAAATATGTGCTAAGACGGTGGTACTGGCTCAAACCATGTTTGAAGCCAGTCACCTCTTCAACATCTCTAGTTCAGCTAAGACGCAGTTGCACTTTGATGGACTGCTAGAAAGATTGGAGAGGTTAATTACACAATTAGAAAAGGAACCCACCCCTCCAAGTAAGGGCAAGGCAAGTATGAGGCAAGCCTTCCTGCCCAGGGAGCCTATGTGCCTAACTCTACGGAGCCAGACACATCTTCTTCTATGAATCGGTTCACACCAGAATTCCTACGAGAGATTCAAGAAGACAAATGGGCTAAAGAAAGTGAAGTCCCTCCTCCCATTGAACTTGTGGATGATGCACACGACCAATTCCCACAAGACATCCCATCCATTTATGAAGAGCAGGAGAGCACTCAGTCTCAAGAGAGATTAGACTTTGAGTCTAATTCTTTACATGAATTACCCCACTTCATAGGCCCATGGGAAGCTAAGTCCACTTGTATGAGAGCACCCACAGTCATGGTAAGAAACAAAGACTCGGTCATACCTAGGAACATAGAGGTAGTGAAAAACACTAAAGTGCAGTGCAACCTCACCTTAGAAGAGCTACTCAAAGTTAGGCCAGAGCTATGGAAACATGTAGCCAAACAGGTACCAGAGATAGCCGTTCCCCGGTAGGTTCTCATAGGACAGTGCCATAAATTCCTCTAGATAAGATAGGAGATATGAGTGAAGGTGAAGAAGGAAACACCTATCTTCCCTTCACCCATCAAGGATACACAACCAAGGCAATTCTGGACTCTGGTGCAGGAGTTGCAATTGCTACCACTTCCCTATGGAAGCGTTGGGGCAAGCCAGCACTCAGGCCCACGAGGATGAAATTGGAGATGGCGGATGGTCACATAGAGAGGCCTTTAGGACTACTTGAAGGAATAACTCTCACTACTTGTGGTGTAGAGTTTGAGCACACATTTGCTATATGTGACTTTAGCAAAAATCATGCCTATGAGATGATTTTGGGAAGACCATTCATGCGACAGTTGCAAGTAGTACAGGATTGGGGAACCAATTCCTTGTACTTGCAACACTTAGGTGTTACGACCAAAGTGAATCTCAAAGATTACTCTCATAGAGATGTACCTCCTATCCAATGAAATCCCATCCATAGAGCTAAAGATGATACAGAGTCAGTGCATTCCATAGGATTAGGATCCTCATGGATGCATGAAGACACCCACTTATGGATGTGCAAGGTGGCAGTAGAAGAGGAGAAGAGAGAAAAAGCCAGAGAGGTAGGTGCGAAGGAAATCCATAGATCAATTCAAGACCCAGCCTATGCGCCTGTAGTATTTCTTGATGAAGAGTTTGAACCTCATGGTTGGGCAGAAATTCTAGCAACAATGGATGTAGCCATCAATGAAGAACAGTGGACACCCCACTGTGATGAGGATGGCTATGACATTTTAGTGTTCTCCATAGAGCCAATCATGGGAGATGTGGTTTTAGAAGAGTGCGAACCTAGCCCCGATGCATTTGAGGACGCAAGTGACTCTGATCTAGAGGCAATCATTATGGACCCACCTTTTGCATCAGATGAAGAATACTGCTATGAAGTAGAATTTCAACCTCAGAGACACGAAGAGATAACGAACGATGTACGATTAACCACACAAGTGACTGCCAATAATGATAGCAAGAAACGGAAGAAGAAAGAAGTCCCCCCGGAGGAAGAAGAATCTTTGTTTGAGGTCCCGGAAAACTTTAAAAAGTATGAGATAGACGATAGGAGAGTCATGATAAAAATGGCTAAATGAGAGGCACAATCAGGAGAGGCCTATGATAACAAAGAAACCACCAAAAAAATAGTGGTAGCCCTAGAAGAAGGAGAGGAGAGATGCACTTACATAGGCCATGACCTAACAGAGGAAGAAGAGCATGCATTAATAGCTTTGCTAAGAGAATAGAGAGATGTATTTGCTTGGAGTTACAAGGATTTAAAAGGAACTGACTTGGCCAAAGGATTGAGAATTGCGGAACATCACTTAGCAAAAGACGTTGTGGAGTAATACATCCAACGACCCACCCAACAAGGGTCTGTCAGGGACGACACACGCGAGAGAGGGGGGGGGTGTTGGCAGTCAAGGAACTGAAGGACTCACAAGACAAGGAAGTCAACGAAGGGAGTCGGAGCGAAGAGAAGGTACAAGCAGACAGAGTAGTCAAAGAAGATCGGGCAAGTAGGCCATTTTTTTCAGGACGCTAAAGCATATCAAAGATGTGGACACATAAGGAGAAGGAGCAAGTAGGAAGCTCGAAGATGTGTATGTCAAATCGCTAGAGGAAATCCCTACAAAAATAGTGATTTTCATCACTAAAAGCCATTGTAAATACCATTTCATATTTTTGTAGCTCCATTTTGTGCAAGCCAAGGAGTCCTTGAGCTTGAGGAGCATTAGAAGTAGCTACCTACCAGTTTTCATAATTTTTAGACTGCATTTGAGCCTTCAAATGGGGCCTAGAACCTAATTTTTAACTAGGCCGGACACTAGGTCTGGACACGGCCAAAACCTAGTCAAAAACTATAAATAGAGCTAGAAAGCTCATTTTTGAGGTTAGCTTGTAATTGAATTGAACTTGTATGAGCATTTGGAAAGTAATCTAAAAGAACTCCGTTGCTTCTCACTCTTTGTCTTGCCTTGTGTGTGCGTGTGTGTGTATGTGTGTGCATGTTAGTGTGCTTTGCACTCACGCACTTGTGCCTTCACTTGCTCGAGGTCATCATACCATCCTCACGTCTTCTCGGATTGACATTAAAGGAGGTGCTACTCATCACTGAGCTACACTCTTCCTCTTAGGAAGTTTGCTTGGCTTGAAGTACCTTCATCTACAACTGATTGTTGCTTTCCTTTGACAGCCTTCTTCTTATCCTTATAATACATTGCATGACCTGCAATCTTATCAACATCTCCTTTGATATCATTCTCAAAGGTTAGCATATGTCCTAACAATTGATTCAAATCAGGAGTGAAATGATCTAATGAAAGTTTAGTTGAAAATATGAAAGGCTTCCATTTCTCATCTCCTCTTAAACCTGTAAGAATCTGTCTTAGCAATTTATCTTCTTCAATGCCTTCATCAACTACACCTAAAGAATCAGCAATGTATTTCATCTTTGTCACATAATCAGATATTGATTGTGAGGCCTTCTTATTGAATGTGGTAAACTCTACCCATAGTGATGCTTTCCTTGACTTGGTTGTATTCTAGAAATGCTCCTCCAAAGCACTCCATATATCACTTGCACTTTCAAGTCCTCTAATATGAGGAAGCAAGTAATCATTTACTGCCATGTAGATAATGTTCCTTGTTTGAGCATCCTTCTTCATCCAAACTTTCAAGTCTGCAAGTTCCTCCCTAGTAGGAACGCCAGGATCTTTAAATTCTAGCTTCTCTTCTTCTCTTGTAATGTATCCCATCAGATCTTTGCTCATAAGATGAGCTTCCATCCTCATGGAACAATCTCTCTGTCCAACTTCTCAATTTGGAGACTATCTCCCATTCTTTCTTCACCTGTACTAACAAATTTTCAACCTTATGAGTAATGGATGTACCATCACTTCGAACTTTACTCCTTCTAATCCTTTTCATTTCTCTCGTGTGTCTCCCTTTATCTTTTCCTTCACACTTTGTCCTCTTGAATCTTCAAATGTTAAATTTTGTATGTATGCAACATTCGGGGTCTTCTTTTCCTTCAACTTTGATCAAATCTGCTCTGATACCACTAATGAAGATAATGAATCTCCAAAAGAAAAGATATACTTGAATTTAGAACACATCTATATCAATCATAACTCAAAACCTTCTTCAATTTTGGAAAACCTTTGCCAATTTATGAGCTATCATCATTAATGTGAACTATGACCACACTCAAAAAAGTCTGCTTCACAAAATCCATTCATTGACTTACGAAATGATTAAAGTTTCTTATGAAACTTTGGTACAATACTCTCCTAATATTTCTGCAACTATTCCAAGTGAAAATTCGTCAAAAGAATTCACAAAACTTCATATTTACTTCAATAAGTAAACCTATATCTCAAATAGGCTTTCTCTATAAGTGACTTTTACATATGCAACTTTAAATGCATGGTTCTCACAAACTAGACCTCGTTTGATCAAATTATTTTAGACATAGGCTACTTACCTTCCAACTTAAATTTTGAATCCTGATTTATGCAAAACTTTACACTGTAGACTAAGATCTGATGAATTTGTTGATCATAGAGATTGTGCCTGTTTCAGAAGTCACTCATCATGCAACAGCGTAGCGACTGGAAATGCTCATGAATGAATGACTCTCCTCCCAACCTAATGCCTCTATATATAGCTCTCTCCAGGGGACTACCTTCTTGGGCAGGTGAATGCTAATCATCCAAGTGTCAGCCATGTAACTACATGTGCGCCAAGTGTCCAGTGGATGCTTCTAGAAGGTTCTAGAGCTCTTTGGGCAAAATACTCTTCCCATGTACTCCATGGGGACTGAACCCAAGACCTCGTCCTTCACACCCTTGAGCCTTAACCATTAGGCTAAGTGGATTACTTGGTTACAAGAGTAAATGACCTACCAGTAAGTCTAGACTCGAGATCTTTGGCCACACAAACGAATGACCAAACGGAATCCGATTTCAGATCTGTCTGAATCAATCGGATCCCTAGATCACCAACTTACTTTATTACATTCTTCCCCCCTTGGAAAATATTTTTGTCCTCGAAAATTAGAGCTATATATACTGTAGGCAACCCCCGAGCCTCATGTTCTAAAACTTGAAGAACATGCATTCATTCAAACAGGTTATTTACTTAGAACTTGAAAGTAAAAAACCTTATCATATTCTAGATCATGAAGAACATGATCGGTTGATCTACTTAAAGCTTGAAAGTAGAAAACCTTCTTTATTTGGGACCAACCTAAAACTTGAAAGCTGGAAAACGTCGTTGGATTGCCGAAACTTTTTCCCATGTTGAATTTTCTTCAGTTCCATCCTTCCATTTTACTAAGCACTCTTCATACAAGTGGCTTCTTGTACGTTTATCTCGGGTGCGAAGTATCCTTTGAGGTTCATGAGGAACTGTTTCATTTACTGGAATAGGAAGTATGACCTGATGTCCAACTAGATTATCTGAATCTGTTAGACTCTTCCTAAGTCGGCTAACATGGAACACTGGATGAATCCAACTATCATCTGGAAGTTGTAATTCATAAGCCCACAAACCAACTTTCTTGGTGATTGGAAAAGGACCGCAATATCTAGGCGACAACTTGGTGCATTGACCAGTCTTGAACTTTTCCGATCTTTCAGGAATACGAAGATAAACTTGATCGCCAACCTGAAAAGTAACATCTCTTCGCTTTGGATCGGCATAAGCTTTTGCACGATCTTGAGCTTTCTTTAAGTTTTCTTTAGCTAACTTGAGCTTAAAGTTCATGTCTTGAAGGAACTCTTGAGCTGCTTGAACTCGTTCATTATGAAGTCCCACTGCATAAGGAGACCTAGGCTGGAAACCGTACATCAACATGAATGGACTAAATTCAGTTGATGTATTCTTGGCACTGTTATAGGCAAACTCAGCTAAAGGAAGATAATCTTCCCAATCAGTCTGTTTGGAAGTAACATAAGCTCTAAGTATGTCTTCCAAAATCTGATTGACTTTCTCTGTCTGTCCATCCGTCTGGGGATGTTCAGCTGTACTTAAACTTAGTTTAGTTTCAAGTCTACTAAAGACTGCTCGCCAAAAATGACTTGTAAATCGAGCATCTCTATCAGAAACTATGTCTACTGGAAGACCATAGAGTCTATAAAGTTGATTTACAAATATTTTTGCAAGTTCTCGAGTCTTATAAGTAGTCTTGACTGGTATAAACTGAGCAAGTTTAGTCAATCGATCAACTACAACCCAGACTGAATCAAAGCCCTTCTGAGTGCGGGGTAATCCAGAAATGAAATCCATGGAAATGCTTTCCCACTTTCCTTTGGGAATTTCCAAAGGATGTAGCAATCCTCCAATTTTAAGTCGTTCAAACTTATTTACTTGACATTTATGGCACTTAGACACATAGTTTTGCACATCACGATGCAAACTAGGCCAATAAAAATGTCTTTTCACTAACTCATAGGTTCGGTTAATACCAGGATGTCCTGCACTTGGAGCATCATGGCATTCGAAAAGTACTTGATTTCGTATGTCCACTATACTTGGGACACAAACCTTACCTTTATAAAGCAAATATTCATCTTGGAGAGAATAGTGTTTAAACTTTCTCTCAGAAGTACTTGCTTCAGTTTGTTTATCTTGTTCAGCTGCTTTCCATGCTTGACTGAAGCTTGGATCCTCTTTGCAGCTTCCTTTCAAAGTTGAAATAAATTCACTTTGAATTTGTACAAAAATTAGATTGTTCAACATAGGCATCCGACTTAGGGCGTCTGCCACTGCATTGAACTTTCCTTTTCTGTACCTGAGCTCATAATCGAACTCTTGTAACTGTTCGGCCCATCTTGCTTTTCTACCTCTAAGATCAGGTTGGTTTGCAAACCACTTTATGCTCTCTTGATCAAAAACTATGGTCAGCTTTGATCCATATAGATAATGGCGCCATTTCTTTAGAGCATTTATAATAGCGAACATCTCTCGCTCATAGGTAGAGTAGTTTTGCTGAGCAGGACTTAGCTTTCTACTCTCGAAAACTATTGGTCGACCATCTTGGCTTAGTACTGCTCCTACTGCAGATGAACTTGCATCTGTCTCTAATTGGAAAGGCTTGTTCGGATCTATGATCTGTAGAACCGGGGCCGATGCTAAAGCAAGTTTAAGTTCTTGAAAACTCTTTGATTGCTCTTCTTTCCAAGTTAACTTTTGATGCTTCCCTTTGAGTTGATCCGTCAAAGGTACTGCAATCTTGGCATATCTAGCCACAAACTTCCGATAATATCCTGCCAATCTGAGAAAACTTTGTAGTTCTCGAACCGTCTTGGGCTCAGGCCATTCAAGAATCACTTGGACCTTTTCCGGGTCAACTTTGATTCCTTCCGCGGAAATAATATGACCTAAATACTTTACTTCTGGGGTAAAGAATTCACATTTTGACTCTTTACCGTAAAGTTTATTATCGCGAAGAAGTTGAAAAACTTTTTTCAAGTGCTCTAAGTGATTTTCATGATCTTTACTGTAGATCAGAATATCATCGAGAAAATCTACAACAAATTTTCCCAAATACGGCTTAAGCACTTGATTCATCAAAGTCATAAATGTTGCGGGTGCGTTTGTCAACCCGAACGGCATCACTAAAAACTCGTAGTGACCAAACTTTGTTCGAAAGGCTGTTTTAGGAATATCATCATCTTTGATTCTGATCTGATGATAACCTTGGCGTAAATCAATCTTAGAAAAGATTGTAGCTCCCTTTAAACTATCGAAAAGATCTTCGACTAGTGGCATGGGATACTTGTTCTTTATCGTAAGATTGTTTAACGCCCTATAATCTACACACAACCTCATAGTTCCATCTTTCTTTTTCACTAGAAGGATGGGTGCTGCCCATGGAGACTGGCTTGGGCGGATAAATCCTTTATCCAAATACTCTTGGATTTGATTTTCCACCTCCTGATTTTGGACATAGGGGAGGCGGTATGGGTTTTGAGATTTTGGCTTGGTACCCGGAAACAGATCTATGCTGTGATCGATGTTTCCACGAGAGGGTGGCAAGCCGTAGGGGAGTTCCTTAGGGAACACATCTTTAAATTCCTTCATTAAATTGTTAAATTTAACATAAACTTCTCGAGGAATAAAGGAAGAGACATAAGAAACTTGATTTATATTATCAGAATCGGTTACATCGGTGCCAAGGACAAGAAAAGCTTGAGTCTTGGCTTCATTATTGACAAGTTTCTGAAGTTCAGTGTATGATATCAAAGGGATACTTGGAACATCATGCTCACCCTTGATCTTATACACAACTCCGTCGCGCTGGAATTCCAAAGTATTTGTAAAATAACACCTGATCAATGAAGGACCTAGACTCCATAGCCACTCTCTCCCTAAAACGAGATCTACCCGATCCATATTCATTATTTGGAAGTCCAAGGTGTCTTTAAATCCTTGGATTTCTAGTTCCAAATTACAAATCATTGTGTCCCAAACACGGGTGTCTTGACCGTGCATCATGGAGACAATGTATTTATGAGGCGATGGTTCCTGAGGAAGAGCCAGTTTTTTTACTAACGCATAATTGATAAAATTATGCGTAGCAGAGTCATCCACCATTATCCGGATGGTGTGACCTTTTACTGATCCATGCAACTTGACCAAATCATGTGGACCAAACTCTTAAGGTTGCCACATGTTTTTGGAGATTTGACATGAATGGGTACTGTCGCAGTGCATAATCTGAACCTTCTTTGCACTTGAATTTGCATCCAAGTTCAAAGATTGAATCAGATGGATTTGCTGCTTACCCTTTCCCTTACTTTCTCTTCCGACTGGACAGGCACGGCTTCGATGTCCAGGCTTAAGACATTTAAAGCACAAGTTTTCTTTTTGCGCTTTATCATGATCTTCTGGAGAAAGGATGTGTCTAAAAACACGAGGTTTCTTAGACACCCTTTCACTAGATCTAGTCCCTTTACCCTTACGCTTAAAGTTATTCTTCTGGGAATAACTCCTTTCCTGCGTGACATCCAAACGTGAATTGTCCTCATAAATCTGTGCGACCTTAATCGCCTCTTCAAGGGATTTAGGCGCATGCCTCTTAACTTCATTACGAATTCGCTGGTTAAGTCCTCTAACAAAACCGCGAAGTCGATGGAAGTCATCTAAATTCTTTAACTTCAGAATTACATCTCTGTATTCTGAAATATACACCAATAGCGGTCTACCCTTCTGCTGAATTTTATCCCATGCTTCCCAATTGCGTTCCTCCTCATTCTCGGGGAGAAACTCTTTCTTGAAAAGGTGGGAAAATTCATTCCAAGTGGTAGGTTTCTTGTGAGTCTCAGAGAGACTCATCCACCATGAGTAGCGACAAACTTGCTTCTACTACCCTCACATGATCGGGGGTATGTTTGAGTTCATGGACATCTTTCCATTTCTCTAAGAAAGTCAAAACCGCGTCCTTATTCCTATCCTTATCCTCTCCAGAGAAATAAGGAGGACGGATCTCTTTTCCCAAAGAGAGATCCACAGGGCGGTTATGAGTTTCTAACATCCCTACCGAAGCAACACACAAGGGAGTAGAAGACGCTAGACTCAGACGGCTCATACTTCCCGCTAAAGGAAACATATCTGTATGGGGAGAGGATAATCCCTTATCCTTTTCCATCCTAACAGACATCGATGAAGTTGCGATCGTATCTATGTGACTACCTAAAATAGTCTTACTGATATCCTTAGGCGTCTGAAGTAAGTTCAGAATGGCCTTAAGGTGATCCTAGATTCCATCAACAGATTGACGGAGTACTGCAACCTCATCCGGAATGCTGGACAACTGTCCAAGCTTTTGCTCAACTAGCAACATCCTACTTTCCATATCTTTCCTCTCGTTTAAAGTAGTGTTTGTTTCCCCTTTTCTCACAGAATCCTCAACGTCTAATGCTACAGTCGCTGATTCTATTTTAGATGGATCAGACGCATGACTAGTATTTGAAACCATAGGTGCAGATGAATGCAATGCACGTGCAACTATTGGTGGTCTAGTCATGAATGAGGATGTTACTAACATAGGCATGGAAACATACATGGACGCACTAGTAGTACTTGTAAGCGAAACGTGGCTAGAAGTCCCCTCCATCGCACACAAAGCGTTATTAAACTTACTAAGTATTCCTAACGCAAGAAGTGTGTGCAACAAAATCAAAAGAGCTATGCAAGAATATCACAAGAAATCGTCCCTGATGATTTGGTCCGTTGAGGTCGACTTGATTCTAGCCGAAAGTGCTAGAATTATGACGAAGATAGGCCTCCAGATCTTCACTCCACAGCTCCACTTCTGTTGAACTTTACTCGAACTTTTAGCTTTCTACAGCTTGGACCACCACAGAAATGTACTCGGGTTCGGATGGGGAAATAAGCAAACTCCAAAGGTTAATCAAAATGAGATGATCTCGGCTCGGGATTAGCAGAGCAGAGATTTAATTGAACTGTATATGTTATGCAGAGAATGAAATCACGAAGAACCTTTACTTCAGTGGATAAAGCCCTGAAGTTTCTCTACAAGGTCGTGGGATCGAATCCCGGCGCCCTCCCGATGGTAGTTCAACTTTTTTGGCCGGGTGAAGATGTCTGCTTCAGCGCGAATTAAGAAAAATTAATCACCTTCTCAGCAGTACTCCCGTGAACTGTTGTGGGCTAATGGATAGGCGGACACGCTCGCTTAAACAGGTCCCGTGTTCGATCACCCGCGGACCTGCAGCAGAGAGTATCAACCTTTTTGGCCCCTATTTGAGAGCTTCTTCAGGAGTTCAGCTAGTACTTCTGTTATATCTTCACGCGGACGGTGATGCTCTTCTAGATAGAGCAGCGTGCTCCAATCGGGGGGACGAGGGTTCGATCACTCTCTGCTTCACCAAAAATATTATCTTTTGGATCTTCTTCGATGAAGCCTCCTTCAGCGAACGGATGATCTATAATGATCTGCTCCTTAAAGGATATCACGAACGGCGCTTCTCTCCGTGGATAAGGAAGCGCCCTCTCACCTGAGGGGCGGGAGTTCCATTCCCTCGCCAAACACTTCAGAGATGATATACTCTTTTTAGTACTCTTTTGCTCTAAGCTAAAGCATGAGAATGATTGCGACAAGCATCTCAATGCGGGCGGGGGCAGAATTCGCACGCCAAAAGTCCGAGCAAGAAGATGAAAGCTATGGAGATGGCTCTGATACCAATGCAACAGCGTAGCGACTGGAAATGCTCATGAATGAATGACTCTCCTCCCAACCTAATGCCTCTATATATAGCTCTCTCCAGGGGACTACCTTCTTGGGCAGGTGAATGCTAATCATCCAAGTGTCAGCCATGTAACTACATGTGCGCCAAGTGTCCAGTGGATGCTTCTAGAAGGTTCTAGAGCTCTTTGGGCAAAATACTCTTCCCATGTACTCCAGGGGGACTGAACCCAAGACCTCGTCCTTCACACCCTTGAGCCTTAACCATTAGGCTAAGTGGATTACTTGGTTACAAGAGTAAATGACCTACCAGTAAGTCTAGACTCGAGATCTTTGGCCACACAAACGAATGACCAAACGGAATCCGATTTCAGATCTGTCTGAATCAATCGGATCCCTAGATCACCAACTTACTTTATTACACCTATATACATATGAATGTTCCTATAGAAAATTCTCTTAGCCTGATTATAACTGGATTCTCAAAACTTGACTCTAGATGCATTAACTATGAAATTAGATAGACACAAAAGGATTTCTCAAATGATTGAGCACAAAAGGAGAGAGTGTTATGAATTATGGAATATGTTGAACAAGTAATTGTTGGAGTGTTAAATTATTAATGTATTAATGTGTTTTTGATGTTTTTGATATAGCAGCTGAAGGTTTGTGAGGAGCGTGCAAGGCGTGAAAGGGAAGACAACAATAATCCGAATAATTATTATTTAGCTTGTAAATAAACCCTTGTAGAAGGTTCTATTGTTAGAAACAGTTAGAAAAGTAATGGTTAGAATAAGGGTCATTATAGACCGCAGTTTCTATTATTGAAAGCAATGGCTTTCTGTAAAAGTTAGCAAGTTTTAGTTTCACGCTTGCTTTTCAAAGCCGCTCTCATGTAACCACTCTTTTTGACGTAATCAAAAATTCCTATAAATACATGCACTCTGTGGACTTTCGAATCAGAGTGCATGGGGGGAGATTGCACCCAATACTGCGTTCTGTCTCATCTCTTGCTGTCGCTATTCTTTTGTGTGTTTTCTGCGTTCGTAACCTCTGTTTGAGCGTGAGCAAGATCCTGACAACAGAGAGATGGAAAACATCAAGGTGCTACTTGTTTCTATTCTGAATAGAAATACATCTGATGGATATATCTCACTCAACTTATGATCTAATCTTCTATATCTCATCTATAATTCATCTCTTTTATGTATATCACCTATATACATGTATATACATATGAGTGTGGATTCATAATTACTTCAAAGTATTTTTGAAGTATTTACAAAACTAATATACATGTGTATATAGAACATGTCTTTCTGAACCTCCACTTCACTTCATGCTTTAGGCTTCAATCTTTTCTTCAAGTATTCACTCCTAAACTTCATGTAATCATCAATTGTTGATTTTCTTGATCTAACAGATAATAGGACATGCCAACATTCCTAAGCTAAAGGAATATGAACAAGCAAGATCTTGTAAGAGTGCTACCCAGGTTTGAGAACAAAAAACCCCATCAATTTTGTGATGCTTGTTAACTAGGGAAGCAAGCAAAACAACCATGCCAAAGGAGCACACATAGGGGCTGAAAATCTCTTAGATCACATCCACACTGATGTATGGGTACCTTCCAAACAATCATCCTTAGGAGTCTCAAGGTATTTTGTTAGATTTATTGATTATTATTCTAGGAGGTGTGGATAGACATCATTAAAGAATTTTTTTTGTTGTATGTTCTATGTTTGAGAGATTGAAGCAAGAGGTTAAGAAGGAGACAGGTAAGCATGTCAAAGCCCTAAGGTCTGATGGAGGGGGAGAATATTTTAGTTATTACTTTTATGAAAATGGTATTAAAAGTCAATTTACATGTAGGTATACCCCACAGAAAAATGGGGTGGGTGAATGAAAAAATAGGCACATAATTGAGATTGCAAGTTGTATGATTAATGAAGCACACATGCTTCTATTTTATTTGATTGAGGCTATTAATACTTCAGATTACTTAATGAATAGGTTACCTACAAGTGGCATGCAGAAATTGACTCCAAATAAGGCCAACTAGGGCAAGAAACCAAGTGTGGAGCATCTCAAGGTGTTTGGATGTACACGCTATGTGCACATTCCACAAGAGGTAAGAACTAAACTTTATGCTCAATCTAAAAAGTGTGTCTTCATAGGGTATTCTACTGAGAAAAAAAGGTAACAAGTGCGAATTACCTTACAACAAGAAGTTGTATGTATCAAGAGATGTGGTTTTTAATGAATTGAAACCTTGGTATGTAGACAAGCAAAAGGAAAAGGTAATAGGTGATGACTTGGATGATGCATCAATTTGTGGTAAAGGTGACATGTAGGCTGAATCAATTCAAATGAGTGGGCCTTAGGCTTCAACATCAGAATCAGTTACCAAAGGACACATGGGAGAAAGGATAAGTCTATCAGAATCACCAACATCTAGGTATAAGTCTATTAGTGACTCTCATGATGATCATAAAGGTGATAGTGAGTCATAGGATGAAGAAGACTGTGAGGAGGTGGTTACACCACAAGTATATTTATCTAGGTTGAGGAAGCAATTCCCTAAAGGGAATGAACAAAGATCCTCAAAGCTCAAGAAGCCAATACAAAGTTTTTGCTATGATTCTTTTATTGTCGTGCACTATGACTATATGATGCAGGTTGCAGGAGATAATGATCTAGAAATGTATGAGGAGGCATCAAAAAAGGAGAAATGGAAGAGAGGTATTGATGAAGCAATCAAGGCATTCAAGGACAATGAGACTTGGGAATTAGTGCCCAAGATGCCAAGTATGAAAGTTTTTTAGAAACAATGGGTGTATAGGACTAAAAGGAGTGTAGATGGTTCAATAGCTAGACACAAAGCTAGCTTGGTAGCTATGGAGTTCACACAAACTTTTGGTGTGGATGATGAAGAGAACTTCAGCCTCATGGCTAACAAAATAACCATAAGGACCTTAATAGTTGTATGTGTGGGTGTAGAAGATGGCCTATGTATCAACCTGATATAAAAAGATGCATTCTTGAATGGTGAGCTAAAGAAGAATTATACATGGCACAACCTATGTGATATGAAGATGTGGATCATCCAGATTTTGTTTGCAGGTTGAAGAAGGTCTTTTATGGGCTTAACCAAGATCCAAGGGCCTTGAGTCAAATGCTTCTTGGTTACCTTGAGAAGTGTGGATAGACACAAAGATAATCAGATCCCTCACTCTATGTAAGAAGGAAGGAATTAAGGTAGTATTCGTATGTATCTATGTGGATGATCTAATCATAACAACTAGTGATGATGTAGGAATTAGAGACATCAATTGGAAACTTGGAAAGGAGTCCAAGGTATCCAATTTGAGTGAGTTGAAGTACTTTTTAGGTATTGAAATTGTTTATGCAATGGATGGCATATACCTTTTGCAAAGGAAATATCAATTTGATGTACTCTATAAGTATAGCATGGCTGAATGTAAGGTACTCACTCAACCTATAGATGAAAAGACAAAGATAAGTATGATGGATGATAAAAATCTTGATGAATTAACATGGTACAAAAGCTTGATTGGTTTTTTTTTCTAGTAGCTCAATTTATGCATGTTGCCACTCAAAATCACTTAAATGCAATGAAGAGTTTGCTTAGATATGTGAAGTATAGAATCAATAATGGATTTTTTTATAGCTATTGAAAAGAGCTAACACTTAGAGGATGGAGTGACACTAATTGGGTATGTTCTATTGATGATAGAGTATCAACTTCCGGGTATGTATTCATTATTGGAACAAACACTATCTCATGGATATCAAAGACGCGACCCACAATTGCATCGTCTTTAGCTGAGGTTGAGCATAGAGCATTGGCTATAACTACATATGAAGGTATGTGGCTTAAGAAGCTACTAATTGACTAGGATGTGTAGGTTGGAACAATCTCCCTTTATGGAGATAACATTTCATCTACCAAAGCAAGAAAGAATCATCTTGGAACGCAAAGACACCTAAACAAACCATCACAAAATTTCTTACCAAGGCCAAGGAGGTTGCAGATCAGTTAGCCTCCATTGAAGAGCTGATTGAAGAAGAGGTTATCATGAGGAAAATTTGCAATGGGATTAGAAGTGATAAGGAATATAATCTTTTACCATAGCTTAAGATCTCATCATGGATGTGCAAACTCAAGACTTCAATATCTTTCTTGGAAAACTCTTCAATCAAGAGGCCAACAATAGTAGAAAGGAAGGTAGCTCCTATCATGGTAATTCAACTAGTGCTCTATATGTAGATAAGAAGGGCAAGAAGGTGAAAGGCAAGAAGAAGGAAGAAGATGAAGAGGAGACTTCCCAAGCCAACTTTGCAGGCAAGAGCAAGTGGAAAGGGAAGAAGAAAGGACCAAAGCATGACATAAACAAAGGTTAGAATATTCAACCTTGTGCCATTTGTGATAAGACCAACCACACGACTTAGAATTGTTCGTTCAATGGGAAGATCCTGAAAGCAAGTGGAAGAGGTGGATATGGTAGCAATAGAGGCAGAGGTGGACACTATTTCAACAATAACAATAGAGGCCATGATAGAAGGGACTACAAAAATTATTCGGAAGATCAAGCACATGAAGATTCATTACTTCTAATGAATCTAAGCCATAAAGAAGGTAAAAAAGATGATCATTTGTTCTACATAGATTTCAGATGTTCAAATCATGTTGTAGAAAACATTGCTCTTCTATTTGATTTGGAAAGTTTAAAGCATAAACATGAAATTCAAACAATGGATGATACTAAGACAATGTGGAGAAGATTGGTAATGTCAAAGCTTCCAAACATTCTGAATAACATTCTCTATGTACCCACTATCACTAAAAACCTAGTAAGAGTAGGCCAGATAGTTGAAAAAGGCTTGCAAGTTAGGTTCACCCAACATGAAGATTTTGTGGAAGATCCATGTCAAGCCTTCCGGGAGATAGCCAGATGTGAAAAGCATGGTAGGCTCTTTACTTTTGAAGTAGGAGAAACAAGGAACATAGCTCTATTCACTTTTGGGTCTCAAACCCTAAGTGATCTTGAAGTGTGGTATAAGAGACTTGCTCATGTGAATGAAAGAACCTTGAATGATATATGCAGGGATCAAAGTGTTCTAGGACTACCAAACATATCAAAGAAACACATGATCAACAAATTTGATGCATGTCATATTGGGAAGGCACAAAGACACCCATTCAATCACAAAGGCTACATCCACAAAAACCTATTGGATTTAGTAGGTACAGATGTATGGGGACCAAGTCAAGAACCTTCATTGGTAGGATCAAGGTATTATGCCGCATTTATTGATGAACATAGTAGATGGACTATTCTATACTTTATCAAGAGTAAGAATGAAGTACTTTATGAAGAGTAAGAATGAAGTGTTTGATTGCTTCAAAAGGTATCTAGCACATGTGGAGAATCATACAAGTAGATCACTCAAGAAGCTCAGATCTGATGCAGGGGGAGAATACTTCTCCAACAAGTTTGATGAGATCTTGCAGGATAAAGGTATCAAAAGGGAGTGACTACTAGATACTCTCCTCAACTAAATGGAATTGTAGAGAGAAGAAACAAGAGATTGGTTGGATCAGCCAGAACAATGCTTCAAGAGAAGAGGCTACCATATTATCTATGGGCATAGGCTATTTCAACTGTTATGTACCTTGTGAATAGAGTACCATCCAAATCACTTCAAGATATGACTCCTTATGGAGCATGTCATGTAAGAAATCCTAGTGTTAGATATTGCAAGGTGTTTGGTTGTTTAGTTTATGTTCATCTTATGTTCATGTACCATCACAAATAAAAGGTAAGCTAGATGGAAGGGCAACAAAGGTAGTGTTTATTGGGTATGACTCAACTCAGATGGGTTACAGGTTCCATAATCCTACAACCAAGCAATTCACTACAAATAGAGATGTTGTGTTCAAAGAACACGGATCTTGGTATGAAAGGTAACTCTATCATATGATCTTGATTACGATTCTCATCAATAAGGAAGCAAGGATGATACATAGTGTCAGGCCATCAGAATATTATCCAATAGATTAACCTTGTAATTAGGAAAAGATGCACATTGAAAGGGTGTTACGCAAAACGTTGTAACATCTTTTTTATTAATAGAGCAGTGTATGGAAGAGACGACAGACGCATCGCCGGACTATTTTGTCTGGGTGATCGACTGGAATTGATTTTGTCACGCGTTTATTCAATTGCGGTGTTCATCTGTATGGTTAAAAGGTTCAGTATTGAAGTGAATAAGATACTGTGTTGACATCTTATTGTGTTGTGAGTGAAGTGCGAGTATAACCATAATATTAAATGAATAGTAGAAGTTCTATGTATGTGGTTATGGTGATCGTTAAGAAATTGTTATGCATTAGAAGTGGTAGTTGAATTTGTTGAAATTGTCAGAAGTTAATGAGTGATTCGGGAAAATACATAAAGGGCCTCTATATTACAGACCCCTGGCCATCCCAAGAACCCACATATAGATCAGATAACAATTTAGATTAACCATAAGATTAACACTGGCACCCACCATGGGGCATGGAGTAGCCAGTCAGCGCATAGACTAGGATTTGAGAAAGAATCCAATGATATATGCCTGTAACATGTTTGAGAGAATCGTACTTGAAGTACAAAAGGGATCAGCATCCATGGGAAGTTCCTAGCACATTGGGAACACCTCCGTGTGGTAGTGGTGATGGTCAATCATTGCAAGGAAAGCAAGAAATCTCGACTGGTGGGGTGCCACCTCAGCATTTCCTTGTGCAAGGATTACAGGGTATACCAGAAGTGCAACCAACCGCATCTGCAGAAAGTAAGGTTGGTGAAGTAAGTACTGGTTCTGATGATAGTGTGGAAATTTCCGATAGCAGTTTGTAGGTCGTACCATTAAGCTTAAGAAGGAGGTCGAAGCTATCCAGAAGGAAAGACAAGATTTCTTTAAAACAATGTAGTTTCAGTCACAAGAGCTTGAATGACGAGAGAAACAACTGGGTATCTAGTAGGAGCGCTTATCTCACATCGATGTAGAGATTGCTGAAATGAAATTACGCCATGATGTTGCGCTTGCAAATGAATTCTACATCCAAGAAGCATTTTTGTAGAGTCAAGCTGATGTTTTACTATCTCAAGTTATCCCTTCCAGCTCTGTGCGGACTGATGCACACCTGGTTGAACCTCAAATTTTGTAAGAGATGCAAGATTCCTTAAAATAGAAAATCTCCTGCACCTTTAAATTAGCTAGAACCATTTATATACAAGGCATCATTGATGATTCATAAATCTTGTAATTTTCCCTACTAGGTTTGAGTACACCGTGCATGCTAGTGTCAAGCCGCCGGAATATTATCCAATAGATTAACCTTGTAATTAGGAAAAGATGCGCACTAAAAGTGTATCGTGCAAACTATTGTAATGTCTTTCTAATTAATAGAGCAGTGTGTGGAAGAGACGACAGATGTGTTGCCAGACTGTTTTGTCTAGGTGATTGACTAGAATTGATTCTGTCACGAGTTTATTCAATTGCGATGTTCATCTATATGGTTAAAAGGTTTAGTATTGAAGTGAATAAGGTACTGCGTTGACATCTTATTGTGTTGTGAGTGAAGTGCGAGTATAATCGTAATATTAAATGAACAGTAGAAGTTCTACATATGTGTTTATGGTGATCGTTAAGAAATTGTTATGCACTGGAAGTGGTAGTTGAATCTATTGAAATTGTCAGAAGTTAATCAGTGATTGGGGAAAATACATAAAGGGACTCTGTATTACAGACGCTTGACCATCCCAAGAACCCACGTATAGATTGGTTAACAATTTAGATTAACCATAAGATTAACAATAGGTCCAGGATCCAAGAATTGATATAGATGATGAACATGATGAAAGGGAAAGGGATCACAAGTTATGGAATTCAAGCGGCAAAGAAAAGATGCAAGAGTATGGAGAATTCTCCAAGGAAGCACCTAGAAGGTCAAGAAGGGATAAAAAAGAACCAGAAAGGTATGCATATGATTCCACATTTGTTACAAAGCATTCAATCTACTTGGAAAGGGACTCAATTTTAGAGGAACCCTCAACCTATGAAGAGGCAAAGGGAAACCCTAATTGGGAAAAGGCCATGAAAGAATAAATAGATGCATTGAAGGAGATGGACACTTGGGATTTGGTTTCAATGTCACCCAATTAAAAGGTAATTGGTTGCAGATGGGTATATAAAGTTAAAAGAAACCCAGATGGATCAATTTGTAGAAAATAATAAAGGTACTAGATATGAATAATCTGATTATTTACATACATACACATTCACATGTACACATTTACAAATACACACATATTCACACATACACAAATACACATCCTCACAAATAAATACACATACAAAACTATAAATGTATGATGTGTATATGTATGTATGTATATGTGGGTGTACATGTGTATGTGTATATGTGGGTATATGGGTGTATGTGTATATGTGTGTGTATGTGTGTGTATGTGCATGTATGTGTGCATATATGTATGTATTGTTGGTGCAATTCAAGCCTTCACAATTTGGCTTGGATTACTTCATGAGGATAATACTTGAAGGAAGGACCATAGGAACTTATGCTTATAAGTTCTTACCATTTTACTCCTTGTAAAAGTCTAAATCACTTGGAATCTTATGGATACACCTACTTGATTGAGTTGTGGAAAAGTAGGACATGTGATTGAGAGAATATCTCCTTACTTTTAGATGCTAGATTGAAGGGAGCCAAGAATTCAAGTTTGAATTCAAAATCCTTAGTCATCATATAAAAATGTGATCAAAAATTCGCGTGAGAGAGCGAGATTCCGAGCTTCATTTCTGCTAGTATTGAGTGTGTGAGTGTGCTATACCATAGCCCACACATCTCTACCTCATTAGGCAATGCTTGGCATGCCAATGAGTTTGTAAACCAATGTGAATTAATACATACTTTTATATCTATCATTTCTCTGTACTCTGAGTTTCAACCTTCAAGTCTGTCAACTTCAAAGAGGCATATCTCAGTGCCTACTCCACCAAATCAAGTGATTCAAAGCTTAGTAGATCCAGCTCAAATCATACTACAAGCATACAAAGTTTGAAGCAACTTGGTTCAGCCAATTTCGAGAAATCGCGGTCGAAGTGCTCACTAGTATTTGTCTGCATACTTCCTAAAAAGTGGGGGGTGTCCATAACTTTGCTAAAGTGATTTCTCTGAGTATAGTTTATCATTTTATCTCATTTCAGTTGCAAATGGTAGCTTAGTAAGCTAATAGAATACCTCTAGAAGGAGTTTTGCCAATTGTAAGTGTACTGGTCATACTGAGTATAACTCTGAGCAGGTGTCAATACCAAAATAGCAAGTTTACTTGGATTTGTGAAGTATCAAGTAGTCTGTTTTGATTTGATCACTACACACATCATTTGCAAAGTACATATATGATCTCTTGGTATCATTTGGAAGTTAAGGGTGTCTACTAATCATATCTGGAGTCACTGAGGGCTGGTGCAAAGCAGGATTAGCAGCACCTACTCAATCTTCTAGAGGATCCATCCATCTTTCCCAACAGTGGTATCAGAGCAAACAAGGTAACATGGGAGATGGTTTTCCTTCATTCATTGACAAATTGGATAGGAACAATTATCAATCCTGGTCTCTGAGGATGAAGACCTATCTACAAGGAAGAAGTCTATTTGGATTCATCTCAGGAGATGAGGAATTGCCCTCATTCAAAGCAAGGGGTCTACCCACCAAGGAAGAACAAGAAAGGCTCAATACATGGTGTGCAAAAGATGCATTGGCAAGGTCTTATCTTCTTAACTCTATATCTGATTTCCTTTTACCTCACATCAGGAATTGTAAGACTTCCCAAGAAACTTGGGAAACCTTGTCATCATACTTTTCATCTAATACAAGGGCCAGGAAGAATCAATTGTGGATTGAATTCACAACCCTTAGGAAGCAACCAAAGCAATCAGTCTCAGAATTTGTGACCAAGATCAAGGATGTGGCAGACCAATTAGCAAGCATAGGAGAGGAGATTGAAGAGGAACAAGTAGTAAGGCAAGTAACCAATGGACTAAAGGCAGATGATAAGTGGGAAAGCTTCACCACTGCAATGGATCTCTACATGGATATGCATACCCCAGATCTCACAACTCTGATGGGCCAACTATTCACACATGAAGCAAAGTTCACAAAGGTTGGAGATACATCTAAAGGTAACACTCCTTCTGCCCTATATACTGATAAAAAGATTAAAGACAAAGTTAAAGGTAAAAAGCAAGAAGATGAAGGTTCTACCTCCCAAGCCAACTATGCAGGGAGAGGTAGATCTTCAAGAGGCAGGGGCAGAGGAGGTAAGCAAGGTAGGGGGAGACCCTACAATTCATCACCATGCAATATTTGTGGATTGTCTAACCACACCACAGATGAGTGCTACAGAAACTACAAAAATCAGAGAGGAAGAGTCTATCAAAGAGGTGGATACTCTCAAGGCAGAGGAAGGTTCAACCAACACCAAGGCTACAATGGCTACAACAATAACTACAACAACAATTACAACAACAACCATAATGGTAACTACCAAGGAGGACTCAGAAATAGGAAAGACTACAACAACTACACCGAGGAGCAAGATGACTCCCTATTGATCATGAATATGACTTCCAAGTCAGGTATCAATGATGATCATCTGTTTTATATTGATTCAGGGTGTTCTAATCATGTAGCTGGCAATGTGGCACTACTCTCTAATCTTGAGGAACCCAAGGGCAAACATCAAGTACAGACAGGTGATGATACTAAGCATTCTGTAGTAAAGATTGGAAATGTAAAACTTGTGATGGTAACCAGAACCTATTGAGCAGGGTACTTATTGTACCAACTATTACCCAAAACTTAATGAGTGTTGGTCAGATTGTGGAGAAAGGTTTCCAGGTCAGGTTCAATCAACATGGAGCATATGTGGAGGACCCAAGACATGGATTCAAAAGGATAGCCAAGGGAGAAAAAACAGGTAGATTATTTACTTTTGAGCTAGAAGACACCAAAAACATTGCTTTATACAATTACAAGGATCAAACACTTTCAGAATTAGAAATATGGCACAAAAGGTTGGGTCACATAGGTGAAAGGACCTTAAAGCAAATATGCAGGGACCAATGTGTGCTTGGGATACCTAATGTATCCAAGCAACACATGATTTACAAATGTTGTGCTTGTCAATTTGGTAAGTCTCACAGGTTACCTTATACAAGGAAAGGTTTTATGCATGAAGACTACCTAGACTTGGTGCACACAGATGTTTGGGGACCTAGCAAGGATCCCTCCATTTCAGGATCAAGGTACTATGTGTCTTTCATTGATGATTATAGCAGATGGACTGTGTTATACTTTATGAAGCACAAGGATGAAGTGTTTAATTGTTTCAAAAGATATCTTGCACTAGTTGAAAATCAAACAGGAAGGAACTTGAATAAGCTAAGGTCAAATGGAGGAGGTGAACACTTCTCAAATGAGTTTGAGGACTTCTTGCAGGAAAGAGGCATCAAAAGGGAGATAACCACAAGGTACTCACCTGAACAAAATGGGGTAGTTGAAAGAAGGAATAGACTTATAGTTGAAACAGCCAGGTCCATGCTTAATGAAAAGAAGTTGCCAAATTATCTTTGGGCAGAGAGTGTATCTACTGCCACCTATCTCGTAAACAGGTTGCCATCAAAATCACTTGATGGAATGACACCTTATGAAGCTTGGCATGGTAAGAGACCATCATTGGATCATTGCAAAATCTTTGGTTGTGTAGCATATGTGCATATTCCCTCACAGGTAAGGGGAAAGCTAGACCCTAAAGCAGAAAAATGTATATTCATTGGTTATGACTTGAATCAAAAAGGGTACAGATTCTACAACCCAACCAATAAAGGGTTCAAGGTAAGCAGAGATGTCATCTTTGATGAGAATGACTCCTGGTATGAGAATGAATGCAGGAAGGTTAGTCTACCCTATGATTTGGAAGAGGAGTTTCCAAAAATCTCAAAGGAGGAACCAATCCAGAAGGAAGACTCAAGTTTGGAAGATGATGACACAATCAATCTTGAAGAATTCAAGGCATGGAAGTCCAAAGGCAAGTTAAAGATGAAGAAGCTTGAGGATATACCAGAATCTTCAACTCAAGCAATGAGGAGATCTCAGAGAGAAAGTAAGAAGCCTATCAGATATGGGTATGATACATCTCTTGTTACTAAGCATTCAATTTATCTTGCAAAGGACTTGTTAAGTGAAGAACCAGGTTCATATGAAGAGGCAATCACCAAAGCAGAATGGAAAGGAGCTATGGATGAAGAAATAGAAGCTCTCAAGGAGAGTGACACATGGGACTTGGTACCCAAGAAGGATTCTATGAAGGTGATAGGATCCAGATGGATCTACAAATTAAAGAGGAACTCTGATGGTACAATCAACAGGTACAAAGCTAGGTTGGTAGCCAAGGGTTTTGCACAAACCCTAGGCATTGATTATGAGGAGACATTTTCTCCTGTGGCTAAGATGCCAACAATCAGAGTATTGGTGAGTGTAGCTGCATCCAAGAATTGGAACATGTACCAATTAGATGTCAAGAATGCTTTCTTGAATGGATGGATATCTGAAGAAGTCTACATGTCACAACCACCTGGCTATGAAGATCCAAAAAAGGTAAATTATGTTTGTAAATTGAAGAAGGCTCTATATGGGTTGAAGCAGGCACCTAGAGCATGGAACTACAGGTTGACAACATACCTCCAAGACCAAGGGTTTACTATGAGCAAGGCAGACACTTCATTGTTTATCAAAAGAAGCAATTCAGAGGTAATCTATCTCTATGTTTATGTTGATGACATCATCATTACAGGTAATGATGTCCAAGGAATCAGAAGCATCAAAAATCAGATGATGAAGGAGTTCAAGATCAATTATCTTGGATTATTGAAATACTTTCTAGGACTTGAATTGGTTTATACTAATTCAGGTGTATATATCACTCAGAAGAAGTATGTGCAGGACATGTTAAAGAAATTTGGCTTGCATGATGCTAAAGTCTCTAGTACTCCAATGGAAGTCAACCTAAAGCTAAGTGCTCATGAAGGGGATGAAGTCCAAGACATTACAGGATATCAAAGTATGGTAGGTAGTTTGAATTATGCTACCTTGACTAGAATTGACATAGCATATGGAGTTAGTGTGCTAAGTCAATTCATGCACAAACCAAGGGTACCTCACCTTGAGGCTGCAAAGAAGATCTTGAAGTATCTAAAGGGAACTCAGAACCATAGTTTTTACTTTCCTTATACATCAGATATTGATATTAAAGTGTATTCAGATGCAGATTGGGCAGGATGCAAGGATGATAGGAGGAGCACATCAGGATACTTATCTTTTGCAGGTGATAAACCTATTTCTTGGTCAGCTAAGAAACAACCAACAGTGGCATTGTCATCCACTGAAGCAGAATATAGAGGGCTAGCTAATGCCACTCAAGAAGCTATTTGGTTAAAGCTTTTGTATACAGAGCTAGGCCTATACACTAGGCTCCCAATTATCTTTGGAGACAACACAAGTTCTCTTCACCTTGTAGCCAATCCAATATATCATGCCAGGACCAAACACATAGAGGTTCATTACCACTATGTGAGAGAGAAGTTGCTTAGCAAGGACATTCAGTTGACCTATGTGTCTACTAATATGCAATGTGCAGATTTACTCACTAAAGCTTTGGATGGAAACAAATTATGCAGATTCAAATCCATGATTGGATTGCAGGATGTGATTGAAGATTGAAGATGAAGACTTAAGCCAAAATGTTTGGCTTGAGGGGGAGCTGTTGGTGCAATTCAAGCCTTCACAATTTGGCTTGGATTACTTCATGAGGATAATACTTGAAGGAAGGACCATAGGAACTTATGCGTATAAGTTCTTACCATTTTACTCCTTGTAAAAGTCTAAATCACTTGGAATCTTATGGATACACCTACTTGATTGAGTCGTGGAAAATTAGGACATGTGATTGAGAGAATATCTCCTTACTTTTAGATGCTAGATTGAAGGGAGCCAAGAATTCAAGTTTGAATTCAAAATCCTTAGTCATCATATAAAAATGTGATCAAAAATTCGCGTGAGAGAGCGAGATTTCGAGCTTCATTTCTGCTAGTATTGAGTGTGTGAGTGTGCTACACCATAGCCCACACATCTCTACCTCATTAGGCAATGCTTGGCATGCCAATGAGTTTGTAAACCAATGTGAATTAATACATACTTTTATATCTATCATTTCTGTGTACTCTGAGTTTCAACCTTCAAGTCTGTCAACTTCAAAGAGGCATATCTCAGTGCCTACTCCACCAAATCAAGTGATTCAAATCTTAGTAGATCCAGCTCAAAGCATACTACAAGCATACAAAGTTTGAAGCAAATTGGTTCAGCCAATTTTGAGAAATCGCGGTCAAAGTGCTCATTGGTATTTGTCTGCATAGTTCCTAAAAAGTCGGGGGTGTCCATAATTTTGCTAAAGTGATTTCTCTGAGTATAGTTTATCATTTTATCTCATTTCACTTGCAAATGGTAGCTTAGTAAGCTAATAGAATACCTCTAGAAGGAATTTTGCCAATTGTAAGTGTACTAGTCATACTGAGCATAACTCTAAGCAGGTGTCAATACCAAAATAGCAAGTTTACTTGGATTTGTGAAGTATCAAGTAGTCTGTTTTGATTTGATCACTACACACATCATTTGCAAAGTACATATATGATCTCTTGGTATCATTTGGAAGCTAAGGGTGTCTACTAATCATATCTTGAGTCACTGAGGGCTGGTGCAAAGCAGGATTAGCAGCACCTACTCAATCTTCTAGAGGATCCATCCATCTTTCCCAACATGTATGTGTAAGTGTTGTTGGAGTTAGACGTCTGCGGAAGCACGCGAACAACACAAGGAAGAAGAAGAATAAGCTTGGAGCACAACACACAAGACTGAATGTATTACTAGAGAATGTACAAAGATCAGTAGCCCATTAGGGGAATAGGCATATATACAAGCCGGGGGAAAAAAACCTCCTAAAGAGGGAAAAAAGTGCCCCGGCGGTCCTAGAGTGTTCACACACATCACTACCTAAATATATCAAAAAATCCCCCATGGGAGTGATGCGGTGAACAAGGAGCTAGTTCTCATGTATAAGGAAGTGCCAAGCTATGTGGAAATCACTCCACAAAAGGAAGTAAGCCCAAAGCTTTGCGGAAAGCTTCAAACTTCTCCCTAGGCAGAGCCTTCGTGAAAAGGTCTGCAATGTTCTCATGCGTGGGCACATATGCGAAGCTGATCTCCCCAGCAGAGAACCTCTCCCTGACATGGTGATAATGCACCTCAATGTGCTTAGTGCGAGCATGGAACACAAGGTTCCTCGCAACTGCCAATGCGCTCTGACTGTTAGTGAAGATGGTGGTGGCAGAAGACTGGCCAACACCCAAATCATCCATAAGGCTTCTGAGCCACACACACTCAACAGTCGTTGTGAAAGCTGCCCTATACTCAGCCTCACAATTGGAAGTGGCCACAGTAGGCTGCTTCTTGCTCAACCAAGATATACATGAGCTACCAAGCATGAAGCAAAAACCACTGGTGGACACAGGAGTGTCATAGCAACCAGCCCAATCTAAGTCAGAAAAAGCATGCAAATCTGGTGGTAGTGATCCCCCCTTGGGATAAAACAACCCAAGTAGCCGAGTACCACTCAAGTAGCGAAAGATGCACTTAACCGCTTTCCAATGCGTGACTCCTGGGCAATGCATAAACCTGCTCATCTGTGAGATAGCAAACTGAATATCTGGCCGAGTAATGCATAAGTAAATCAAGCATCCAACAGCCTGCTGATAGAGAACAGCATCAAATGCATCTCCAGCATCATGAAGTCTCAATTGTAAACCTGTCTCCATAGGAGTGGCAATAGGCTTACAGTCTTCAAGGCCAAAACGTTGCAATAATGTGTCAATATATTTCGTTTGACACAAAGCCATTCCACCATCAACGTGCATAAATTGAATGCCCAAATAGTGATGCAAATGCCCCAAATTAGACATCTCAAATGAGGCATGCAAATCAGCCTTAAAATCAGCAATATGCGTCTCAATAGGACCAGTGAGCAGCATGTCATCAACATAGACAACAATGATCAGAAGCACATCATTAGCACGTTTAACATATAAGGTGCTTTCAGTTGGACTGTTCTCAAAACCATGTGCAATCAGATAGGCATGTATCTTCTCATACCAAGCACGTGGTGCTTGCTTTAAACCATATAATGCCTTCTTTAACCTGCAAACCTGGTTTTCATGCCCTTTCTGCACAAAGCCACGGGGCTGAAAAACATACACTTCTTCATGCAAGTCACCATTTAGAAATGTTTTTTTAATGTCCAACTGATATACATTCCAACCATGATGGGCTGCAAGTGCACAAATGCTCCGAACAGTAGTCATACGGCATGTAGGTGCAAAGGTCTCATCAAAATCAATGCCTCTTTCCTGTGCATAACCCTTTGCAACAAGCCTAGCCTTATACCTGTCAACTGTACCATCAGGTTTACGCTTCAGCTTGTATACCCACTTAGTGCCAATGGCCTTCTTGCCAGGAGGCAAGTCACATAAAGACCATGTACCATTCTTCATTATAGCATCATACTCAGATTGCATAGCAGCCATCCAATTTTCTGAATTTTGTGCTTCATCAAAAGAAACAGGCTCATTCTCATCACAGAGACTAGATGCAGCCATAGCATAGCAATCTGATGCAAAGGAGGCACTATGAGAGCCTGAACGAGTACGATATGACAAAGGTGCATCTAATTTGCTGTCACGCAAAGTCTGCACCAGCCATTTTGGCATAGTTTTTGCCTGCTCAATATCAGCTCTCTCATCAACAAGTGCATCATGTAAATCTGCATCAGAAATGGAATGATCTGCATCATCATATGAAACTTGCAAAGGTTGAGAAGTTGCCTCATTAGGACCAGCACTAGCCTGTCCACCTGTAAAAAGAGGCATCAAAGTTTCATACATGTCTTTGGAGCTAACAGATGTCTCCTTAGTACATGAAAGCAATGGCTGAATAGCATCTTCCACAAATACAACATCACGGCTAACCAGAATGCGTTTAGTCTGTGGATGATACAAGCGATAGCCTTTACTTTCTGAACTGTATCCAACAAAAATACATTGAACTGCTTTATCATCCAATTTTCTACGATGTTGTTCAGGCACTAATGCATATGCCAAACAACCAAAAACACGCAGATGAGAAACAGATGGCTTGCGGTCATGCCAAGCCTCATATGGAGTGATAGACTGCAGTGCTTTAGTGGGACACCTGTTTAGTACATATGCTGCACACATGACAGCCTCAAGCCAGAAACTATGAGGTAAAGCCTGACTCTTGACCATACACCTCGCCATCTCCATGAGAGACCTGTTCTTCCGTTCAGCAACTTCATTCTGTTGAGGTGTATACGGCATTGTACACTGGTGTTTTATCCCACGTTCAGCCAGAAATGCATTAAAATCTGAAGACATATATTCCCCCCCTCGATCAGAACGGAGGGTGCCCATTTTACATGCTAATAGATTTTCAGCCAAAGCCAAAAACTGTTTGAAGCACATGAACACTTCGGACTTTGCTTTGAGTGGATATACCCATGCATGCCTGGAAAAATCATCAATGAAAGTCACGAAGTAAAGGTAATTTCCAAAAGAGGGTGTGTTGCTCTAGCACAATGGTGAGAACCACGTTAAGAAGCTTCACCTCCTTAATGTCAATCCGCGGAAGAGATAGGAGTGATATGAAGATCGTGAACGTGAGATGAAGTGAGAGTGAAGGTGAGAAGCACAAAGATGCACACACACATACACACACACAATGAAGAGACAAGCAAGACACAATGGAAGGTGGGAAATTAGCTCTATTACTCAAGAACACTATTACAAGCTCAAACTAGCTCTAAGCTCACACTAACCAACATGAACCAACCTCAAAAATGAGCTCTCTAGCTCTTTTTATAGTTTCTAGACTAGTTTTGACCGGTTTCACATCTAGTGACCGGCATAGTTAAAAAATAGGTCCTAGAGGCTATTTGGAAGGGTAAACGATGTCTAAAAATAACGAAAATTGGTACGAGCATTCTACCTAATCTCCTCAAGCTCGAGGACTCCTCGGCTTGCACAAAATGGAGCTATGAATTACAAAATGGGGTTTTGTCTATATTACATATGTTACAAGAGTGATGAAAATCACTGTTGGAAGAGGTAATAAAAACATAATTGTTTAAAAAAAATGATCCGACTGGCTCCCTGCTCCGTCTTTACATGCTTCCATGTCGTCTGTGCCTCTGACTGTGCCTCTGACTGCTTCCAACACCCCCCTCCCTCTCGCTTCTGTCGTCCTCGACAGAACCTTGTTGTGCGGTCTGCCGGATGTAGTTTTGTAGGAGGTCATGAGCGAGGGTGTGCTCAGATACTCGAATGCCTCGGGCCAGATCAGCCTCGAGCTTCTCCCAGTGGATCGGTTGCGGTTCGTCGGGTGGCGGGAGTTGATAATGCGTGGAATAAACCATTCGCTCACAGGCAAAAAGTTGCAATAAATGTGTGGGCCTGCTGATGAATACCTCGGAATGGTATTCCCAAAACCCGGTGGTGAACATCTCTTCAAATGTTTGTTTGTAGCATGCCGGGAGGTATTTTATTCTACAGTGCCAGGCATAACACACCCGGAGCGATGGCGTTGTGCTCATGTCATATACTAGATCAAAGTTACCATGCTCAAATCCCGGGGTGTTTACATGCGGTGCCTTGACGCGCCGGAAGACTTTAAATATCATTTGCATCATGTCAAAAATTTTGACAGTCATATGCGCTGCGATATCATCCATATGCTTCAGGCGAGGGAGCCAGTGACGGATTGTAGCCATCATATAACCAACAGTGGGCAACTCGGTGGGCGGCTTGAAGTAGGGGTAATTCAGCCAATCCTGACACTGCCTATTGTTTTGTACTTTGATAGCGAATGCAGTCCAGGAGCGGCGTCGAGGTACTCGTCCCCAGCAAGGATTATACTTTAAATGTAAAGGCGCTTTCACCCATGTGCTCATCATTTCTGGGTACTTCTGGAGAAGGTCTTTGCGCCAATGAGGTTGATGGATTTCTCCTCTTTGCGCATTTGGTGGCAAGTCCGCCGGCTCGAATTGTGTAGCATGCGTGGGTTTCATGCCGGTTTCTTTCTCTATAGCTAGCTGATATTCAGCCATTAACATGAAGTATGGCTTATACTGCAGCTCATGCCCAGATATATAGCGTCGGGGGGCCAAATGAGCAAAGAAGGGGGATTGTAAGATTCTCTCTTCAATCATGGCCATGGCATGTAACTGTGCCTCTACTCTGGCCGAATGTGTCGTTCCAAGTTCTTCGATCGTTTTCATCCACGCAGGGGTAGGAAGTTCATAGGTCATCTGGCCTTCGGCCGTGACTTGTCCGCCTGGGATGGGTATTGGCTCGTATGCTTCTTCAAACGTTTCCTCCACCGGGATGGTTATGTTCTCGTCGTCAGCTGGGATCTCCGGTGGGGAATCAGGCCGTGGTGGTGCTTCGTATACATCTATGCGTGATTGGAGAGTGGGTTACCTGGGCCCGTAATGCGTTGAGTTCTTCTAAGATGTCAAGAGCAGGGTCCACAGGTTCTGGTACTTCTGCTGCTACTTGTACTTGTTGTGGTGCCAGTTCTCTGAGCTGTAGTAACTTGTGATCTTCTTTTAACTTCTGATGCTCTTCGTTCATTCGATCATAGTCCTCTAGCAGTCGAACATGGTCATCTAGCAACATCCGCATCGATTCGGATGGGATTGCCTTGAATCTGCTAGGACTTAATGGTTGTTCTGGATGGTCCAATGCCGCTTCCAAATTTTGTCTATTCTGCTCTTGGAGTCTCTGGTTCTCCTCCTTGGCTGCGGCTAGGTGTCTCCTGAGTAAACCCATATTCCTTGTCAGCGCCGCGTTTCTAATTGTTTGGGCTCGAAGCAGGTTGTCCAGATCAGCAGTGGCTTCTTTTGTTTTCTCTTCACTTTCTAACTCTAACTTATGATATGCCTCTCTTAGTTCTTGGTATCGCGTATTGAGCGAGGCATTCTCGATCGATAATGAATTAAGCTGCGACTGTAATTCGTTGGTCGTCCTCTGCAGCTGTTGATAATTGTTGCCCAGAGATGCGAACTCATCTCGTACTTGTGACATGCAAGTGAACATTTGTTGAAGTGCAGTGTCTATGGTGGGCGATAATAGTAATGGAGTGCTAAGTGAGGATGCAGTGGAAGTAGATGCAGCGGGAATGGGAAATGGGGTTGGGAAGGTGGATGTAGTGGTGATCGTGGAAAATTGTGACGTACCTAAATATGATGGTGCTGTGAGT
The DNA here is from genome assembly GCA_020310875.1 of Ceratopteris richardii. Classification (NCBI taxonomy): domain Eukaryota; kingdom Viridiplantae; phylum Streptophyta; class Polypodiopsida; order Polypodiales; family Pteridaceae; genus Ceratopteris; species Ceratopteris richardii. The sequence goes on along the minus strand of CM035428.1, from coordinate 163,146,785 downwards.
GGAGTGGGTGCTGGTGCGGTGGGTGGTGATATGTCCATGTCATTGGACGTGTCAAGTGCGGTGACTGTGAAAAGCGGTGTGTAAGTGGGTGGTTGTGTAGGTGTGAAGACGGGATTTACAAATGTAGAGTAATTTACAGGGGGAATGGTTGGAGCCGCTTGGTAAAAAGGGGAAATAGGGTTTATGGTGGGTTGAGGAGGTGAAACTGGTGAGAAGGTTAGTGGGGTTAGAAAGGTGAAAGGGTGTCTTAAAGGTGGGGGAAAAGATGGGAAGGATGAAGGGGTGAAAGGGTTAGCATGTAGACGAGGCGGGGTGGGTACGGGCATGGTGGCATGAATGGGCAGGGCAAAGGGTGAGGCTATGTTGCCGTGGACTAGTGTGGATGTGGGAGGAGCAGGTGGATGTGCTGGGGATACAGGATGGGTTGGTGAAACATGAGGTGAGAGAGGAGTAGATGGTGTGGATGTTATTTCAAGGATAGTGGTAGTATGTACAACAGTAGTACGTGGTGGGGAGTCAACTAGGATAGCTTCTTCAGTGATGGGTCTTTCCAGACGTAAGCGTGCATCTTGCGCCTGGTGGGATGATTGAGCACCTACCGGAACTCGAATATATTCACCGGGCTTCGATAACAGGCGAATTCTGCGAGGGTCATATTGAGGAAGTGGCTTCCTTTGTAAATATCTCAATGCTTCGACCGGGCCGATGGATTGGACCAGTTCTCTAAACCCTCTGATGTAGACTTCTTCAAATCCTCCGGAGACTAGTTCTTGTTCGATTAGGGTCTGGATCTCTTCTTCAGTCAATTTCTTCCGTGCCCAGACTTTCTCCATCGTACGATATAATTTCTTGATTGCCAGCGTGTAAGCTGCTGCTTCGAAAGTCTCCTCTTCATGCGTGCTGGTGTCACCTTGTGCATCGGTTTGTTGACCTTGGCCGTCTGTCTGTCCTTGTTCTTGGGAATCATGCGTGCCCTGGCTGGCTTCATCGTCACCTTCCTCGTCATCTGTGGCTGTTCGTTCATCATCAGAGCTAGATACAACTTGTCCCTGTGGCAGATCCCGCGGTGTGGTAGGGTAACTGGGGCGTTCATATTCTTGAGAGAACATTTGTGCCTCTGAAAACTGGAACTCATTTGAGAATGCATCCGGCATCTCAAAATCGAATGTTGTGTTTATTGGTTCTGCCTCCATGTGTGGTAATGGGAAAGAAAAGGCTTCCGCACCAATAGTGGTGGGAGCTTCTGCTGTTGTGGTGGTGGGTTCTGTGGTTGCAGCTGCCTGAGGTGCAACGGTACTAGTAGTGCCCTCCGTGACCACTGGTCTAGACAACCTTATGCGAATAGGTTGCACTGTGGGAGCGGCTTCTGTCGGTGATTGTGCTGGAGAGGGCTGTGGTGATGGTGACTCTGGCACTTGAAGGCAAGGAATGGTGCCTCTCATGCGCTTACCTGCCCGTGTTCTACTGGGCTTCCTGGCTTTTTTCGTCGTTCCTTTGAATGCTTTCAGCTCTTCTCCTGTTAACGCACGTTCAATTGGCAAATCATAGGCCAAGCACATATAAACAATTCTTGTGAGCGCACAACATCCATTAAGCACTTTCTTGCGTTCCCATCTGTGTTGTGCCAAATACATTTGATCAATGATCCAGCTCGCCAGATCAACCGTCTGAGGTCCCGTACATGCCAAGTACAATCCAAACCATATTCTTTTATGTGGCATGGTAAATCTATCCTGAGCGGGGAATGCAAAATGTTGCATGCATATCCGTAGCGGCTTCGACAGCTCAGGTGTAATTGCTGAGATCTCCTCCCACTTAGTGACATCCCCACGTTTCATAGGGTCTGGAATTAATCTTTCTCCATCTGTGGGCGTGTGGGTGCCATGAATTTTGATGGCAGCTCTGATTAAATCCTTTGAGAGGTAAAACCTTTTGTAAGGTGGATCATCCACTAAGGAGGGCAAAATAAAAGTTCCTGGGATATCCTTATTCTCTGAGGCCCGCAACGTAGTGATTAAATAATAGCACCTGTAAAAGTCGGGTTTGGGCACGGGATCACTGAAATACTCCGTGAAGCCTGCTCTGGCCCAAACGTGAGTTAGGTCCTGGGTGTTCTGTAGGTCTTCGAACTCTCTGGAGAAGAATTGGTATTTTCCCCACGTGCGGTCATCAAACGTCAAATTGGATTCAAATATAAAATCCGCGTCCGCTAAGGGTCCTGCAAGTCCCTGAAACCAGTGAGAGTTACGGTGTATCTTTTCTGTGTAGCCCATAGGTGGGTTGTCGATCGGCATGGGCCCTGGAAATCCTTGGAATTCGGGCGGTGGAGCAGTAGGGTGGGATTCTGCTCGTAACACATTGAGGGGCACCGCAGCTACACTGGGGCCTGCTCCTGATGGTCCTGCGTCAGTTTGCATGATGACTGGTGCGCTAATGAGAAAGATCTGCTACAAAAGATTAACACATTAGCATGGAAATTAATTATGATCCCATTAAAGTGAGACCGCAATCCCTTTCCATAACTGATGCGTAACCCGTGTAGCCAAGTGTTGTGATGTGATGGATGCAATGCCTCTTGCAGCACTAGTGCAGGTCTCTAGACACCTACACGTTTCAGATGATGCATACATTTCTTGATGAGATGAGATTATGAGTGATGTGTTATGATGGTGGGTGAATTTATACAAGGTTTAAAGGTTAGTGATTTATTACAAGGTTGTATGTTAGTCGGGGGGGTAGTTTTGTCAGACATGGGGTTAGGGGGAGACGGTTGGACATTCTTCGGTATCCATTTCCTAAGAGTCTTTGAGTGGGTGGTGGGTTTCGGCTGAGGGGCAAAAGGTAGTATCGGGTGTGGAGGTATTGAGGGATGGAAAGATTTGTGAGGGGTATATATTACATGGCTTAAGGGTTGAGCTATGATACATGATTTGGGTACCCAAATCTGCGTGGGTGTGGGTCTATGGGTAAGGTATTTCTTGGCGATCCAAATTTGTCGAATGCTCGGACCTGTAGAAGAAGGTCGAGGGGTTGGTGGATACTGATTCCGTTTCTGCCCTGCCTTTTTCTTGTCGATCTCTGCTTGGTTGGAGTTCTTCGGTGCTTCTTGTCCTTTTGGCACCCATATTTGTCTGGTGCCGCTTCCTTTGGGTGGTCTAGACTGCTTCTCTTGTTGTGTCTTCTGATACTGCCGTCGGTCTGGGTTCCTTCGTCGTGGTTGACTCTGTCGTGATTGAGGTAGAGAGGTCGGATGGACGCTCTGCTTTGGAAAAGAAGGGAGTTCCAACACTTGCGTGACCTGCCCATTAGGAAGTGATTCGTTCTTTTAACTTTAATCTAGGCCAGTCCGCAACAAGTTTGGAAGGATGAGCACCGCAGGGTGTAGTGCCCATTTGACCGCTCATTGTGTCCATCTGCCCTAGCGGATGGGTACCTGCCTCTTCTAGTTTGCAGGAAGTCCCAGGGAAGATCTCCTGTCGTCCTTCTGATTGACAACTGTCTATAGCCAAGTCCGAGTGGGTTGGTGTAGACGTAGCGTGATTGAGCTGATCAAAGATCTTCCGGTCTTCCGTCGCATGTGTTTCATAGGGTCTAGGGTTACAACCGTCAGGCGGAATGCCGTTAGGGAAGTCAAGCGGTATCTCTCGCTTCTGCTCTAAGGTTCCAATCTGTAAGGAGCCTTGTCTAAGATTTAGGTCCACTGAGTGATCGTATAGCCAATCTTGGCCAAGGATTAGGGGTTCTATCAGGTCGTCATCATGGCACACTAGTAGCTTCGCTGTCATGGTCATATTCTTAATGAGGATAGGAAGGTCCACCTCACCCATGCAAGGGGTTTCCATGCCTCCTAGCCCTATGAGGTATGCCTCAATTGGCCGCATTTCTATTCCTGAATCCTTATAGTGGGACCATCTAATCGCACTAGTCGCAGCACCTGAGTCGATTAAAGCCCTGAGTTCTTGGTAAGGGTTGCCGTGCTCTAACCTGACTGTAATGAATGGTCTCCTGTCCACTATCCTAGGATGAGTGGTTGACTTTACTTGACACATGGCCATGGGATATCTGGGTGATGTTTCCAGATGGTTATAATGTTCTCTCCCTAGTCCTTGTCTTCTTAGCTTCATGCGCTTAATGCGTTCTATTGCTTCTGCCTGAGCTTTCGCTCGTATTCTATTTTCTTCCTCCTTACGCTTCTTTGCCAATGTGAGTCGTCTAAGCATATCCTCAGTAAGAGGTTCCTGATATAGCTTGACTCTACAACCACTAATGTAATTAGGCATTATATCTCCTTCTAAGGTGGCTAACTGTACTGCTCCACTTGTCGAAAGTCTGTTAATGATCATAGGTCCATAACCTCGCTTTTCTAACTTCCGTGCGTGCTATTTCAGCGTATATACTAGAACTAAATCTCCTTCTTTTAGGCCTTTATCTTTTACATGTGCATCAAAATATGCTTTCTGTCTCTTCTTCGCTGCGTATATTCCTGCTGCTGCTTTCAGCCTGGTTTCTCCTAATCGTTCCAAGTCCCTTATTCTCGCTGATAATTCATGGCCGGTCCATTGATGTTCTTGTGCAACCTTAAGGGTCGGCATCAAGAAGTCCAATGGAAGCACTGCATTCTGACCAAAAACCATCTGAAAGGGAGTTGCATTGAGTACGGTCTTGTAGGCCACTCGATATGCCCAAACAGCGTGGTGTAACTGTTTGTCCCAATCTGAACGTTTGTTGTTCATGAGTTTCGTCAGTACATTACAAAGTATCTTGTTAGTGCTTTCAGCCTGACCATTGGCCTGAGGATGATATGGTGCAGATTTCTTGTGAATCACCATAAAATCCTGTAACAAATATTCAATGACTTGGTTTAGAAAGTGAGTGCCTCGATCGCTCACTAACTCTATAGGCAATCCATATCTTGTAAAGACATTTTCAAATAAGAATTTTGCAGTCGTGTGAGCATCATTCTTTTTTGTGGCTTTTGCCTCTACCCATTTGGTTAGATAATCTGTGGCAACAATAATGTATTCCGCATGTGTACCTTTTGCAGGGGGGTTGATGGGTCCTACAAAGTCTATACCCCACTTAGAAAATGCACGTCCGCCCATCATGGGTTTCAATGGCATTTCATCTCTGCGAGTAGGAAACTGAGTTCTTTGGCACACATCACATCTCTTTACATAGGTATGTGCATCTATGTGAAGAGTGGGCCACCATAATCCTGCAAAGAGAACGGCTTTGACTATCCTATCGGGTCCAAAATGACCTCCTGCAACACCTTGGTGTGCAGTCTCTAGTATGCTCAGATAATCGCTCTCATGAACACATTGTCTTAGATATCCATCTCGTCCTCTTTTGTATAAATTATCGCCAATAAGTGAATAGTCTTGAGCTTCCTGCTCTAGACTGCGTTGTCGAGCTAAGGTCATTCCTTGAGGGAATGTGTTCGTCCTCAAGTATGTCACTAAAGGTTCACTCCAGTCTGGTGTGAGAGACACGTGATATAATGTAGCATGCTCTACTGGTGGTCTTTCACAACAAACGTTGCATTCCTTACACAACCTGTAGACATCTGCTTCCATCGTAGGCCAATATACTCCTAATCTATGCAGAGTCTGTAATGTTCGAGGTTTCGAATGATGTTGCTTGAGTGCACCTATGTGTGCTAATTGCAACCAATTCGCATGTTCTGATTCATCTACACAACAAGCAAGAATCTTTTGATTATCCTGTTTATATATGCTTCCTGCCATGATTTGATATCTCTGAGACTTGGTAATCTCTCCTTCTTTGGTCTTTATCCTAGGATTCTTGGGTCCGTATGTCAGAATAGGGACTATAGGCTTAGCCCATTCTGGTGCTATCTCAAGGTTAAACAAGTATGCATCTGGTAATTCATCCGCTACTCCTTGAGGGGCTTCTCCTGAGGTTAATCTTGAGAGGTGGTCAGCTCTAAGATGCGTCTTTCCCTTCCTAACTACCACTTCAAAATCATACTCCATGAGTAATAGAAACCAACGTATTAGTCGTCCAGTGTTACATGGCTTGTTGACTAAGTATAATAGGGCTTGATGATCTGTAAAGAACTTGAATTTACTGCGTAGATCATTCCTAATCCTTCTCGTTCCGTCGTGGTGTAATTTCTTTCTGCTGCGTTCAATTGTCTGCTAGCGTAAGCTATGGGGAGATCTATGTTACCCTCATTCGTGGGTTGTGCTAACACACATCCTATGGCGTAATTGGATGCATCCACATGTACATGAAATGGCTTACTCCAATCTGGGGTTGTCAATATAGGTGCTGAGCACAAGCGTCGTTTAAGTTCATTGAATGAATTTTCACATTCATCTGTCCACTCAAAATTGGTCAAAAGAGAGTACAAAGGCTTGGCTATGATTGCATACATGTGTATGAATCTCCTATAATAACCGCAATGGCCCATAAATGCCTGTACCTCTTTCACATTAGTTGGTCTAGGTAATTCTGCAATTACCTTCACCTTTTCCTCGTCCGTAGAGATTCCATTTTTTGACAAAATGTGTCCTAGAATTTTGCCTTGTCTGACCATGAAAACGCATTTTTCTGGGTTCAAACAAACCTGATATTCTCGACATTTGTCAAATATTTGTCTTAACTCTGGGATATGTGTCTGTCTTACATTTGAATGAGCACATAAGTCATCGACATAAACTTCCAAGCTCTTGCGTAAGAATTCCTTAAAAACATGACACATGAGTCGCTGGAAAGTGGCGGGTGCATTTGTTAAGCCAAATGGCATTACACGAAATGCAAATATGCCCCATTCAGTGGCAAAAGCCGTCTTGTGTTGGTCTTCTGGAGCAATGGCTACTTGGTTATAGCCTGAGAAGCCATCGAGAAAGCTGTACACTTCCTTGCCAGCAACTCTTTCCAATAGATGTTCCGTGATAGGAAGAGGATAACTGTCTCTAATCGTGGTAGCATTAACTTTTTTAAGGTTAATACACACACGCAATTTTCCATTCTTCTTGGGCACAACCACAATGGGGGATACCCATTCGATATGTTCAATTTCGTAAATAAATCCTGCTTCTATGAAGCGATCTATCTCCTCTTTAATCTTCGCAGCGTAATTATCATTATACGTGTAAGGTTTCTGTTTTGTTGGTTTTGCATCTGGAGTCATAGGGATTCTATGAGAACATATATCTGGATCTACTCCTTTCAAATCTTTGTAACTCCAAGCAAAAACATCTCTATATTCGCGCAATAGGGCCACTAGTTCTTCTTCTTCTTCAGTTGTCAAATCATGCCCTATGTATGTACACTTTTCTTCCTCTCCTTCTATGGCTACGATTATTTTCTTGGTTTTCTCTCGGTTATCATATACTTGTCCATCATTCGCTTTTCTATTAGGCATTCGTACCATGATTCTTCTATCTTTGATTTCGTATTTCTTGAAGTTCTCGGGTACTTCAAACAAAGATTCTTCTTTTTCTGACATGGTTTCTTTCTTCTTTCTTTTCTTACCTTCACTCTTAGTAGTCACTTCCGTGGCTAATCTCACTTCATTCGTAATTTCCTCGTGTCTCTGAGTGTGAGTCTCTACTTCGTAGAAATATTCCTCCTCTGATGCAAAGGGTGGGTCCATGATAATTGATTCTAAATCAAAATCGCTTGCATCCTCAAATGCATCAGTGTCTGGTTCACACTCTTCTAAAATTGCATCGCACATGATTGGCTCTATCGTAAAAACTGAAATGTCATAGCCATCCTCATCACAGTGGGGTGTCCATTGTTCTTCATTGATGGCTACATCCATGGTTGCTAGAATTTTTGCCCAACCATGGGGTTCAAACTCTTCGTCTGAAAATACTACTGGTGCATATGCTGGATCTTGAAGGGTCCGTGGATGTTGTTCTGCACCTAAAGTCCTGGCTTCTAACCTTTCTTCCTCTTGTTTTGCAACTTTACACATCCATAAATGAGTATCCTCATGCAACCAAGAAGGATCTGACTCTAATGAGTGCACGGATTCCGTCTCTACTGGTGTCTTATGGATAGTATTCCATTGTATTGGGGGTACATCTCTGTGTGAATAGTCTTTAAGATTGACTTTAGTAGTCACTCCTAAATGTTGCAAGTACAAAGAATCAGATCCCCAATCTTGTACAATTTGCAACTGACGCATGAATGGTCGTCCCAATATCATCTCATAAGCACGATTTTTCGCAAAGTCACAAATGGCGAAAGTATGCTCGAATTCTACACCACAAGTGGTGAGAGATATGCCTTCTAGTAAGCCTAATGGTTTTTCTATGTGTCCATCAGCCATTTGTAGTTTCATCCTGGTGGGTCTGAGTGCTGGCTTACCCCAACGTTTCCACAAAGCGGTGGTAGCGATGGCTACTCCGGCTCCTGAATCTAGGATGGCTTTCGTGGTGTAGCCCTGATGGGTTATTGGAAGATATGTGTTACCTTCCTCTCCCTCGCTTACGTCTCCAATCTTTTCCACGGGTATCTCTGGTACCTTCTTATGGGATCCTGTCTGAGAGGGTGTGGTAGCTAGCTCAGGGATTTGATTTGCTACGTGCTTCCACAAATCTGGTTTTACCTTTAACAATTCCTCCAGAGTGAGATTACACTGTACTTTAGTGTTCTTGATCACTTCCGTGTTCCTAGGGATCACTGATTCTTCATTCCTCACTATTATCGTGGGTGCTCGCATACTAATAGACTTTGCTTCCCAAGGTCCTGTGAACTGAGGTAATTCTTGTAAAGAATTAGATTCAAATCCTGTGGGTTCACTCAGTTGTTCCACCTCTACATTCTCATATATAGAGGGGATGTCTTGGGGAAATTGTTCCTGCAAGTCGTCTATTTCTTGGATAGGAGGATGAGTTCCTTGTTCTTTTCTCCATTTCTCTTCTTGGATTTCCCTCAAAAATTCATGTGAGTACCTATGTATGGAAGACAAATTGTTTTGACTTTCTGTATTGGGTACTTGAGACAGGGATGGTGCATTCCTTTCCTGTGTCTCTGGGACAATAGGGTTCCTATGCTGATCCTTTTTCTCTTTGCTTTCTATCAAGTGTTCTAGCCTCTCCATTAGTCCTTGAAAGTGTAGTTCCGGTTTTGCCATGTTATTCCAGTTAAGATATCTAGAGGCTTCGAATAAAGCTTGTGCCAACTCTACCATTTTCATGCAAAGTTTAGTTCTCTCAATTTCTAGATCAGCCCGAGGGTAGTTTTTACTCATTTCCGTTACTTGGGGTCCCTCTTTTATTCTAGCTTGATATGCACGAAACATCATGTCTAGATCTTCTGGTATGGGTTCCGCTAGAACCGATCCTGATTTCTGAGCTGGGATTTCTTGGTTTAATTCTTGTGAAGCCAATTCTTGTATTTTGGCTCTAGATTCCCTTAAACTTCCTTCCAACTCACTTATCTTTTTACTCCACTTTCTCTTGATTCTTTCTCTAGAATCTTTCCAAGATTTCGTCTTTTTACTACTAGATTCTGCAACTTCACTAGTTCCGGCTACTTTCTCTTGATTAAGCTGTTGGTTTTGTAAGAGCACCTGGGCTCTGGTTATAGCTTGGATAGGCACGTATGTAGGGTTGGATCCATCTGCGTTGTTTACAATACCTATCACGTTGATCGGTGTCACATTTGAAGTGTTAACTGGGTTCTTAGGACAATCTTTGATTATGTGCTCTTTGCCACAATCGGCACAAAAGCCTTGGATGCTATAGTACTGTGATTGCCTTGGTATTGGGGGATGTGGACAATCCTTTATGAAGTGATCTCCTTGGCACCTAAAGCATGGTCCTCTAGGGCCCTGTGGTCTCTGTTGTCTCAAAGGGCCGTGGGTTTGGGTTTGCGTACATCACATTAGCATAGTCTGGCTCCCAACTAGGTTCCATTGGTGGACTATCATAATGATACGTCTCCACATGTTCTGGTGACTCCGTGTAATAAGCGGGTGGACTAGTTACATGAGTAGAGTCAAAACTGTTTGAGTTCGGGTCACTTTCTGTGATCAAAGGTGAAGAAGGCACTAACGCCCTACTTAGGTTCTCTTCTGCAGCAGCGTATTTGACTGAGATGACATTCGCTGGTGGGGGTGGCTGCTGAGCTAAGACGGGTTGAGGTCTCTGTTGAGCCTGGTAAGGGTAGTTCTGAGGAGGCCTATAGTAATATGGCTGAGCATTGTATTGGCCTTGATACCTACCTGGCTGCTGGTATGTTTGCGGGTAGTTCTGTCTCACGGTTTGTTTGTTGTATGGGCAGTCCTGAGCCGTATGATTCGTGTATCTTCTCTCAATTGTACAATATTGGCCACTAGGGTTGGCTTGAGGTTGAGGTGCATTGGGGCACATGTTTGCCAAATGATTTCCACCACAAGTGTAACAATGTACATTAGTTGGTAGCTTGGGCACCTGTTTACTAGAAACACCTAGTTTTTGGGCCACTTTTTCTGCTAGGTCCTCTATCAAATTAGACAATTTTGTGGATGCTAGAGAAGAACAATCTGAGTCCTTATAGACCTTTGAGAGTTCTAATTCATCTCCTAGGTTGTCCTCGATGTCTATACATATTCTTACACACTCCTCTAGCGTTCTGGGTTCTTTTAGGTACACATAGGAGCGTAGTTTAGCGCTCAACAAGCCATCTAGGAACAGCGATACTTGTTTGGCTTGTGAGGGTAGCTCTTGCATTGGACATCGTTCAACATATTGTCTGAACCTACGTCCTGCCAGTCTAACTGTTTCCTGAGGGGTTTGTTTAAAGCTATGAATCAACGAAGACGTGTCATGTCTAATCCCACTTTTAGAGAATTCAGTGATGAATGACTCTAAAAAGTGATGGATGTCTCTAAATTGCTTTTGTTGCAATGGTTGGAACCAAGTTAAAGCGGTATTCTTTAACGTTAGTCCAAATGCGTCGTATTGCGTGAACATGTCTTCGACTTGTTCTGCTCTTAGTACTTGCTTGAATTCTGCGACATGGTCATAGGGATCTCCTGTCCCATCAAAGTAATTCTTCATTGATTTTACTAATTGAGTGGGTCTCAATACTCTTGCGTGTTCTCGTGGCCTAGGTAGAGGAAAATCATCTCTACCACCTGGTATTCCATGATCTCTTTGTCTATCCATTCTATTAGTGTTTGTGGTTGTTCTATCTCTCCCCATGGGGTGAGTGAAGCTCACTTCCGGTCTCTCTTTATTTCCTTCTCTTTGGTGTCCATGGGCTGAGGATGTTCCTGCCCCTTGTTGATTTGTATTCATGTTAGTTCTAGATGGAGGGAATACCAATTCACCTCTCCATGTGTATGTGTTTTTAGCGCGCTCAGGCACCACAAAGACTCTTTCTGAAGTCTCATCCAGGTATACAACCTTTCCAGGTGTATCTGGGTCCTTGAATTCATAAATTGTAATGATGCCTACCTCACCAGGGTGTTCCTTTCTGTACCTCCAAAAGGCTTCATCTGTCTCTTTATTTACAAACAACTCGGTGCTCCTGTTATCTTGAGGGATCCATTCTGGGATGAGTATTCTTGTTAATACAGATTTCCCTCTAGGTGTTCTAGGTTCTTCTAACGGTTCTTTTCCTTGAAATTTCGCTTCCGTCTCTAATTGAATTGTGCCAAACTCATTAGTATCGTTTGGTTGCGTACTTAGGACGTACATGGTTCCTTCTTTGTCTATGTAAGCGTCTCTCTCAAATTTCACCACTGGTCTTTCCAATCCAATGGGTTGATCAGGGTTGTGCAGTTGCACCACTTGCCTTTGCAAACCATCCTCATAGATGCGAGCACCTAATCGGTTGGTTCGGAGAAACTCTAATTGCGTTCTATAGGGTCCTTCCGGTTTTTCCAAGTGTGCTACATTCGACCCTCCTTCTTGTCTGTCTGTGCTAAATGCCATTTCTGATTCGCTAGTGTCTGAGCTCTCGTAGGGGTAATTACTATTCAACTGCTGAGCCCAAGATCGTGCAGTAGTTCTTACACTTGCCTCTGATGATCTAAGGCTTCGTCGGTCCGACTTACCTATATGTTTGCCTGATCTAAGGTTCATTAATTTTCTTCCTTGCTCACTCAGTACACGCTTAGATCGTCAATGGTTCCTTGTTATTACTTTCTTAATTCTTTTTAATTTTCTTTGGATTCTTGTCTTAATATATGCGTCAGGGATTCGACTTTCCGTTATGATTTTGAGTTCTCGTTCCGTCAGACTTAGGTTCTTTCCGTTAGGTTTTCATCACACACACCTTTACTTGTAGTCTTAAACTTGAAAGAATTAAGTATCTTGAACTTGAGGCGTTCCTATCGACTTAAATCCACAATACTACCGTTTAGCCTAAGCTAAGAATTGACTGAGGGGGTTGAGTAATCTTCCAACCTCGAGTCGGCTTTTCTGGTTGCTCTGATGCCCTGTTGCCCAAGAAGCCGCGCTTCCCAAGCCCTGCTGTCTTCACTGCCTTGCTTGCTTGCCTTTGATTGCCCTTGCTAGACCTGGAAGAATCCAATATTAGACCAATTCACAGGATGATCAAGCACTTGAGTATATACACCTTTTAAGTCCCTTCCCTTTTTGCCCAAAATTTCAATACTTGCCCCCTGGCTTCCTAGTCCCAAACTAGGTGAACCTCAAAATAGCTTATCCAAAAATAGATGTATTCTTTATGAAAAAAACAGTTGAGGTCACGTAGTACTCGTCACGAGATTTCTAACGAGCTATTAAGCTCAAAAAACGGACTTCGGATGAAAAAGTTATGAGCGTTCAGGCCCTGGGGGGTAAAAACTGAGAATCAGGTTTTCCTTCAAATATGAGCTAAGGGGTCTCCTATGAGTCTGATGGTCCAAAAATTTCTCAAAAATACCCTCAAAATTGGTCAAAAAATGGAACCCTAAATTTGCGATGGGGTTGCACAATCGCGATGGTCTGGGACCGTCGCGATGGTCCGAGCGAACCGTCGCGATGGCGTGGAATTTGGACAATCGCAATGGCGCGAAAAATGAACCGTCGCGATGGCCCGAAGTGAACGATCGCGATGGCGTGAGGTCGAACCGTCGCGATGGCCTGAAATGAACGATCGCGATGGCGTGGAAATGGACCGTCGCGATGGTTCGAAAAATGAACCGTCGCGATGGCGAGATCAGGCGGTCAATCGCGATGGCGCGGTCAACGGTCAAAGGTGGACAATCGCGATGGTCCGGGGTGACCCGTCGCGATGGTCACAAGTGCGATGGCGTGAGCCAATCGCGATGGTCCGATTTTGGCTGTCGTGATGGTCCGAAGAACGAACCGTCGCGATGGTCTATCTTGACACGTGGCACTGTCGTGGCGATGGCGTGAGCCAATCGCGATGGTCCGGGGTCAGCTGAACAATCGCGATGGTCCAAGTGGACCGTCGCGATGGCTCAAGTGAACCGTCGCGATGGTCCGAGACCGTCGCGATGGTCCGGCCGAGCCGTCGCGATGGCATGAGCCTATCGCGATGGTGCGACACAATCGCGATGGTCCGAGCCAATCGCGATGGTCCACCAAACTGATGATTTTTGAGATGCGCCTGTGGATTCGTGCAAGCGCAAGGGTCGCCTACCTCGTGGTGTGGTCGCCTACCAAGAATTCCGAAGGTTGCAGACCATCGCGATGGTCCGCCACACTCGGCAGATCTTTGACAGAGAGTAAAATTTTACCTTTTCCAAGCTTTCCTGATGCACTGGAGCTCTGTACTTGCAAGACAACTCAAGAAAACACAAGCACACACAAGCACAAAAGTTCTCTCTCGCTCTCTCGCATGCACAAATGAGGAAATGAGGTGAATGGTGGATATGGTGAATTTTCTGATTTTTTTGGAGATGAAGATGATGATGCGATGATGAAGATGGAGTGTGGGGAAGGTGAAAAACACTAAAAACTAAGTAAAAACAACAACAAAAACTGAAATTTTTACCTTCCAACGCCACTTCTTGCTATACTCTTACCATCACACATTCGTCCTAAACTCGATCCCCGGCAACGGCGCCAAATTTGGTGTTGCTCTAGCACAATGGTGAGAACCACGTTAAGAAGCTTCACCTCCTTCATGTCAATCCGCGGAAGAGATAGGAGTGATATGAAGATCGTAAACGTGAGATGAAGTGAGAGTGAAGGTGAGAAGCACAAAGATGCACACACACATACACACACACAATGAAGAGACAAGCAAGACACAATGGAAGGTGGGAAATTAGCTCTATTACTCAAGAACACTATTACAAGCTCAAACTAGCTCTAAGCTCACACTAACCAACATGAACCAACCTCAAAAATGAGCTCTCTAGCTCTTTTTATAGTTTCTAGACTAGTTTTGACCGGTTTCACATCTAGTGACCGGCATAGTTAAAAAATAGGTCCTAGAGGCTATTTGGAAGGGTAAAAGATGTCTAAAAATAACGAAAATTGGTACGAGCATTCTACCTAAGCTCCTCAAGCTCGAGGACTCCTCGGCTTGCACAAAATGGAGCTATGAATTACAAAATGGGGTTTTGTCTATATTACATATGTTACAAGAGTGATGAAAATCACTGTTGAAAGAGGTAATAAAAACATAATTGTTTAAAAAAAATGATCCGACTGGCTCCCTGCTCTGTCTTTACATGCTTCCATGTCGTCTGTGCCTCTGACTGTGCCTCTGACTGCTTCCAACAGGGTGTCTGCATAGGACCACAGACATCACTATGTACAAGCTACAATTTCTGCGTAGCCTGAACTGAACCATCTTTTGGAAAGGAAGAATGCTGCATTTTGCCCAAAATACAGCCTTCACAAACATGTTTTCCAGGTGCCTCAAGTTTGGGCAAAGAGTACACCATTTCAGATTTCTACAGGCGTAACAAACTAGCAAAATTCAGATGACCAAAGCGTGCATGCCAAAGCTTTGCATCTGACATAGCCTAAGAATCATGAACTGCACATGCCGAATCATTCACAGATCTTTCATAGTCTATGAGCTTATACAGCCCACGACATAAAATGCCAGAAGCAATAATCACATCGCCATTTGAGAGATCATGGACTGTACACCTGTCATCAACGAATTTCACAACCAAGCCAATCTTGGCTAATGCAGAAACTGATAACAGGTTCTTTTTTATCCCTGGCACAAATAAAGCATCTGAGAAAGTGAAAGAACTACCATCAGCAGTAGTCAGAATGATCTTACCAACTCCCATAATAGGATAAGAGGAGTTATTGGCGCATGTGACAATATTCCCTGTAGGGGCAAGCTCGAGTGAAGAGAAGAAACTGCGCTGCGAGGTAATATGTTTGGTCGCCCCACTGTCAAAGTACCAAACATCTGAGTCTACTGCAGACATGCACTGATCATGAGAAGATGGGTCAAAACTGCAGACAGTAGTAAACGCCCATTCTTCTCCTGCACAAGATTTGCAGACTCTGTTTTTGGTGTAGAGGCCTCTGCAACAACCATTCCAGCCTCTTTCTTCTTTGCCTCTTTAGCAGCCAGTTTTGGACAGTTCTTTATAATATGATCATTTCCTTTACAGTACTTGTAGAACAATTTCTGCTTTTGTGATTTCTTCTCATCTTTATCCTGGTTCTTTGATTGTGCAACATTTGCAGATTTCTTCTTCTCTATATTAGCATGTTCAAATTTTGATTTCTACTTCCATGAGTTCTTGTTGATTATCGATCACTCTTTGAATCATATGTTTTACTACTAGCTTCAATTGTGTCATTTCCACGTTCAAACATGTTTGAGGAATTATATGTGATTCTTCTATACTTGCTTGTTTACCTTGAACCGTGTGAATGCTTTCATTAAAGGGTTGCCTTTGTTGGGTGTGTGTAGAAGCATGAGAGACACATGAGAAGCACACACAAGGAGCACAAATGCAACAAGACACATGAAGAAGATGGATGTATGGAATAACTCTCTCTGTTGACAACTTCGGAACTAAAGTAAGAGCTGAATAATATCCCTAAGTACAAAGAACCACCACATATGAGTGTATCAAGTATGTGGTAACATCGAGAAAAAACTTCTAGCTAGCACTAGAGTAAAAAGTGCCCATGTATAAGGAAAAGTTTCACATCAGAGCTACTCAAGGAACACATAAGTGTAACAAACCCCCTTAGAGTGAATGATGTGAACACATACAAGGAGTGACAAATCAGCCCTCACAAGGTAATAAACCTAAAGCTTTGCAAAAAGCTTCAAGATAATGTGTCTGCCATATTATCTTGTGTAGGCATATATAGCAAATCAACATCTCCTACATGAAGGCACTCTCTCACATAGTGATAATGCACCTCAATATGTTTGGTCCATGCAGAAGACATTGGGTTTCATGCAATAGCTAATGCACTCTGCCAATCAATGAGAATATGTGTAGCAACATCAATCTCCATGCAAAGATCCATCAATAGGCATCTTTGCCATATACATTCCACTGTAGCTATGAAAACTACGTTGTACTCAGCTTCAAAACTCATTGTCACCATTATAGATTGCTTCTTACTCAACCAAGATATGCATGAATCTCCAAGGAAAAAGCAATTGCCACTAGTGGACATGAAAGTATCATCACTAAGTGACTTGGCATCTTATGTAATCACACCTACTTGTTTAAGTCGTGGAAATTAGATCTTGTAATTGAGAGAATATCTCAATCAACTTTTAGGTGAAAGATTCAAGGAGATTGATTTTAATTCAAATTCAAATTTACACTCAACTCCTATAAAAAGCTACAAGTAAAAAGTCGCGGTTGTTCTTCACCATTCTCGAGTCTAACATCTATGATTATTGAGTGTGTGAGGTCTACTCCATAGCCTACACCTCTGAGTACCATTTGGCTATGTGTATCATGCCAATGGGAATGTACATTTACATGATCTAATATAAATACTTACATTCATCTACTCTGTGATTCTCTGAGTTGTCTACTCCATGACTGTCAACTTCAACAGAGCATATCTCAGTGGTTTCTCAACCAAATCAAGTGATTCAAAGCACATTGGATTCAGCTCAAAGTCTTCTACATGCGTACAAATTTTGAACTCAATTGGTTCAGCCATTAGCGAGAAATCTCAGTCGAAGTGTTCACTAGTATTTGTCTGCAAAGCTCCTAAAAAGTCGGGGGTAAACATATTTTTACTAAACTCATTTCTCAGAGTATAGTTCATCATTTCTTCTCATTCCACTTGCAAATGGTAGCTTGTTAAGCTAATTTAATATGTCCAAAAGGAATTTGATCAATTGTAAGTGTGTTGGTCATACTGAGTGAAAGACTGAGCAGGTGTCAATACCAAAATAGCAAGTTTTCTTGGATTTGTGAAGTGCAAAGTTATCTGTTTTGATTTGATCATTACACATATCATTTGCAAAGTACATATATGCTTTCTTGGTATCATTTGGAAGCTAATCAAGTGTACTAAGCATTCTTGGAGTCATAGAGGGCTAGTGTGAAGCACGTTTAGCAGCACCTACTCAATCTCTGAGTGCATCCAACCACCCTCTCCCAACAGTGGTATCAGAGAAAATAAGGTAACATGGGAGATGGTTTTCCTTCATTCATTGACAAATTGGACAGGAACAATTACCAAGCTTGGTCTCTGAGGATGAAGACCTATCTACAAGGAAGAAACTTATTTGGATTCATATCAGGAGATGAGGAATTGCCCTCATTCAAAGCTAGAGGCCTACCCACAAAGGAAGAACAAGAGAGGCTCAACACATGGTGTGCAAAAGATGCATTGGCAAGGTCATATCTTCTTAACTCTATATCTGATTTCCTTTTACCTCACATAAGGAATTGCAAGACTTCCCAAGAAACTTGGGAAACCTTGTCAACATATTTTTCATCAAGTACAAGGGCCAGAAAGAATCAACTATGGATTGAATTCACTACTCTTAAGAAGCAATCAAAGCAATCAGTTTCAGACTTTGTCACTAGGGTCAAAGACATTGCAGACCAGCTTGCAAGTATTGGAGAGGAGATTGAAGAAGAACAAATAGTAAGGCAGGTAATCAATGGACTAAAAGCTGATGACAAATGGGAGAGCTTTACCACAGCAATGGACCTATACATGGACATACATGCTCCTGATCTAACAACTCTGATTGGTCAACTCTTCACACATGAAGCAAAGCTTACAAGGAATGGAGAGCAATCAAAAGGTAACAACCCCTCTGCTTTATACACTGATAAGAAGGTTAAAGATAAAAGTAAAAGTAAGAAGGTTGATGAAGGAGGCTCTACCTCCCAAGCAAACTATGCAAGGAGAGGTAGATCTTCAAGAGGTAGAGGCAGAGGAGGTAAGCAAGGTAGGGGGAGATCCTACAATTCATCACCATGCAATATATGTGGTCTGTCTAACCATACCACAGATGAGTGCTACAGAAACTATAAGAATCAGAGAGGAAGAGGCCATCAAAGAGGTGGATACTCTCAAGGCAGAGGCATATTAAACCAACACCAAGGCTACAATGGCTACAACAATAACTACAACAACAATTACAACAACAATGGTAACTACCAAGGTGGATACAGAAATAGGAAGGACTACAACAACTATACAGAGGGGCAAGATGACTCCCTATTGATCATGAATATGACTTCAAAGTCAAATATCAATGATGATCACTTATTCTATATTGATTCAGGATGTTCTAATCATGTAGCTGGCAATGTGGCACTACTTTCTAATTTGGAAGAACCCAAGGGCAAACATCAAGTGCAGACAGGTGATGATACTAAGCATTCTGTTGTAAAGATTGGTAATGTAAAGACTAGTAATGGTAATCAGAACTTATTGAGCAGAGTACTTTATGTCCCAACTATCACCAAGAACTTAATGAGTGTAGGTCAGATTGTGGAAAAAGGTTTACAGGTCAGGTTCAATCAATATGGAGCATATGTGGAGGACCCAAGACATGGATTCAGAAGGATAGCCAAGGGAGAAAAATCAGGTAGATTGTTTACTTTTGAGCTAGAAGACACCAAAAATATTGCTCTATACAATTACAAGGATCAAACACTTTCAGAATTGGAAATTTGGCACAAGAGATTAGGTCACATAGGTGAAAGGACCTTAAAAAAATGTGCAGGGATCAATGTGTGCTTGGGATACCTAATGTATCCAAGCAACACATGATATACAAGTGTGGCGCTTGTCAATTTGGTAAGTCACACAGATTACCCTATTCAAAGAAAGGTTTTATGCATGAAGACTATCTGGAATTGGTGCACACAGATGTTTGGGGACCTAGCAAGGAACCCTCCATTTCAGGATCAAGGTATTATGTGTCCTTCATTGATGATTATAGCAGATGGACTGTGTTATACTTTATGAAGCATAAGGATGAAGTATTTAATTGTTTCAAAAGATATCTTGCACTAGTTGAAAATCAAATAGGAAGGAACTTGAAGAGGCTAAGGTCAGATGGAGGAGGTGAATACTTCTCCAATGAATTTGAAGACTTCTTGCACGAAAGAGGCATCAAGAGGGAGATAACCACAAGGTACTCACCTGAACAAAATGGGGTAGCTGAAAGAAGGAATAGACTCATTGTTGAAACAGCTAGATCTATGCTTAATGAAAAGAAATCGCCAAATTATCTTTGGGCAGAGAGTGTATCTACTGCCACATATCTCATTAACAGGTTGCCATCAAAGTCACTTGATGGAATGACACCTTATGAAGCTTGGCATGGTAAGAGACCATCATTGGATCATTGCAAAATATTTGGTTGTATTGCATATGTGCATATTCCCTCACAGGTAAGGGGAAAGCTAGACCCTAAAGCTGAAAAATGTATCTTCATTGGTTATGACTTGAACCAGAAAGGGTACAGATTCTACAACCCCTCAAACAAAGGTTTCAAGGTAAGCAGAGATGTCATCTTTGATGAGAATGACTCATGGTATGAAAATGAATGTAGGAAGGTTAGTCTACCTTATGACATGGAAGAAGACTTCCCAAAGCTCACCAAGGAGGAACCAATCCAGAAAGAAGACTCAAGTTCAGATGATGATGACACAATTAACCTTGAGGAATTCAAGGTATGGAAGTCCAAAGGAAAGATAAAAATGAAGAAGCTAGAGGATATACCAGAATCCTCAACTCAAGCAATGAGAAGATCTCAGAGAGAAAGTAAGAAGCCTATCAGATATGGGTATGACACTTCTCTTGTAACTAAGCATTCTGTATATCTTGCAAAGGATTTGTTGAATGAAGAAGCAGGTTCATATGAGGAGGCAATCACAAAAACAGAATGGAAAGAAGCTATGGATGAAGAAATAGAGGCTCTCAAGGAGAGTGACACATGGGACTTGGTACCCAAGAAGGACTCTATGAAGGTGATAGGATCCAGATGGATCTACAAACTCAAGAGAAACTCAAATGGTACAATCAACAGGTACAAAGCTAGGTTGGTAGCCAAGGGTTTTGCACAAACCCAAGGCATTGATTATGAGGAGACATTTTCTCCTGTGGCTAAGATGCCAACAATCAGAATATTGGTGAGTGTAGCTGCATCCAAGAATTGGAACATGTACCAATTGGATGTCAAGAATGCTTTCTTGAATGGATGGATATCTGAAGAAGTCTACATGTCACAACCACCTGGCTATGAAGACCCCAAGAAGGTAAATTATGTTTGTAAATTGAAGAAGGCTCTATATGGTTTGAAGCAGACACCTAGAGCATGGAATTACAGGTTGACAACCTACCTCCAAGACCAAGGATTTATAATGAGCAAGGCAGATACTTCATTGTTTATCAAAAGGAAGAATTCAGAGGTAATCTATCTCTGTGTTTATGTTGATGAAATCATCATTATAGGTAATGATGTCAGTGGGATTAGACACATCAAAGGACAGATGATGAAGGAATTCAAGATCAATGATCTTGGATTATTAAAGTACTTCTTAGGTCTTGAATTGGTTTATACTAATTCAGGTATATATATCACTCAGAAGAAGTATGTTCAGGATATGTTGAAGAAATTTAATTTGCAGGATGCTAAAGTCTCAAGTACTCCTATGGAAGTCAACCTAAAGCTTAGTGCTCATGAAGGTGATGAAGTCCAAGACATTACAGGATACCAAAGTATGGTAGGTAGTCTGAATTATGCTACCTTAACCAGAATTGTCATAGCATATGGTGTGAGTGTGCTAAGCCAATTCATGCACAAACCAAGGGTACCTCACCTAGAGGCAACAAAGAAGATCTTGAAGTATCTAAAGGGAACTCAGAACCATGGTTTGTACTTTCCTTATACATCAGATATTGACATTAAAGTATATTCAAATGTAGATTGGGCAGGATGCAAGGATGACAGGAGGAGCACATCAGGATACATATGTTTTGCAGGTGATAAACCTATTTCTTGGTCAGCCAAGAAACAACCTACAGTAGCTTTGTCATCTACTGAAGCAGAGTATAGAGGACTAGCAAATGCCACTCAGGAAGCTATCTGGTTAAAGCTTTTGTATACAGAGTTAGACCTATACACAAGGCCACCAATCATCTTTGGTGACAACACAAGTTCTCTTCACCTTGCAGCTAATCCAATATATCATGCTAGAACCAAACACATAGAGGTTCATTACCACTATGTGAGAGAGAAGTTGCTTAGTAAAGATATTCAGTTGACTTATGTGTCTACTAATATGCAATGTGCAGATTTACTCACTAAGGCTTTGGATGGAAACAAGTTATGCAGATTCAAATCCATGATTGGATTACAGGATGTGATTGAAGAATGAAGATGAAGACTTGAGCCAAAATGTTTGGCTTGAGGGGGAGCTGTTGGTGCAAGTCAAGCCTTCACAATTTGGCTTGGATATTATCTTGAAGACTCAACATGTGAGAAGGATCATAGGAACTTATGCTTATAAGTTCTTACCATTTTATCTCTTGTAAAAGTCTAAGTGACTTGGCATCTTATGTAATCACACCTACTTGTTTAAGTCGTGGAAATTAGATCTTGTAATTGAGAGAATATCTCAATCAACTTTTAGGTGAAAGATTCAAGGAGATTGATTTTAATTCAAATTCAAATTTACACTCAACTCCTATAAAAAGCTACAAGTAAAAAGTCACGGTTGTTCTTCACCATTCCCGAGGCCAACATCTGTGATTATTGAGTGTGTGAGGTCTAATCCATAGCCTACACCTCTGAGTACCATTTGGCTATGTGTATCATGCCAATGGGAATGTACATTTACATGATCTAATATAAATACTTACATTCATCTACTCTGTGATTCTCTGAGTTGTCTACTCCATGACTGTCAACTTCAACAGAGCATATCTCAGTGTTTTCTCAACCAAATCAAGTGATTCAAAGCACATTGGATTGAGCTCAAAGTCTTCTACACGCCTACAAATGTTGAAGTCAATTGGTTCAGCCATTAGCGAGAAATCTCAGTCGAAGTGTTCACTGGTATTTGTCTACAGAGCTCCTAAAAAGTCGAGGGTAAACATATTTTTGCTAAACTCATTTCTCAGAGTATAGTTCATCATTTCTTCTCATTCCACTTGCAAATGGTAGCTTGTTAAGCTAATTTAATATGTCCAAAAGGAATTTGATCAATTGTAAGTGTGTTGGTCATACTGAGTGAAAGACTGAGCAGGTGTCAATACCAAAATAGCAAGTTTTCTTGGATTTGTGAAGTGCAAAGTTATCTGTTTTGATTTGATCATTACACATATCATTTGCAAAGTACATATATGCTTTCTTGGTATCATTTGGAAGCTAATCAAGTGTACTAAGCATTCCTGGAGTCATAGAGGGCTGGTGTGAAGCAGGTTTAGCAGCACCTACTCAATCTCTGAGTGCATCCAACCACCCTCTCCCAACAGAGCTTGCTCCACAACAAATAAATGTAGCAGATGAGAGGGTCTGGGAATAAATATTTCTGAATGATACTCCCAAAACCCTGTGATGAAAATTTCTTCAAACATTTGTTTGAAACACGTGGGGAGGTATTTGATTCGAGCATGCCACACATATACAACATTGTTGGATGGGTTGTGCTCATATCATAGACTAGGTCGAGGTTGCCTTCATTGAAGCCCAAGGCCAAGAGGTGAGGTTCTTTAACATTTTTGAAGGTTTGGAATGTGACAAGCATGAGTTCAAAGATTTTGAGGCACATCTCTGCCATGACATCTAGTACATTCTTGAACCTAATGCCCTAATGCCGAATGGTTGAAATCATATATGCTACCATTGGTGGGCCATGTGGAGGTGCCAGATATACATAGTTCAACCATTTGTCACATCCTTTGACATTCTTCATTGTTTGAGTGAACTCAAGCCATGAACTTCGTCAGAAAATAGGACAATAGCAGGGGTTATACTTAATGTACAAGGGCATATTGTTCCATGTGTGCACCATTTCGGGATAGGTTTCGAGTAACCGTATTCTCCATGTAGGTTGAAAGATGTTGCCCTACACAGCGCTCTCTAGGATGTCATCTAGGGCAAATTGGGTTGCACAGGTTGGCTCTTTTGTGGTGCGATGTTTGATCTCAACATGATAAACTACCAATAAGATGCAAAATGGTACATATAAATCATCCAAGACACCAATCCATCGATGATGAGATATGTTCTTGAAGTAATCTAATTTGATGACGATGTCTTCCAGTCGAGACATGGACTCTATCTGCACTGGTACTCTATCATCGTGAGTGGGGCGTACCTTTTCTAACCTTTGCATCGATTATGGAGCTTCAATCTCAAATGTATCCATTCCTTCCTCTGTTTGTTTGCCTCTAGAGGTAGGCATAGGTTCATAAGGATCCTCAAATGTCTGTTATACTTCAAGGGGGAATGAGTTCTTCAGGTTTGGGCTCCACTAGGGGAGAAGGTTGACGTTCATATTGGAGAAGCTTATCTTGCAAAGATGTCAGTTGTGCTTTCAATTCTATCACGTCTTCAGATTCGATGTCTATAGGTGCTGCTTCTTTCGGTTGCTCTCGTTGATTGGCCAATTGCTTCCGTAGGTCATCACGTTCTTTTTCTAAGGCATCATATGCCTCTAGTAGGTTAGCATGGCTGTCCAAAATGGTTTGCATGTTTTCTGATGGATGGCTTTGAAGCGCTCTGTGTCGATCTCGTTTGGTGATCCTTCCATCCCCGCTTCTAGATTTTCTTCATTTTGTCTTTGTAGCCTTTTATTTTCTTCTAGTGTTGTTGACATGTGTTTCCTTAGTAGCGCAAGGTTGCGATGGATTTTGAGGTTGCTTGCTTGTTGAATGCATAGCATTCCCTCGAGGTGTTGTTGTGCTTGTGAATCTGGTTGGGGGGATTGGCCACCAATTCCTCATATTGTCTTAGCAAATTATCATAATCATGTTGTAGTAGTTGCTTGTCCTTCTCCATGTTTGTGAGTCGTTCTTGTAGTGTCTCATGGACTCTGAACAAGTTCATATGTTGAGCAAGGTTGCGATGGATTTTGAGGTTGTTTGCTTGTTGGATGCATAGCATTTCCTCGAGGTGTTGTTGTTCCTGTGAATCTGGTTGGGGGGATTGGCCACCAATACCTCATATTGTCTCGGCAAAGTATCATAATCCTGTTGTAGTAGTTGCTTGTCCTTCTCCATGTTTGTGAGTCGTTCTTGTAGTGTCTCATGGACTCGGAACACGTTCGTATGTTGAGCATCTAAATGCTGGTAATTACGCTGTAACTGAGGCACACATTGATATAAAGTATTGAATACATTATTTACAGGGGTGGATGCTGGGAAGGTTTGGAATGCAGGGGAGTAGGGAGGAGGTAATGGGGTGGTGAATGTTGTCGTGATGTTGGTGGTGGGGGGATGGGAGATTGTGGGGGGAGGCGGAGGTGCAAATGTGGGTGATATGTCCATGTGGTCGTGTGTACATGCGGTTGTGGGAATTACCATATACATGGGAATGGTAGGTGTGGTGATGGTAGTGAAGGTGTACAATGATGTGTTTAGTTGTGCATGTGGGCCACCTAGAAGTGTGACTGGAGGAATGGGATTTCCGATGACCATAGTTAGAGCTTCATAGTCCACAGTAATAGTTACAGTGGTAGTGATATCCGATTGTGAGAGTTGTGAGTGTTGACCCTCATCGTGTGCTTCACTAAGGGAGGTGGAGACCATGGCCATGATAGTAGTGGTGACAGTGGTGGTATGAGGTGAGGGGGGTGGACTTGGAGGGGAGGGTGGTAGGGGTGGTGATGGGGGTGCATTTGATGCATGGGGTTCTTCCATGTGTTGAATGGAGTGTGCCGTGCCGGTGGTTGTGGAGGTTGTGCCATGTGGTTCTGATACTATAATATGTATCTGCTTCCCTAATCTTGGAGGGCGTCTCCCATGTCTTTGCTTAAATCTCTACGAGTGTGCAAGGGTGGTGTGCATAGTCTCTAGCACCCCCAATGCATCAAGGATCATGTCTAGGGAAGCTCTGGATTGATCATCGACACCTTCTTCTTGAAGTATCTGGTTCATTAAGGCTTTCTCTGCTACCAAGGATAGTCTATATTGTTCCTGAACTAGGTTTATAGTATCATATAGTCTTTTTAGATGTTTTGTGTAGGCTGGGGCTCACACAAGTTTTGGCATGATGTGTTGCTCATATTCTTGCTCCTTTTCATCGGATGGTCCTTCATGCTCCTCATCTTCAGTCTCCTCCTCATCTTCCTCTACTTTGACTACTACTAGTTGAGTTTGGTCAGGTAGGTCTGTGATAGTTTGTTGTCCACTTAACTCCTCTGTTTCAATTTCCAAGTTAGTTGCATTAATTATCCTGGCTACTTCCTCATCAATTAAATCCTCAAGCATGAAACCTTGAGGAAACTCTAAATCTGTGGGAATCGATGGGAAGATCAGATTATGCCCTTCTACACTGTACCTTGGTAATCTGATGGTGAAGGATTGCACTAACCTTTGGGGTGGTGGGGTCACGTCTGGTATCAGGGTAGCACCTCAAGCCTGTGCATATGGCATCTGAATAGCTCCTCTCATTTTCTTTGAAGGAGGCCCTACGGCTGATACTCTTCGCTGAAATTCTTTCACCCTAGTCCAAATGAGCTCTCTTTGAATCGACACATCATATGCCAAGCACCGATATACAATTCTGCTAAGTGCACAACATCCATAGAGCACTGAATTTTGTTTCTTGTACCAACGTTGGTGTGCAAGATGGATCTGGTCAATGATCCAATGTGGCATGTTAATTGTCAGATTCAACATGACAGCTGAGTATAAACTAAATCAAATCTTCTTGGGTGGCATTGTAAATCTTTCTTGGGTAGGGAATGCGAAGTGTTGCATGCACATCCGGAGGTGGATGGCAATAGTTGGGGTCATTGCCACCATGTCCTTTAGCTTAGTTAGGTTCTTGTTCTTCATGTTGTCTGGGATCATTATCCCCTTCTCCATAGGGATGTGCATACCTCTCATTTCTAGAGCTTCCCTTACCAAATTGTTGGTTAATTTAACACGCTTCAATTCATTTCCTCGTGTAAGAGAAGGCGGTACAAAGGTGCTCATCCCCTTTTATCTTTGCTGGGAGTGAGTGTGCTAATTAGGTATGAACACCTTAAGAAGTCCGGCTTTGGTAACTGAGCTCGGAAGTAATCATCCAATCTTGCCTTCTTCCATATTGGTTGGAATCCTTCACTGTTCTGAAGCTTTTCAAACTCTTGTGTAAAGAAATGATACCGG
The DNA here is from genome assembly GCA_020310875.1 of Ceratopteris richardii. NCBI lineage: Eukaryota > Viridiplantae > Streptophyta > Polypodiopsida > Polypodiales > Pteridaceae > Ceratopteris > Ceratopteris richardii. The sequence continues at coordinate 163,120,089 of CM035428.1, read as the reverse complement.
CCCCATCGTCTATTAAACTCTATCTCAGCCTCCCACAAATAGGTGCCATCCCCAAGGGGTCCTACTACTTCACTGAACCAATGGGAGTTCTTGCTAACTGGTGATGTGTGCCCCTAGGGAGGATTTTGAATCGGTATGACATGTACTGCTCTTAATGCGTGTGGCCGTTCCTTCAACTCCTCCTGAATAGGGATACTTATAATGTCCACTATTTAAGGGCTAGTGCCTGTCTGGGAGCTCGTTCCTGCAGCCTCTCCCATGTTGAGAAAATCGGTCGCCGGTTCTGTGAGAATATACAAATGAATCTTAACATTGCAATGGACACAAAGTGATCATGTGTCCCCGTTACAACATTAACATGATGAAATGTGATGTAATTAGTAGGTTAGTTAGTGCTCATGTGGTTGTGAGTGTGAAGTTTGGTTAGTGGATGCAGGGTTCCTATGTGCTAATTGGGGTGGTGAGGTGCAGTGCAAATACAGTTAGTAAGCAGATGTGGCTTTACAATGGGATCAGGTGGTTTGTTACAAGATTTGGGCTGCCAAACACAGTGGATGGCTTTCTCTTTTGATTTCTGGAGACTTTGGAGGGATTTATAAGAATGTCTACTTGGAAATGAGGCTTTTTAGGGACCCATTTACAAGTGATTCTGCTCGTGCTCATGAACGTATATGTGTTTGTGCGTGTTGAATAAGATTCGGTATCAGTTGTTCAAGTGAGTGAATCATGTTGTACATTGTGTGGTTTATGTGTGGCTATTTGAGCTCGCAAGCAAGCCTTAGGCACCCAAATTTTTCTTGATTGTGGATCAGCCTTCATTGAATTCTTGGGTACCCAGATAGACTTTACTTTTGTAGAAGAATTTTTCAAACACTTCTTATTAGTGTCCTATCGGTGATCACTAGTATGATGTTTAGTCAGTGGTTGTAACTTGACCGCAACAGGATGCTTGCCTTTCCGTACCCATACTTGTTTCGATGGTTGAGACACCTTGCTTCGTACTTTCCTTTGGCTTCAAGCATGGGTCGTCTACTTCTTCTGTGTTTGGTACTCCTTTGGTTGCCGTGTCTATCACTTTTGGAAAAGAAGGGGGTTCCATCGTATCCTTGAATTCTTTGTTGAGAAAACTAACCCTCTCCATCACATAGTTTTGGACAAGAATAGCATCGTCATCTTCATGTGTACTCCTGAAAGGAGCAAGAGTTGGTGCCTTTCCTAGTTCCTTGAGTGCTTCATTTTCTTACTCAACTATAATGCGATTGTGATTTACCCAGACGTGAAGAAGTCCACTTCTTAGGTTAATGTTGTTGACTACATGATCGTAGATCTAGCCTTGACCCAAGACAAGAAGTTCAGTGAGGTCCTCGTCTTGACACACTAGCACCTTAACTGTCATTAGAGCATCTTGAATGTAGAAGGGAAGTTCCACCTCACCTATGCAAGGGGTTTCCACACCTCCCAATCCTATGAGGTATGCTTCTATAGGATTGACACTTAAGTTCAATTCTTGGTAGTAAGAAAGTTTAACAACACTAGTGGCTGCACCTGAGTCAATCAAGGCCCGTACAGTCCTTGCACTATTTCCTTGTCCTATCTCTAAGTTTACAAAAGGACGTCGGTCAATTATTCTATGGGAACTTACATCTAAGACTTCAGACATAGCCATATGATATCCTGGAGCTGCATAGGCATCTATCCTAGGCTGATCTCTACCCTGTCTTCTCAATTTCATTCTTCGGATGTGCTCTAAGGCTTTTGCTTGCACTTCTTCACGAATTCGTTTTTCTTCTTCCTTACATTTCTTGGAAGTGTTGAGCCGATTAATCATTTCCTCAGTGAGGGGTTCTTGATATAGTTTAACTCTGCAACCACTGATGTCTCTAGGGAGGACACCACCTTTGAAGCTGGCTAATTGGACTGCCCCACTTATTGATATTTGCTTAGTAATCATGGGTCCATAGCCACGCTTCTCTAGCTTTCTTGCATGTTGTTTCCTAGTGTACACTAAAACTAAGTCTCCTGCTTTCAAGCCTTTATCCTTCATGTGGGCATCGAAGTATGCCTTCTATCTTTTCTTAGTTGCATATATCCCTTCGGCAACTCTCAGTTCTTATTTTTGCTTTCGGCTTGCCCATTAGCTTGTGGATGATAGGGGGCAGACTTCTTGTGTATCACCAAGAACTCTTGGAGAAGGTTTTCAATGACTTCATTCAAGAAGTACCTCTATCACTTACTAGCTCTATAGGTAGCCCATATCTCATGAATACATTCTCAAATAAAAACTTAGCTGTCGTTTGAGCATGGTTCTTCGTTGTGGCTTTTACTTCTACCCACTTGGTCAGATAGTTTGTGGCCCTAATGATGTATTCACCATGTGAACGCTTAGCTGGGGGTTAATAGGACCTACAAAGTCTATTCCCCACTTAGAGAATGCATGTCCACCCATCATAGGTTTTAATGGCATCTCATCTTTACATATGGGGTGTTGAGTTCATTGGCAAATGTCACACCGCTTCACATAGGTATGTGCATCCATGTGAAGGGTTGGCCACCACAAGCCTGCAAATAGGATTGCCTTAATCACATGGCCTGGCCCGAAGTGTCCTCCTACTACACCTTGGTGAGTAGTTTCCAAGATCTTATGATATTCACTCTCATGGACACATAGTCTCAGATATCTATCTTCTCCACGCTTGTATAGATTATCACCAATGAGTGCGTAATCTAGGGCTTCTTGATCTAAACTTCCTTGCCTAGTCAGGTTCATATCTTGAGGGAATGTTTTCACCCCTAGGAAGGCTACCAATTGTTCACTCCAATTTGGTATTAGAGACACTTGGTACAATGTAGCATGCTCCACAGTTGGTCTAATACGGTAGATTGGTCATTCCTTACACAACTTATGGACATCTGCTTCCATATTCAGCCAGTGTAATCCGAGTCTCCTTAGTGTTTGTAAAGTTCTTTCCCTAAAATAGTGTTGCTCTAATGCATCCACATGTGCTAATTGCAACCATTTCATGTGCTCGTCCTCTTCCACACAACATGCTTATATTTCTTGATCTGTATGCTTGTACATACTTCCTGCCGTGATATGGTATTTTTGGGCATCTAAATGCTGGTAATTATGCTGTAATTGAGACACACATTGATATAAAGTATTGAATACATTATTTATAGGGGTGGATGCTCGGAAGGTTTGGAATGCAGGGGAGTAGGGAGGAGGGAATGGGGTGGTGAATGTTGTGGTGATGTCGGTGGTGGGGGGATGGGAGATTGTGGGAATATGGGGGGAGGGGGAGGTGCAAATGTGGGTGATATGTCCATGTGGTCGTGTGTAGATGCGGTTGTGGGAGTTACCATATACATGGGAATGGTATGTGTTGTGATGGTAGTGAAGGTGTACAATGGTGTGTTTAGTTGTGCATATGGGCCACCTAGAAGTGTGACTGGAGGAATGGGATTTTTGATGACCATAGTTAGAGCTTCATAGTCCACGGTAATAGTTACAGTGGTAGTCATATCCGGTTGTGAGAGTTGTGAGTGTTGACCCTCATCCTGTGCTTCACTAAGGGAGGTGGAGACTGTGGCCGTGATAGTAGTGCTGACAGTGGTGGTATGAGGTGAGGGGGGTGGACTTGGAGGGGAGGGTGGTAGGGGTGGTGATGGGGGTGCACTTGATGCATGGGCTTCTTCCGTGTGTTGAATAGAGTGTGCCGTGCCGGTGGTTGTGGAGGTGGTGCCATGTGGTTCAAATACTATAATATGTATCTGCTTCCCTGATCTTGGAGGGTGTCTCCCATGTCTTCACTTAAATCTCTACGACTGTGCAAGGGTGGTGTGCACAGTCTGTGGCACCCCCAATACATCAGCGTTCATATGGAGGGAAGCTCTCAATTGATCATCCACACCTTCTTCTTCAAGTATCTAGTTCATTAAGGCTTTCCCTGCTGCCAAGGATAGTCTATGTTGTTCCTGAACCAGGTTTATAGTATCATACAATCTTTTTAATTGTTTTATGTAGGCTGGGGCTCCCACAAGTTTCGCATTATGTGTTGCTCATATTCGTGCTCCTTTTCATCGGATGGTCCTTCATGCTCCTCATCTTCTTCCTCATCTTCAGTCTCCTCCTCATCTTCCTCTATTTTGACTACTACTGGTTGAGTTTGGTTGGGCCGGTCCGTGACAGTTTGTTGTCCACTTAACCGCTCTGTTTCAATTTCCAAGTTAGTTGCATTGATTATCCTAGCTACTTCCTCATCAATTAAATCCTCAAGCATGAAACCTTGAGGAAACTCTAAATCTGTGGGAATCGATGGGAAGATCAGATTATGCCCTTCTATACTGTGCCTTGGTAATCTGATGGTGAAGGATTGCACTCACCTTTGGGGTGGTGGGGTCACGTCTGGTGTCAAGGTAGCACCCTGAGCCTCTGCATATGGCATCTGAATAGCTCCCCACATTTTCTTTGAAGGAGGTCCTACGGCTGATACTCTTCGCTGACATTCTTTCATCCTAGTCCAAATGAGCGCTCTCTGAATCGACACATCATATGCCAAGCACCGATATACAATTTCGGTAAGTGCACAACATCCATAGAGCACTGAATTTTGTTTCTTTTACCAACGTTGGTGTGCAAGATGGATCTGGTCAATGATCCAATGTGGCATGTTAATTGTCAGATTCAACATGACTGCTAAGTATAAACTAAACCAAATCTTCTTGGGTGGCATTGTAAATCTTTCTTGGGAAGGGAATGCGAAGTGCTGCATGCACATCTAGAGATGGATGGCAATTGTTAGGGTCATTGCCACCATGTCCTTTAGCTTAGTTAGGTTCTTGTTCTTCATGTTGTTTGGGATCATTGTCTCCTTCTCCATAGGGATGTGCATAGCTCTCATTGCCAGAGCTTCCCTTACCAAATTGTTGGTTAATTTAAGGCGCTTCAATTCATTTCCTCATCTAAGAGAAGGCGGTACAAAGGTGCTCGTCCCCTTTTTATCTTTGCTAGGAGTGAGTGTGCTAATTAGGTATGAACACCTCAGGAAGTTGGGCTTTGGTAACTAAGCTCGGAAGTAATCATCCAATCCTGCCTTCTTCCATATTGGTTGCAATCCTTTGCTGTTCTGAAGCTTTTCAAACTCTTGTGTAAAGAAATGATACCGGCCCCATCGTCTATTAAACTCTATCTCAGCCTCCCACAAATAGGTGCCATCTCCAAGGGGTCCTCCTACTTCACTGAACCAATGGGAGTTCTTGCTAAGTGGCGATGTGTGCCCTTGGGGAGGATTTCAAATCGGTGACATGTACTACTCTTAATGCCTGTGGTCATTCCTTCAACTCCTCCTAAATAGGGATACTTTCAATGTCCACTATTTAAGGGCTAGTGCTTGCTTGGGAGCTTTATCCTATAGCCTCTACCATGTTGAGGAAATCGGTCGCCCGTTTTGTGAGCATATACAAATGAATGTTAACATTGCAATGTACACAAAGTGATCCCTGTGTCCCCGTTACAACATTAACATGATGAAATGTGGTGTAGTTAGTAGGTTAGTTAGTGCTCACCTGGTTGTGAGTGTGAAGTTTGGTTAGTGGATGCAGGGTTCCTATGTGCTAATTGGGGTGGTGAGGTGCAATGAGGATACAATTAGTAAGCAGATGTGGCTTTACAATGGGATCAGGTGGTTTATTACAAGATTTGGGCTGCCAAACACAGTGGATGGCTTTCTCTTTTGATTTTCTGGAGACTTTGGAGGGATCTATAAGAATGTCTACTTGGAAATGAGGCTTTTTAGGGACCCATTTACAAGTGATTTTGCTCGTGCTCATGGGCGAATATGTGTTTGTGCGTGTTGAATAAGAGTGGGTATCAGCTGTTTGAGTGAGTGAATCATGTTGTACATTTTGTGGTTTATGTGTGGCTATTTGAGCTCACAAGCAAGCCTTAGGCACCCAAATTTGTCTTGATTGTGGGTCAGCCTTCATTGATTTCTTGGGTACCTAGATAGACTTTACTTTCGTAGAATAATTTTTGAAAGACTTCTTATTAGTGTCCTATCGGTGATCACTAGTATGATGTTTAGTCAGTGGTTGTAACTTGACCGCAACAGGATGCTTGCCTTTCTGTACCCATACTTGTTTCGATGGTTGAAACACCTTGCTTTGTACTTTCCTTTGGCTTCAAGCATGGGTCATCTACTTCTTCTTCGTTTGGTACTCCTTTGGTTGCCGTGTCTCTATCACTTTTGAAAAAGAAGGGGGTTCATCGTATCCTTGACTTCTTTGTTGAGAAAACCAACCCTCTACATCACATAGTTTTGGACAAGAATAGCATCGTCATCTTCATGTGTACTCCAAAAAGGAACAAGAGGTGGTGCCTTTCCTAGTTCCTTGAGTGCTCCATTTTCTAACTCAATTATAATGCGATTCTGATTTACCCAGACATGAAGAAGTCCACTTCTTAGGTTAATGTTGTTGATTGCATGATCATAGATCTAGTCTTGACCCAAGACAAGAAGTTCAGTGAGGTCCTCATCTTGACACACTAGCACCTTAACTGTCATGAGAGCATCTTGAATGTAGAGGGGAAGTTCCACCTCGCCTATGCAAGGGGTCTCCACACCTCCCAATCCTATGAGGTATGCTTCTATAGGATTGACACTTAAGTTCAATTCTTTTCAGTAAGAAAGTTTAACAACACTAGTGGCTGCACGTGAGTCAATCAAGGCCCGTACAGTCCTTGCACTATTTCCTTGTCCTATCTCTAAGGTTACAAAAGGACTTCGGTCAATTATTCTATGGGAACTTACACCTAAGACTTCACACAGCCATATGATATCCTGGAGCTGCATAGGCATCTGTCCTAGGCTGATCTCTACCCTATCTTCTCAATTTCATTCTTTGGATGTGCTCTAAGGCTTCTGCTTGCGCTTCTTCACAAATTCATTTTCCTTCTTCCTTACGTTTGTTGGAAGTGTTGAGTCAATTAATCATTTCCTCAGTGAGGGGTTCTTGATATAGTTTAACTCTTCAACCACTGATGTAACTAGGGAGGACACCGCCTTTGAAGGTGGCTATTTGGACTGCCCCACTTATTGATATTTGGTTAATAATCATGGGTCCATAGCCACGCTTCTCTAGCTTTCTTGCATGTCGTTTTAGGGTGTACACTAAAACTAAGTCTCCTGCTTTCAAGCCTTTATCCTTCACGTGGGCATCGAAGTATGCCTTCTGTCTTTTCTTAGTTGCATATATCCATGCAACAGCTCTCAGTCTCGTTTCACCTAGCTCTTCAAGATGAAAGATCCTAGAAGAGAGTTCTTGCCCTGTCCACTCATGCTCTTGTGCTACTTTAAGTGTAGGTATCAAGAACTCCAATGGTAGCATTGCATTTTGGCCAAATACCATCTACAAGGGTGTGGCTTGGAGTACCGTTTTATAAGCAACTCGGTATGCCCAAACAACATGGTGTAGCTGTTTGTCCCAATCCGAGCATTTATTATTCACTAATTTGGTCAACACGATTCTTATTGGTGCTTTCGCCTTGCCCATTAGCTTGTGGATGATAGGGCGCAGACTTCTTGTGTATCACCAAGAACTCTTGGAGAAGGTTTTCAATGACTTCATTCAAGAAGTGAGTGCCTCTATCACTTACTAGCTCTATAGGTAGCCCATATCTCATGAACACATTCTCAAATAAAAACTTAGCTATCATTTGAGCATCATTCTTTGTTGTGGCTTTTACTTCTACCCACTTCGTCAGATAGTTTGTGGCCACAATGATGTATTCAACATGTGAACTCTTAGCTGGGGCTTAATAGGACCTACAGATCTATTCCCCACTTAGAGAATGCGTTTCCACCCATCATAGGTTTTAATGGCATCTCATCTTTATGTATGGGGTGTTGAGTTCATTGGCAAATGTCACACCGCTTCACATAGGTGTGCGCATCCATGTGAAGGGTTGGCCACCACAAGCCTGCAAATAGGATTGCCTTAATCACACGGCTTGGTCCGGAGTGTCCTCCTACTACACCTTGGTGAGTAGTTTCCAAGATCTTATGATATTCACTCTCATGGACACATAGTCTCAGATATCCGTATTTTCCATGCTTGTATAGATTCTCACCAATGAGTGCGTAATCTACGGCGTCTTGTTCTAAACGTCTTCGCCTAGTCAGGGTCATATCTTGAGGGAATGTTTTCATCCTCAGGAAAGCTGCCAATGGTTCACTCCAATTTGGTATTAGAGACACTTGGTACAATGTAGCATGCTTCACAGGTGGTCTAATATGACAGACTGGGCATTCCTTACACAACTTATGGACATCTACTTCCATAGTCAGCCAGTGCACTCTGAGTCTCCTTAGTGTCTATAAAGTTTGTTGCCTTGAATAGTGTTTCTCTAATGCATCCATATGTGCTAAATGCAACCATTTCACGTTGTCGGAGAGAATTTGTTACTCTTAAAATATTACAAAAATTAAAAGATTAAATGATTGTTATTAGTTTGGTTAATTAATGAAATTTTGACTAATATTTGACCTTAATTTTGCAGGAAAAGAAGTTTGCTGACCAAAATCAAGATGGGAAGTATTCATTTAAGTTTATTTATGGGTTTAGATAAAAATTCAAGGGTTAGTTAAGGGTATGTTTATGATTTGAAAGTAAATCTAGGGGTATTTAAGGGTTACATATAGGTTTTGGGCATGAATTATGGGGTTCTAGTTTAAATGCAAGGGTAATTATGGGTCAAATGCATGTTCTAGTTAAAATTTATGGGTAATTAGGGGTTAAAAGTATGTTTAAAGCATGAACTTTAGGGTTCTAGTTAAGTTTTAAGATTAATTATGGGTTAATTATTCATCCTAGAGGATTATGGAAGGTTAGAGAATAGGTTTATGGGTTAGTTAGAGTTAATTGATGTGGTTTAAGGTTAGTTGTAAGGTAAACCTAAGGTTAAATAATTAAATAAGTGGGTTGTAGTCCATAAATGAATTATTCAATAGGTTAATTATATCTTAAGGAACCTTAGCAAATTAAACGGAATATATATTGATTATTTATTTTCACTAAGCCTAAGGTAATAATTAAAAGGGGTTAAATTAAATTTTAGCCTAAGGTATAGTATTTATTCTAAAGTTTAGTATTTAAATAAATAAAAAAGAAGAAATGAAAAGTTATTTAAATTCTAAAGTATTTGGTCCATAGGATATTTAAATAGTTGGTTGAAATTGGGGAAATTCAAATGGGGAAAAATCCCACGCCTAAAAAGTTGTTGGAGTGATGTGGAGTCAAATTTGGTAAATTGGTTGAGTTATCTAAAGAGAAAAGTAGGCTATGATGGGCTACTCACATCTATTTAAGAAGGGAGTACGTGCTCACAAGTTCATATGTTTTATTTTCAGGTAATTGCTATGCTCTAGACTATAGTCAAATTTGTTCTCAGCTTTATGTCAGTCTCTCTGACAGGAGGAGAGAGAGAAGGCCATCTCTCTTGTCCTTCAATTTTGGGAAAGCAAATTTTTTTTTTTGGAAATACAAATATTTTCCTTTTCTTTTTCTCCATTCTTTTTTCCTCTTCTCTTTTCCTTTCCCTCTGTCTTTTTCCTTCCTTTCCTTTAAATTATATATATATATATATATTTTTTTTTTTTTTACTTTTTCCTTTCCCCTCTCTCTCCCTCCCTTTCTCTGCCGGCGGCGCTGCCGCGCGCAGAGCAGAGAGAGAGAGAGAGTTAATGAAGAGAGAGAAAGAGAGAGAGAGATTTTTTTTTTTTTGGTTTTTTTTTTTTTTTTTTTTCTTTCCTTTTTTATGTTTATTTTTATTTTTATTTTTTTGTTTTGTCCCTCCCTCTCCCTCTCTCTGCAGCCGACGGCGCAGGCCGCCGGCGCAGTAGAGAGAGAGAGAGAGTTAATGAAGAGAGAGAGAGAGAAAGAGAGAGAGAGAGTTAGAATTTTATTTTATTTTATTTTTTTCCTTTCTTTTTCTTTTGCTTCTTTTCTATTAAATATTTTATATTTTCTGTTATTTTCTTTTACTATATTTATATATATAATTTAGGTATTTTAACTACTCTATATTTATATAGTTTAATTATATGATAATTACATATATTTATGAATTTTATAATTAAAACAAGGCATATATTTATGTATTTAATTAAATGTGAATATTTAGTATAAAGTTTATGAAATATATAATATGTATGTGTGAGTATATATATGTTTATATATATTTATGTGTATTTATGTATATATATTTATTTATGTATATATTTTAGTATATATGTTTATGACTTCTATGTATGTATGTATATGTATTTATGAATTAGATTGATTGCTTAATGAATGATTTGATTATCCTAATGTTTTGTTTTATATGCTCTCAGGTTAGCATGAAGAAGAAGCAACTTAGCTTATTCTTTTCCAAAGAACTCATTATTCCATCCAACTCTTCTTTATCCCAATACTTAAACCTAATCATTCTTAGCCTATACATTTCTTACCCTACCCTTAACCCAAGCTTCTTCAACCTTTAGTATGATATGATCCTATTAGAAATGCATTTACTAAATGTATATACCCATGATAAATGTTGTTAGAGATAAGTTCATTCATGTATCATGGTAGGCATGTTTAGTCATTGATTGAACCCATGTTAGTTGTTAGTGCATGAACCCATGTTTGATGTTAGTGCATGTAGGGTATGTTAGTTAATATTAGTGCATGTTAGTGCATGATAAGTATATTAGTGCATGTTAGTGCATGATAAGTATGTTAGTGCATGTTAGGTATGCTAGTTAATGTTGATGCATATTAGTAAATGGTAATACATGTTAGATCTTAAGCAATGCATGCTAGATGTTAGAAGTTAGGAATGTTAATTCATGTTAGTTAAGAAAGTGCATGTTAGATGTTAGGTTATGCATGTTAATGATAGGTATGCTTATGAATGTTAGAAGTATATTAAGTGCATGAATATGGTTTTGCATGTAAATGTATATTTAGCTAATGCATGTTAGAAATTTATCCATGTTAGTTCATGCATGTCATTTAATGTATGTACTTTAGATGTTATGTGTAGATCATGTGTGCATGAATGTATAATAGTGCATGCATGTATATGTATATGCATGTGCATGTATGTTCATGCATGTGTGTGAGTATGTATATGCATATTCATGCATGTGTGTGTTAATGTATGTTTATGCATGCATGTGTGTGCATGTATGTTTATGCATGTGCATGTATGTTCATGCATGTGTGTGCATGTATGTTCATGCCTATATTTGGTAGTTTAGGTTCATGCATGAGTATGTTAGTGTATGGTATGCATAAGTATATTAGTGAAAGTTCATTTATGCATTTGTTTGTATGCATGTCATGTATGAATACATGTATATGTATGTCTATGCATATGTGTGTTAGTGCATGTGCATGTATGCATGATCATTTCTGTGTTTATGTTCATGCATGTGTGTATTTATGCATGTGCATGTATGCATGTTCATCTATGGTAATGCATGTATGTTGTGTGTGAATGTATGTTTATGTACGATTATTTATACATGTATGTATGTTAGTTAAATACATATTTATGAGTAAACAATGAATGTTAATGTATATTAAAAATAATTATATAAATGATTTTTTTATAATAATGTATATATTTAAATAAAGAAATGTATTTATTATATCTGTGTTTTTTTTTAGGAAGATTAATTACTTTAGTAAAATGATAAAAGAGAGTTAATTTCTATAAAGATATACTAATTTTTTTTTTCCATATATGTTTTATTTTCAGAGAGCAATTGGCGAACTGGAGATTCACATGTGACCTGAAGTTTGAAAAGCAAAGATTACCCTTAGTTTGAAACTTTTATTAGCTTGTATAGGCTATCTTTTAGACTGTCATTTATAAACATCATCCTTGAGGTTGTATAGGACTTTGGTTATTAATTTAGTATCATCTTTTATGTCTAAAGAAAATTCTTCTAGTAACACCTTTCTTCCTTCATCAACTTTTGAATTGTTGTTTCCAAAACCAGTAGAAGATAAAGAATTAATAAAAGAAGTAATAGTAGAAGAATCTTTGTATGATCCTAGGACAAGTTTAGCTTTACTTTCTACTGTTCCTCCTAGTGTTAGTGAAGAAAATTTTCCTCCAACTGTAGATAGAAACGAAGAAAACATCCAAGAAGAAACAAACGAAACTATAAAAAAGCAAATAGTTAGTGAAAAGATTATTCCATCTTCTTATTTTGACGCAGTTAAACGTTATAGGAACGCTTCACCCTACGGACCTTAGGAAAAGTTATACTTATACCTGTCCTGCATAGTCACCCTGCGTGCGCCGTTAGCGAGGCGACTGAAATGATCCGCCAGTCGTCAGAAAACGCTCCCACACTTTGAACCCGACGTGAAAAAACGGCACAGTGGAACAGGTATAAAACTTTTCTTCTCCTAGCATATGCATTAGCTTGGTTTAGACGACGTGGTTGCAGCAGCTTGAGGTGGTCATCGTGCAGGGGCAGATAATACAAACCTTGTAATTCCCTGGTTGTTGAGGGCTGAGCTTATGCTCTGAGCGCCTCCACGGGAATAGGCAAGTAGTAAACCTCGTTTCTACACCTTTACCATCAAGATTTTGAAGAAAAACGTTTGCACTCACAGCACTTAGATTTTGTATTAGGCATTTATGATCAACAAATGTAACTTGAAAATTTCACATGCACACTAGCTTCTGCTCCAACTGTCAGGTGTGAGGTATATTTTCTTAACTTGCATCTGTTTGTGTCTATTTAAGTAGAATTTTAGGAAAGTTTAATTGCTAGATTTAAATTTCATTTCATTTAAAAGCTAGAATTTCTTTTCATTAGGATAGTAGGAATTGATAGATTTAAAATTCATTTTATTTGAAAGATAGAATTTATTTTATTAAGATAATAGAAATTGCTAGATTTAAATTTTATTTGAAAGTTAGAATTTATTTTCTTTAAACTAGTAGGAATTGTTAGACTCAAAATGTATTTTATTTAAAAGATAGTATTTATTTAAGATTGTTTGATTAGTGCAATTTTAATTAAAACAATCAAAAAGAAATTTATTTGAAAAGTTAGTATCTAGATTCATTTTAAAGGATTGTTAAAATAGCTTAATTTAGCTGAAAATTCATTAAGAATTTTCATTTGGGAAATTAGTTTTTATTTTTTTCAAAGACTTGTTTAAAAAGTTTAAAATTTAAGTAAAGCTGGAATCAGGTAACTTAGTTAGTTTGATAAGGGAACAGAAATCCAAAGTTCAAGAAGAAGTTAAGGAATATATTAAGAAACTTAGGCCTAGTTCTATTATTCATATCAAAATGGATGAGTTATTTAAAAATATGATGTCAGAAACCCAAGGCCAAAAAGTAGTTGAGGCTATGTTAAAAGAAAAAGGGAAGTTCACAGGAGTTAATACAACGAACTACTTAGACACTTTTGAAGACCTAGCAAAATTACATGGGTTACCAGTAGATAAATGGGTATCATTTCTAGTTAGACTTGCAATAGGCTCAACTAATAGTGTTATTGAACCTTATAAAGCACTTGAATGGGAAGAATTTAAAAAACAAATGCACAAAGATTTTTACTAAGAAGATTTTAGTCAACACAGTAGGGAGGGATTTATGAAATGGCTTAGCTCACCAAAAACCCAAATTTCACTTACTCAATTACATGGAGAATTTATGAAGAGATTTTCACAACTGCCTGAACAAGATAGGACTGCCCTTACACCAGATATAGTGCTTTATTTCCTAAAAGTATTACCGACAGATATTAGAAGTGAAGTAGAAAGAAGACTAGAAGAACCAGGAAAAAGATATGGTTTGACAGAAGACTGGGGGGTACTTAAACAAGTAGTAGAAGTTGTCGCTCAGATGAAACAAAGACAATCATTATTATATGATATGAATTTAAGTTTTCCCACAGTAGAACCAACTACTCAAAATGCAAAAATTAATATAAACTCTAGTTTAACTGAACAGGCATCAACATCAAAAGTGCCTATTGAATTACAATTTGAAATATTATTCAATAAAATAGATAATATGATGCAAATGCATACGAACATATCTAGAGAAGTGGCAACACTTCAAAATACAGTTCATTCCTTAGTTAGCCTGCAAGATAGAACGATTCTAGGACCACAATTTACTCATGCCCCGCAAATGAATCCTATACCTTTAGCACCTGTATTGAATCAACCATTAGCTCAGAATCAACCAGTAGCTCAGGATAATGAACGAAGAAGCGCACCCATCCGACGATGTGTTTGGTGTGACTCCACTGAACATATGTCTTATGCTTGTGAATCATTAAAAGAGGCAAAAGAAAGAAAACTAGTTATTGATATTGATAAAAAACTATGTGACTATCGCACCCACCTCCCTCTAGCTGTAAATTGGGGAAAAGGTGGAATGCAAAAACTATATGAAAATATATCAGAAGCACAAAGAAGCTCATCTGGGGTTAGATTAGAATGCGATGAAAGTGACTTAGATGATGATACATCAAAAGAAACCAAAAATTATTCAATAGAAGCCTTTATAAAAGCAAGAGATGATATAATGAACAAAACTGCATGGAACTCACCTATAGATAATTTCTCTATCTTTTCACATATTGCAAATGTGGAAGAAAAGAGAAAAAGAGATGAAACTCAAGATCTAGATGAATCTAATCAAAGAGTAACTAGAAAGCAATTGAGACAAGAACCTAAAAATGTACAATTTAATGAAAAAACAAATTTAGATTCAAATGAGCAAAGAAGAAGAGAGATACGGGAAGGCAAACAACTTGAAACATCAAACAAACCTAGTGAATTAGATTCAAAGACTAATGAAGAAATAGATAAAAATGAGGAAAAAACCAAGAAGCCTAAAAGAATTCCAAAAGCTATTTTAACATCAGAACTTGAACAAAAAAATGACACAAAGGAAATACTGTATGATATTCTTTTAAAAAGTCAAGTGACTATATCGCTTGAACAATTATTTACTATAGCTAAATTAGAATTTAAAGATAACTTTATTAAAATGATAAAAAGAAAAAGATTTCCTTTAAATACCGATACTGAAATGACTGACAATATAAATGTAACTCACATTTCTAAAGATTCCTTTCTTTCTGACTCTGATGATGAGAAAGAAAGTGAAGGATATGTTAATAAAAATTTTCTAGGACCTATAATTCCAGATAATATACAGGAAAAATCTGAAAGCAATTACAAAAAGAGTTTTTGGGCCAGGGGAACACCAGAAATCAAAGTAAACTTAGGAGATAGGAAAAATTCTTGTACAGCTTTAGCCTTACTAGATTCAGGTTCAGAAATAAATGTAATATCAAAAGAACTATATGATAAATTTAGATGGCCTATAGATAAACAGCATGGGTGGATTATGAGAACAGCAGACAACGGATGTGGTGCACTTCTAGGAGCATGTGCCAACATTCCAATATCAATAGGAGGTATTAGTGAAACATTTCATTTTTTTATACAAGATAACTGTTCATATGAAATTATCTTAGGACAACCTTTTATCTGTGAAACTAGAATGGAAACTAAAATAATGGACGATGGATCCGCGTATGCTAGATTTAGATCAAAAGATGACTTACAATCCTTACAAGTAATGACTCTTAACCCGAATCATATTAGAAACAGAGAACAAATTAGGAAAACACCTATCAGATCACAAGAAAAAATGCACGAGAGTCATTTACCTCTTAGTGATTCTGGAACATACTTTGATCAAAATTTTTACTAGAGACCATTGTTGAGCGAGACAACAGTGGTAACTGGTTTGATATCTCGCATAAATGTGTAAATAAAATAGAAAATGTATCTGTTTATTTTTCATCTTCAAAATTACAAATTCTAAATAATAAAGATATTCCTAGAAAAACAATAAAAAAATATGAAAAATATTTTGAAGATAAAGGATATATGTCTAAAACTGAAAATATTGAAAACATAATTGAAACTTCTTTTTCCTCTACTTTATTTGATGAAATTGACGAAACTTTACATGATGAAAAATTATTACATGTTATTCTTTTAAACTCATTAAATGAATATGATTTAATTTCAAAATTTGTTTCTGACTTTCATGAAGTTCAAATTAATACAAAATATAAAACAGTAGATAAAAAAGTGAAACCTGTAGCTCAAGCTTTACCTGAAGAAAGTGATTTAAAAATTAAACAAGTAGCTAACGATCCTATCTTACGTGACATGTCTAAAATAGGTCATAAATTTACTGAAGAAACTGTTAAATTAATAAAAATTGGAAATGAAAATTCTTTTTTATTACCAACTGAACAAGAATTATTTCGTGAAATGATTAAAAAACATGGTAGAGCTTTTTCTCTTTATCCTCAGGAAATAGGATGTGTTGACCCTAGATTAATTTCTCCTATGATCATATTTACTGTAGCCCACATACCTTGGAATCTTCGCCCTATACCAGTTCCAAAGGCTCATTTACCTGAGCTAATGAAACTGCTTAAGGAGAAGATGAAAATGAAAATATTAGAACCTTCCTCTGCACCTTATTCTAATAGATGGTTTACTGTTCCTAAAAAGAATGGTAAACTTAGATTTATTCAAGACTTACAACCCGTAAATAAAGTTACTATTAGGAACGTGGGAACCGGCCCTATTGTAGGAGAATTTGCCGAAGCTTTTGCTGGGCATTCTATCTACTCTATGGGTGACTTATATTCAGGATATGACCAGTTTCAGCTTGCTACTGAAAGTAGAGATATTACCACGATGAAGACTCCTTTAGGATTAGTTCGTATGTGTACTCTTCCCCAAGGAGCTACAAATTCGGTAGCACATATGATGAACGCGATGAATAGGGTTCTTCATGACTTTATTCCTAATGTGACCATGCCGTTTATAGATGATATCCCAATAAAAGGATGTGAAGAAAAAGAAAAAGATGAGACATTAGATGCATTAGGATGTAGGAAATTTGTAGCTAATCATATTTTAGATTGTGAAAAAATTCTAAAAAGATTTGAAGAAGTAGGATTAACTTTTGTTAGAGTATGATCAATGTCTACCCCTCATGATTGTATGCACATTTTGTAAGGCCCCCTTTATGAGGAGAAGCCAAGCGTGCATTACCCAATTGATGGGAATCCCAACTTGAATGTTGGATGAAGGTCATATTGGACCATGTAAGATATTATAAGGAAAGGGAGTTACCAGGGTCCCCAATTGTGGGGTCCGGGGCAGCGGTGAGCAGCCCCGGCTGGGGGGTCCAAGGGGGCCAGCGGGCCCCCTGGCTGGGGGGTCCCAGGGGGCCAGCGGGCCCCCTGGTGGGGGTCCGGGGGCAGCGCCCCCGGCGCGACGGTAAAGGGAATATTCCATGGAATATTCCCTGTCGGAGTCAGAAATCATTTATATTTGTTAGGTCGGTTCAACCAGTCTAAGCCGTGTATGGCAATTACGCGGGCGGTGGCCGCCCACGCCCTACCGCCCATGTATAGCCGTCCATGGCAGGCCACCCATGATCCTATATATACATGACTTCTGCACTACCTAAGACATGGAGTTGAGCCAGCATACCTCTACCTTGTATCTCCCTATCTAGAGTTGTCTAGATCACCATTTAAGCTCTACCTTGAGAGCGCACGGGTGGACAACGCCATCATCTTTGTACTTGCTGCTAGTAGAAAATTGTTGAGATTCTCCTATATCTGTTATCTTCTCTGCTATTGCTCCTGTGTTATATTGCGTAACTATTGTCTTACATGGTATCAGAGCTGTAAGGTTCGAATAGCTTGAGAAGTATCATTATTTTAGCCTACTAGCAGACTAGAATATCAGTAGATTATTCGAGTGATTACATGATGGCTTCATCGTCGAACACTAGTCTTGGTGCTTCACCTAATGTTAATGCTGCACCTATTCGAATTCGTCCACCTGCATTCACTGAAGGGAAGCTGGATGGAACCAACTATACACTCTGGAAGTTCAAAATTTCTGCAATTTTGGACTCCTATGAATTACTTGACACTGTCATGGGACCGATGGGATTGGATCCAGAGCCTATACCAGTTGAAGATCCAGCAAATTCAAGATTGATGATTCAGCCAGATCCAGATCTTCTACGAGCTTGGAAGAGGCGGAATGCTGATGCATTATGTGCGATTGTCACTAGTGTAAGTGATTCTGTGCTTACTTTAGTTCAACATACTACTAAAGCACATGAGGCTTGGGGCATATTGGCTCGACAATATGAGACCAAGAACCACACTAGGATACAGAATTTAGAAAATCAATTGGCAAATGAAAAGCATTCTGATTCTGAAAAGGCTGAAGATTTTATCAAACGGATAAAGCATCTTCAAGATCAATTGGCTGCAGTTGGTGTTGTTATAACACCAGAAGAGCTAGCTCGAAGATCTGTACGTGTTCTTCCAGCAAAGTATGATGGATTAGTAACAGCCCTTAACACTCAGGTAAGGCCAACTCCTCTTACATTTGAAGAGTTTTGTGCCATGCTTTTAGAAGAAGAGATGCGGCTGAAGAATCGGCAAAGTACAACTGATGCTGCATTCTCAGCAAATGCAAAAGGTAAAGGCTCTTCAGAGGGATCAAAGAAGAAGCCAAAGAAGAAAAAGTTCACAGGAAGTTGCTTCTATTGTGAAAAGAAAGGCCATGCCATCAAGGATTGCAGAAAGAAGCAAGCTGATGAACGGAATGGGACTGTAAAATCATCATGGAAGAACAAAGAGTCTGCAAACAACACAGAGCTGGAACTTTGGGTAGCTATTGAAGAGGTATGTTCATCTGCTCAAGCTCGTGTTGATGAGCCATGGATTTTAGACAGTGGAGCTTCTCGCCATATGACTAGTAAAAAGGATTGGTATAGTTCCCTAGTGCCTCTGCGGGAATCCATCAATGTAGTGGTGGGAAACGACTCCAAGTGTCCAGCTGAAGGAACTGGAACCATCTCTTTTATCACTTCTCCAGGTGTTGAGAAAAAGTTATCCGATGTTCTCTATGTACCTACACTCAAAAGAAATTTGTTGTCAGTTTCTGCAATAACAGATCGTGGACTCGAAGTTCACTTCAATAAGAGTGGTGCGGAAATCATGGATTCATCAGGTAATGTTGTAGGTAAAGGCACACGACGGGATAACTTGTATGAGTTAAGTGCTTTAACTGCTACAGAAGATAAAGATGTAAGCAGGTTATGGCACCAACGATTTGGGCATCTCGGATTTGCAGTTTTGAAGGAGATGCAACGAACAGGGATGGTTGCTCATTTGCCTGCATTTTCAGAGTTGCAGGAACCTTGTGAAGCTTGTATGATGGGCAAGCAACAACGAAAGGCATTTCCAAGAGAGACCAGCAATCGATCTCAAGCTCCTCTAGAGTTGGTACATGCTGATCTCTGCGGTAAAATGTCTACACCTGCTTTAGGAGGATCTTTCTACTTCTTGCTGTTAGTCGACGATTATAGTAGAAAGATGTGGGTTTATTTCATTCGAGAGAAGGCTGATGCTTTTGAAAAATTTAAAGCGTGGCATAAGTATGTAGAAAGTGAATCAGGAAGGAAACTGAAGAAATTTAGAACAGATAGAGGAGGTGAATTCTTGTCAACAGAATTCAACAATTACTGTAAGGAGCATGGTGTGAAAAGGCAACTTACCACAGCTCATACACCTCAACAAAATGGCGTTGTTGAGCGCAGGAACAGGACAGTAGTTGAAATGGCTCGTTGTATGTTAAAGGCTCAAGACATGCCTGATTCATTCTGGGCAGAAGCAGTCAATACAGCAGTCTACATCCTCAATCGAAGCTACACAAAAGCTCTGAAGGGGATGACTCCTCAAGAAGCATATTCTGGTAAAAAGCCTTCAGTTTTGCATTTCAGAATTTTTGGTTGTTTCTGTTATGCACATATTCCTGATTCAACAAGATCAAAGTTGGATTCAAAAAGCAAAAAGTGTGTCTTCCTAGGATATAGTGAAGAGTCTAAAGCATACAGGTTATGGGATCCTGAGGCAAGGAAGATTTTTGTCAGCCGAGATGTGGTGTTTGATGAACGACCACACTTAGTAGAAGATAAAGGTAAATCTACTATCTCATCAAACGGAGAAATATCTCACCTTGTGCCTATCAAAAGACAGGTTAAAGTTGAGGAGGAGGAAACATCTGATGGAGAAATTTCCTCAATAAAAAGCCAACCAATTGTAGCTGCACAGCGTAAGCCACTACCGAAGTGGGCACAACAGCTCTTTGATGATCACAATCCACATGTAGATGCACCAGAATCATCATCGGATGGATTACGAAGATCAAAGAGAATAGAGGAGCAAAGAAGAGCCTCAGAACACATTGTTAACATGGCTCTAATGGCAGATATCATGGGTTCGATAAAGGAACCTACCACCATTGAAGAAGCCATTGATGATCCAGATTGGAGAGCGGCAATGCAGTCTGAGTATGATAGTATACTCAAAAATGATACATGGGATCTAGTCGACTTGCCGCCAAAGAAGAAGGTAATAGGTACTAAATGGATTTGGAAAGCTAAGTATAAAGCTGATGGAACATTAGAAAAGTATAAGGCACGATTAGTTGCACAGGGTTTTTCACAGATTGAAGGATTTGATGTTCAAGAAACTTTTGCACCAACAGCACGCATGACAACTATTCGGACGGTACTTGCAGTAGCTGCACAAAAGTCTTGGCCTATTTTCCAGATGGATGTCAAATCTGCATTTTTGAATGGTCACCTCAAGGAGGAGGTATATGTATCTCAACCACCAGGTTTTGAGGTGCCCAATTCAGAAAATAAAGTTTGCAGGTTGAAGAAAGCTTTGTATGGACTTAAGCAAGCTCCACGGGCTTGGTACCAACGAATTGATCATTTTTTCAAAAATATGGGTTTTGAAAGAAGTACTTCTGATGCTAACTTGTATGTAACGAAAAGGGATAGCAAGCTAGTTGTTGTCATTGTATATGTAGATGATTTGATCATTACAGGAGATCATCAGGAACTCATCAATCAAA
This sequence comes from Ceratopteris richardii, assembly GCA_020310875.1. NCBI lineage: Eukaryota > Viridiplantae > Streptophyta > Polypodiopsida > Polypodiales > Pteridaceae > Ceratopteris > Ceratopteris richardii. Next base: position 163,099,008 of record CM035428.1, on the reverse strand, counting down.
CTCGGATCAGCTTGGGAACTGAGTTTGAAATGACAGACTTAGGTCTACTCCATTTTTGTCTGGGAATTGAAGTATGGCAAAGGAAGGATGGCATTTTCATCTCACAACAAAAATATTCCAAAGAAATTCTCAAGGCATTTGGAATGATGGACTGCAAACCAACTAGCACACCTATGGAGGTAAATCATAAGCTATCTATGGATGATAACATGCCTGATGTAGATGCTAAGAAGTATAGGAAGCTCGTTGGAAGTCTTATTTTTCTGTGCAACACTAGACCAGACATTTGCTATGCTGTTGGAGTGTTAAGCAGGTTTTCCAACAAACCTAAGGAGAGTCACTGGAATGCTGGAATGCGAATTCTAAGGTACATTGCAGGAACCTTGGATTTTGGTATTTTGTATACCACAGGTGATACACTCCAAGGATATTGTGATTCAGATTGGGCTGGAGATTGTGATTCTAGAAAATCAGTTTCTGGATATTGTTTCTCACTTGGTTCAGGAATATTTTCTTGGGTAAGTAGGAAGCAACCAACTCTCGCACTCTCCTCCACTGAAGCAGAGTACAAAGCAGCTTGTTTTGCTTCTTGTGAGGCAGTCTGGTTAAGGAGAATTCTTGCAGATATAGGCTTTCCATCAAATATGCCAATTGTACTCAAGTGTGATAATCAAAGTTGTATGGCTATTGCAAAGAACCCAGTATTTCATGCTCGCACCAAGCACATAGAAGTACAGTACCATTACATTCGTGAGCTAATTGAAGATGAAATTGTGGAGCTAGAATATTGCCCAACAGAGGCAAATTGTGCTGACATATTCACTAAAGCACTTGGAAGAGAGCAGCTCAACAAGCATCTTCAACAGATGGGCATAGGACCGAGACCTACTTGATTTATCATCGGTAAACATTGAGGGGGGGTGTTAGAGTATGATCAATGTCTACCCCTCATGATTGTATGCACATTTTGTAAGGCCCCCTTTATGAGGAGAAGCCAAGCGTGCATTACCCAATTGATGGGAATCCCAACTTGAATGTTGGATGAAGGTCATATTGGACCATGTAAGATATTATAAGGAAAGGGAGTTACCAGGGTCCCCAATTGTGGGGTCCGGGGCAGCGGTGAGCAGCCCCGGCTGGGGGGTCCAAGGGGGCCAGCGGGCCCCCTGGCTGGGGGGTCCCAGGGGGCCAGCGGGCCCCCTGGTGGGGGTCCGGGGGCAGCGCCCCCGGCGCGACGGTAAAGGGAATATTCCATGGAATATTCCCTGTCGGAGTCAGAAATCATTTATATTTGTTAGGTCGGTTCAACCAGTCTAAGCCGTGTATGGCAATTACGCGGGCGGTGGCCGCCCACGCCCTACCGCCCATGTATAGCCGTCCATGGCAGGCCACCCATGATCCTATATATACATGACTTCTGCACTACCTAAGACATGGAGTTGAGCCAGCATACCTCTACCTTGTATCTCCCTATCTAGAGTTGTCTAGATCACCATTTAAGCTCTACCTTGAGAGCGCACGGGTGGACAACGCCATCATCTTTGTACTTGCTGCTAGTAGAAAATTGTTGAGATTCTCCTATATCTGTTATCTTCTCTGCTATTGCTCCTGTGTTATATTGCGTAACTATTGTCTTACAACTTTTTCTTTAGAAAAATCAGTTTTTGGAGTTAATGAAGTTTTAATTGTAGGACATTTATGTGGTTATTACGGTCGTAGGCCTTATCCTCAAAAAGTAGATGCTATTAATAAACTATCTGAAACCTGTAAAAACATTAGTGAAGTTAGACGTTTCTTAGGAGCATGTGTATTTTATGCAATTTGGATTCCGCATTACGCCCATGTAGCTAATCCATTGTACGATTTACTTAGGAAAAATAGAAAATTTAAATGGACTGAAACTCATGTTAAAACTATGAAAAAATTAAAAAATTTGCTTTCTAATGCACCAGTTTTGAAACGTGTAGATTATTCAAATAATAAACCTATTATTTTAACTGTAGATACTAGCCCTATAGGAATAGGCTGGGTAATAGGTCAGGATGATAATGAAGGAAATAGATATGCTATTAGATTCGGGGCTAAAATTTTGCATGAAACTCAGAGAAATTATCCACAAATAAAACGAGAATTATGGGGTTTAGTTACTTCATTAAAAACTGATAAAGAGTATTTTATAGGAGCTAATGTCATCATAGAAACAGATTGTTTACCTTTAATAGGAATGATTACTAACTGTTCTTCTCCTGATATAGCTATGTTAAGATGGATATCATATATTAAGTTTATTAATCCTATTTTAAATCATATTTCTGGTAAAACTAATTCCGTAGCAGATATGCTTTCTAGGGCTAAATTTGAAGATGATGAATTGATTGAAACTGATTTAAATGTAATTAACTATATTTCTGATGTATATGAATATGAAAAATTTAATGAAAATGAGTATGAAGGGATTTGGTATGACATAGGTTATTACCTTAGTACATTAAAGAAATTACCTATTTGGTCTACTAATAGATTTCGAGATATTAGGAAACGTGCATATAATTTTTTTCTAAAGGATGGTTTGTTATGGCGTCACGCGAAGGGAAAAATTAGATATCCACAACGTGTTGTAGGTAATAAAACTCTTCAGATTAAAATTATGGAAGAAATGCATGACACTCTTTGGGCAGGTCATAAAGGCTTTTATGCAACTTATGACAAAATTAGAGAAGCCTATTGGTGGCCGGGAATGTATGTGAATGTACGTGACTTTGTTAGTTCTTGCACTACTTGTCAGGTTCATTCATCAGTTAGACATAGAGAACCTTTGCACCCTACCTATCCTCCTTGTATTCATTACAAGTGGGTAGTGGATTTAGTGACTATGCCTAAAGGTTTAGATAAAATGAGATATATAGTTTTAGCTAGGGAAGACTTAACTAATCATGTAGAGGGTAGAGCACTTCGTACGAAAACTACTTTTAACGTATGTAAATTTCTATTAGAAGAAGTTATATCTAGATTTGGTTACGTAGAGAAGATAGTTGCAGATAGAGGAGAGTTAGATGCTAGAGAGGCTAGAGAATTCTTTGACCAACATGGGATTCGTCTGTCTCTTACTACTGCTTATAATCCAGAGTCGAATGGAAAGATTGAGCGGGGTCATCCCTCTATTGTGAAGGCAATTTCTAAGGCCTGTAATGGTGATATAGTGCAATGGCCTAGATACCTTCCTTTTGCATTATGGGCAGACAGGATGACGTACACTAGATCTACAGGTTTTATGCCTGCAGAACTCATGTATTGTCAGAAACCGATTTTTCCTATCCAGACCCAGATTATTTCATGGACGACACTTCCATGGAATAATGAGATGACTCGTGAAGATCTAATTTCTGTTAGGATTATGCAGTTAAATATAGGAAATAAATTAATTAACGAAGCTGTACAGAAAATTAAAAATTCACGTCTTAAAATTAAAATCTATTTTGATAAAAAACATAGACTTAGACCTTGTACTATAGAAGTAGATGACTGGGTTTTAGTTTATGATAGCACTTTTGATTCTCAGTATGATGCTAGAAAAAAATTAATAAAGAGATGGTTTGGACCTTATGTAGTTGTAGCTGTATTTGATAATGGTACATTTAAACTTAGAGAATTTGATGGTTCTTTATTAAAAAATTTTGATTGCAGGAAAAAGGGTTAAACTATTTAAAAAGAGAAATAATGAAGAATATGAAATTGAAGAAAATGATTGTGAAGATGCTGCTGATGAAAATGAAGATGATGATTAAAAATCAGGTGAAACAGTTTTGATTAAAGATTCTTTAATTTTTGTGTATATGCATAGCATTACTGCATGGATTAAAAGGATATGTTCTAATTTATTTAAAAAATTCAAATAGAATTAGGATATATAAATATCTGAAATATTTATGATTGAAGCATAAGAATTCATATTTATATGAACTAAATCAGAAAGTTAAATAGAAATTTTGGAATTGGAATCTTGTAAAAGAAAAGGTAGTCTTATTCTGAATATATGTATATGCTTAAAAGAAATATTTTATTCATTAGCAAATGGAATTTTGAATCTTGCTTTTATTTTTTATGAGATCTGACCTCTAAATAAAATAAAAATTAATTAAAAACTTCATACCCAACTAGTTTATATGTATGTGTCTGTTGTTAGTGTGCTATGTTGGGCTAGTAGGCGGGTGGAACAACCTTGGTCGGGTGATCAAGGCCACGAGCTGCAGCTAGTTTCATCATAGGCCTAACCTATATGTTGTCATGCGCCTGCATGGGTCGGTAGGCGGGTGGAGTTACTCTGGTCGGGCGATCAGAGCCATGAGCTGACGTCGATTTCATGTAGGGCTGACATAGTTTGTCGTGCGCTATACCGGGTTGGCAGACAAGTGGGGTAAACTTGGCCGGGTGGACAAGTCCAGGAGTCGCATCCAATTTCGGTATAGGCCGATTTGTTAAAAATTAAAGAAAAAGCTGAGTTGGGATGAAGTAAGAAAAATGAAATGATTTAAGCAATAAAAGAGAGTCAGACCATAGGAAATAAAAGTAGGAGGCATATAATTCTGTTATCTGATGGGAAAAGTTTTCTTTTTGTATATGCTGTTATGAAGGATAAGTTACTTATTCTTAGCAAGTGACATGAACAGAAGGACTATAAGACTTATGATTTATTCTTATAAATATTTGTTTAAATGTGGATTCAAAAATATGACATGATATTTTATAACTTATTTCTATGTTGATATTTTTAAATGATTTGTACAAATCTTTTTAATTGCATAAAGTTTGAATGTATGATGTAATAAAAATTTTTGAAATTATTTAAACTTAATTTCAAAAGAATTTGATCTATTCCACTTGAATCTGCAGGTTGGCCCATCGGGACGATGTGCAGGTTTAGTGGGGGCGGATGTCGGAGAGAATTTGTTACTCTTAAAATATTACAAAAATTAAAAGATTAAATGATTGTTATTAGTTTGGTTAATTAATGAAATTTTGACTAATATTTGACCTTAATTTTGCAGGAAAAGAAGTTTGCTGACCAAAATCAAGATGGGAAGTATTCATTTAAGTTTATTTATGGGTTTAGATAAAAATTCAAGGGTTAGTTAAGGGTATGTTTATGATTTGAAAGTAAATCTAGGGGTATTTAAGGGTTACATATAGGTTTTGGGCATGAATTATGGGGTTCTAGTTTAAATGCAAGGGTAATTATGGGTCAAATGCATGTTCTAGTTAAAATTTATGGGTAATTAGGGGTTAAAAGTATGTTTAAAGCATGAACTTTAGGGTTCTAGTTAAGTTTTAAGATTAATTATGGGTTAATTATTCATCCTAGAGGATTATGGAAGGTTAGAGAATAGGTTTATGGGTTAGTTAGAGTTAATTGATGTGGTTTAAGGTTAGTTGTAAGGTAAACCTAAGGTTAAATAATTAAATAAGTGGGTTGTAGTCCATAAATGAATTATTCAATAGGTTAATTATATCTTAAGGAACCTTAGCAAATTAAACGGAATATATATTGATTATTTATTTTCACTAAGCCTAAGGTAATAATTAAAAGGGGTTAAATTAAATTTTAGCCTAAGGTATAGTATTTATTCTAAAGTTTAGTATTTAAATAAATAAAAAAGAAGAAATGAAAAGTTATTTAAATTCTAAAGTATTTGGTCCATAGGATATTTAAATAGTTGGTTGAAATTGGGGAAATTCAAATGGGGAAAAATCCCACGCCTAAAAAGTTGTTGGAGTGATGTGGAGTCAAATTTGGTAAATTGGTTGAGTTATCTAAAGAGAAAAGTAGGCTATGATGGGCTACTCACATCTATTTAAGAAGGGAGTACGTGCTCACAAGTTCATATGTTTTATTTTCAGGTAATTGCTATGCTCTAGACTATAGTCAAATTTGTTCTCAGCTTTATGTCAGTCTCTCTGACAGGAGGAGAGAGAGAAGGCCATCTCTCTTGTCCTTCAATTTTGGGAAAGCAAATTTTTTTTTTTGGAAATACAAATATTTTCCTTTTCTTTTTCTCCATTCTTTTTTCCTCTTCTCTTTTCCTTTCCCTCTGTCTTTTTCCTTCCTTTCCTTTAAATTATATATATATATATATATTTTTTTTTTTTACTTTTTCCTTTCCCCTCTCTCTCCCTCCCTTTCTCTGCCGGCGGCGCTGCCGCGCGCAGAGCAGAGAGAGAGAGAGAGTTAATGAAGAGAGAGAAAGAGAGAGAGAGATTTTTTTTTTTTTGGTTTTTTTTTTTTTTTTTTTTCTTTCCTTTTTTATGTTTATTTTTATTTTTATTTTTTTGTTTTGTCCCTCCCTCTCCCTCTCTCTGCAGCCGACGGCGCAGGCCGCCGGCGCAGTAGAGAGAGAGAGAGAGTTAATGAAGAGAGAGAGAGAGAAAGAGAGAGAGAGAGTTAGAATTTTATTTTATTTTATTTTTTTCCTTTCTTTTTCTTTTGCTTCTTTTCTATTAAATATTTTATATTTTCTGTTATTTTCTTTTACTATATTTATATATATAATTTAGGTATTTTAACTACTCTATATTTATATAGTTTAATTATATGATAATTACATATATTTATGAATTTTATAATTAAAACAAGGCATATATTTATGTATTTAATTAAATGTGAATATTTAGTATAAAGTTTATGAAATATATAATATGTATGTGTGAGTATATATATGTTTATATATATTTATGTGTATTTATGTATATATATTTATTTATGTATATATTTTAGTATATATGTTTATGACTTCTATGTATGTATGTATATGTATTTATGAATTAGATTGATTGCTTAATGAATGATTTGATTATCCTAATGTTTTGTTTTATATGCTCTCAGGTTAGCATGAAGAAGAAGCAACTTAGCTTATTCTTTTCCAAAGAACTCATTATTCCATCCAACTCTTCTTTATCCCAATACTTAAACCTAATCATTCTTAGCCTATACATTTCTTACCCTACCCTTAACCCAAGCTTCTTCAACCTTTAGTATGATATGATCCTATTAGAAATGCATTTACTAAATGTATATACCCATGATAAATGTTGTTAGAGATAAGTTCATTCATGTATCATGGTAGGCATGTTTAGTCATTGATTGAACCCATGTTAGTTGTTAGTGCATGAACCCATGTTTGATGTTAGTGCATGTAGGGTATGTTAGTTAATATTAGTGCATGTTAGTGCATGATAAGTATATTAGTGCATGTTAGTGCATGATAAGTATGTTAGTGCATGTTAGGTATGCTAGTTAATGTTGATGCATATTAGTAAATGGTAATACATGTTAGATCTTAAGCAATGCATGCTAGATGTTAGAAGTTAGGAATGTTAATTCATGTTAGTTAAGAAAGTGCATGTTAGATGTTAGGTTATGCATGTTAATGATAGGTATGCTTATGAATGTTAGAAGTATATTAAGTGCATGAATATGGTTTTGCATGTAAATGTATATTTAGCTAATGCATGTTAGAAATTTATCCATGTTAGTTCATGCATGTCATTTAATGTATGTACTTTAGATGTTATGTGTAGATCATGTGTGCATGAATGTATAATAGTGCATGCATGTATATGTATATGCATGTGCATGTATGTTCATGCATGTGTGTGAGTATGTATATGCATATTCATGCATGTGTGTGTTAATGTATGTTTATGCATGCATGTGTGTGCATGTATGTTTATGCATGTGCATGTATGTTCATGCATGTGTGTGCATGTATGTTCATGCCTATATTTGGTAGTTTAGGTTCATGCATGAGTATGTTAGTGTATGGTATGCATAAGTATATTAGTGAAAGTTCATTTATGCATTTGTTTGTATGCATGTCATGTATGAATACATGTATATGTATGTCTATGCATATGTGTGTTAGTGCATGTGCATGTATGCATGATCATTTCTGTGTTTATGTTCATGCATGTGTGTATTTATGCATGTGCATGTATGCATGTTCATCTATGGTAATGCATGTATGTTGTGTGTGAATGTATGTTTATGTACGATTATTTATACATGTATGTATGTTAGTTAAATACATATTTATGAGTAAACAATGAATGTTAATGTATATTAAAAATAATTATATAAATGATTTTTTTATAATAATGTATATATTTAAATAAAGAAATGTATTTATTATATCTGTGTTTTTTTTTAGGAAGATTAATTACTTTAGTAAAATGATAAAAGAGAGTTAATTTCTATAAAGATATACTAATTTTTTTTTTCCATATATGTTTTATTTTCAGAGAGCAATTGGCGAACTGGAGATTCACATGTGACCTGAAGTTTGAAAAGCAAAGATTACCCTTAGTTTGAAACTTTTATTAGCTTGTATAGGCTATCTTTTAGACTGTCATTTATAAACATCATCCTTGAGGTTGTATAGGACTTTGGTTATTAATTTAGTATCATCTTTTATGTCTAAAGAAAATTCTTCTAGTAACACCTTTCTTCCTTCATCAACTTTTGAATTGTTGTTTCCAAAACCAGTAGAAGATAAAGAATTAATAAAAGAAGTAATAGTAGAAGAATCTTTGTATGATCCTAGGACAAGTTTAGCTTTACTTTCTACTGTTCCTCCTAGTGTTAGTGAAGAAAATTTTCCTCCAACTGTAGATAGAAACGAAGAAAACATCCAAGAAGAAACAAACGAAACTATAAAAAAGCAAATAGTTAGTGAAAAGATTATTCCATCTTCTTATTTTGACGCAGTTAAACGTTATAGGAACGCTTCACCCTACGGACCTTAGGAAAAGTTATACTTATACCTGTCCTGCATAGTCACCCTGCGTGCGCCGTTAGCGAGGCGACTGAATTGATCCACCAGTCGTCAGAAAACGCTCCCACAACGTGCTCCTCCTCTTCCACACAACAAGCTTATATTCATTGATCTGTATGCTTGTACATACTTCCTGCCATGATATGGTATTTTTGGGATTTTACTACCTCCCTATCTTGAGAGTCCATTATTGGGTGTTTAGATCCGTATGTCAATACTGGCACCAATGGCTTGGACCACTGTGGTACAACTTCCAAATTAAACAAGTAAGCATCAGGAAGATCATCTGATACTCCTTGTGGGGCCTCTCCAGATGTGAGCCTCGAGAGATGCTCTGCCCTCAAGTGAGTCTTGCCTTTCCTCACTACTACCTCAAAGTCATATTCCATTAGTAAGAGAAACCATCTTACTAATCTACCTATAATGCATGCCTTATTTACTAAGTATAGCAGTGTCTGATGATCAGTGAAAATTTTAAATTTATTTGCAAGAAAGTAGTGTCTAAACCTTTTAACGCCATATATCATGCCTAGTCCTTCTTGTTCGGTGGTGGTATAGTTTCGCTCAGCTGCATTCAACTGTCTACTAGCATAGGCAATTGGAAGATCCATATTACCTTCACCCATAGGTTGTGCAAGTACACAGCCAATAGCATAATTGGATGCATCCACATGAACATGAAATGGCTTATTCCAATCCGGGGTAGCCAAGATTGGTGCTGAACATAATCATTGTTTAAGCTCATTGAAAGAGTTCTCACATTCTTCCGTCCACTCAAAGTTAGTCAAAAGGGAGTATAGAGGCTTTGCAATGATCACATACATATGAATGAATCGGCGATAATAGCCACGATGACCCATAAAAGCTTGTACCTCTATGAAATTCTTTGGCCTAGGTAGCTTTGCGATAGCTCTAACTTTCTCTTCGTTTGTGGATATGCCATTCTTCGATACAATATGTCCTAGAATCTTGCCTTGCCTGACCATGGAAACACACTTTTTTGGGTTCAAGAAAACTTGATATTCTCTACATTTGTCAAAGATAGCTCTCAGCTTAGGGATATGGGCTTGTCTAATGTTGGAATGAGCACAGAGATCATCAACATAGACTTCCAAATTATTCCTCAAGAATTCTTTAAATACATGACACATCAGTCTCTGAAAGGTGGCGGGTTTATTGGTGAGACCAAATGGCATTACTCAAAAACAAAATATGCCCCACTCTGTGGCAAAAGCCGTCTTATGCCGATCTTCTGGAGCAATGGCTACCTGATTATAGCCAGAGAGGCCATCAAGAAAGCTATAGAATTCCTTGCCTGCTACTCTTTCTAAGAGATGCTTAGTGATAGGAAGCGGATAACTATCTCTAATAGTGGCTGCATTTTCATAGATGAATCCAGCTTCAACCAAACGATCTATCTCTTCCTTGATTTTGGTAGCATAATTATCATTGTATCTGTATGGCTTCTGCTTAGATGGTTTGGCCTATGAGGTCATGGGTATCGTGTGTGAGTATATGTCAGGGTCTACCCCTTTCAAGTCCTTGTAACTCCAAGCAAATACATCTCTATATTCTCTTAGCAAGGCTGTCAATTCTTGCTCCTCTTCCTCTGTCAGGTCATATCCTATGTAGGTGCATCTTTTTTCTCCCTCTTCTATGGTTACAACAATCTTCTTGGTGGTCTCCTTGTTATCATAGGCCTGTCCTACTTGTGCGCCATGTTTAGGCATTCTCATCATGAATCTCCTATCTTCTATCTCGTACTTCTTAAAGTTCTTCGGGACCTCAAACAAGGATTCTTCCTCCTCTGGTGTGACTTCTCTCTTCTTCCTCTTCTTGCCTTCAATCTTATTGGTTACTTGTGTGGCTAATATTACATCATTTGTAAGTTCTTCATGTCTCCAAGGGTGAGCTTCTACTTCATTTGTAAGTTCTTCATGTCTCTCAATGTGACCATCGGCCATTTGTAATTTCATTCTCGTGGGCCTGAGAGCTGGCTTGCCCCATTGCTTCCACAAGGAAGTGGTAGCAATTGCAACTCTTGCACCTGAGTCCAAAATTGCCCTAGTTGTGTACCCTTGATGGGTAATGGGAAGATAGGTGTTTCCTTCCTCTCCTTCGCTGATGTCTCCTATCTTGTCCAAGGGTGTTTTCGGCACTGTTCTTATGAGAACCTTCGTGTGAACGAGGTTTTGCTACTTCTGGCACTTGATTGGCTATTTGTTTCCATAGTTCTGGCCTAACCTGGAGTAGCTCTTCTAAAGTGAGTTTGCACTGCACTTTAGTGTTTTTCACTACCTCTGTGTTCCTAGGTATGATTGAGTCTTTGTTTCTTATCATGATCGTGGGTGCTCTCATACAAGTAGACTTAGCTTCCCATGGGCCTATGAAATGGGGTAGTTCCTATAAGGAATTAGACTCGAAGTCTAATCTCTCGTGAGTGTTATCAGGGTCTTCATTGCATGCACACAGAGAGGCAGAAAGAAGACGAAACAGGAATAAAAAACAGAGAGACAATCGATAAGATATTGGGTGCAATCTCCCCCCATGTACTCTGATGGACGAGTCTCTCAGAGTACATGTATTTATAGGTTTATTTCTATTACGTCATGAAAATAGAAGTTACATGAGGGCTATCACTTTTAGAAGCGTCTTTTAGGAAAAACTACTTTATTTACAAAAGGCATCGCTTTCTAAAGCGAACCACTACTTTTTCAACAAAATAAACCTAAATATAACTACTCTAGAAGTCTTCAATTTAGTCTTCGAATTTATTTATTTATGCGCATCCACTTGTATCCACGCCCTCATGCTTCTTCACCTCTTAGATCAAACACAACCACATTAAAACCTTCTGGACATTTAAAACATTAAAAATCCATTCAACCTTCCATGATTCCATAAAAATACAATAGTGAGATTGGGCACTCTCGTGCTCTTCATAAATGGATGGAATGTCTTGCGACAATTGATCATGCGCGTCATCCACAAGTTCAATGGGAGGAGGAACTTCACTCTCCTTAGCCCATTTCTCTTCTTGAATCTCTCGCAAGAATTCTGGTGAGTACCGATTCATAGAAGAAGCTGTGTCTGGTTCTGTGGAGTTAGGCACATAAGCTTCCTAGGCAGGAGGGATTATCCTTTCACTTGCCTTGTCCTTACTTTGAGAGGCGGGGTCCTTTTCATATTTGCAATTAGCCCCTCCAATCTTTCTAACAGTCCATCAAAGTGCAACTGTGTCTTAACTGAACTAGAGGTCTGGCTTCAAACATGGTTTGAGCTAATTCCACCATCTTAGCACAAATGTTAGTTTGTTCAAGCTCTAGTTCGGCTCTAGGGTAACACTTTTCATGATCCGTTACGTTTGGCCCTTGTTGGATTCTAGCCTGGTATGCTTTGAGCATCATATCTAGGTCCTTGAAAGTGGGATCGGCTAAGATTGATCCTACTCTAGGGGGTGGTGGAATTGTGTGAGGTGGGTTGGAAGGTGGTGGATTGGAGGTAGATGGGAATGGTGGTGGTGGAGTAGTGTGAGAGTGAGTTTGAGATGTGAGTCCCATTATCTTGGCTTTCCTTTCTCTTAGACTTTCCTCGAGTTCACTCATCTTCTTTGCCCGTTGCCTTTTCATTCTCTCGTGACTATCCTTCCAAACTTTCGTCCTCTTCTTTGTTATGCTCTCATTTTCACTAACCTCAGGACTCTTTTCCTGGCCTAAACCTTGGTTTTTCTGCAAAGCTTGAGCTCTAGTGACCACTTGCACTAGTGCAGTCGAAGTTACACTTCCTGTAGAGTCTACTACTAACCCAATTACGTTGATAGGAGTGATTTTCGATATATTGTTGGGGTTCTTAGGACAATCTCGCAAGAGATTCTCTTTCCCACAATTGGGACAAAAACCCTAAATTATCAGAGATTGGGGTTGTGTAGGTGCAGGCATAGGGCAATCATGAATGAGCTGAACTCCCTGACATCGGTAGAATGGTCCTCTAGAAAATGGGGGTCTTACCTGCTTAGGTTGACATCTAGAGTTGGGGTTTGCCTACATGACATTTGCATACTCTGGCTCCCAACTAGGTTCACTCGGGTCTTCATAATAGTTTGCCTCATTACACTCAGGTGATTGCATGTAGTAAGCATGTGGGCTATCAATGTGAGTAGAGTCAAAACTATGATCACTAGGGTCACTTTTTGAAAGCAGTGGTGTTACTGGCACTATGGCTCTATTCAGTTTCTCTTATGTAGCTGCGTACTTCACTGGAATCACATTGGCTGGGTTTGGAGGTTGTTGAGCTAACACAAGCTGAGGCCTTTGTTGGGTTCGGTAGGGTTGTTGATAGGGTTGCTGTGGTGTGCCATATTGTTGTCGTGGGTACTAGTTTTGGTATCTTCCCTGTTGTGGATTTGGTTGAGGATAATTCTGTCTAACAGTTTGTTTGTTATAGGAACAATCTTGTGCAGTGTGGTTAGTGTATCTTTGCTCTATGGTGCAGTATTGGCTGCTAGGGTTCACTTGGAGTTGAACCATAATGGAACATACATTCGCCATATGGTCACCTCCACAAGTATAACATCTTTTCATTGGGGCAAACCTTGGTATTTGTTTGCTTGAGACTCCTAACTTCTGTGCTACTTTCTCCGCAAGTTCCTCAATAGATGTGGATGGATTTGAATTGAGTCTAGTAGTGCTATCCAAATCTCTGTAGATTTTTGAAAGCTCTAATTCCTCCCCTAGATTATCCTCAATGTCCATGCACATGCGTACACACTCTTCTATGGTTCTAGGGTCCTTCAAGTACACATAAGATCTCAATTTGGTACTTATCAATCCATCTAGGAATAAAGCCACTTATTTGACTGGTGTGGGTAACTCAAGAACGGGGCATCTCTCCAGATATTGCCTAAATATTCTTCCTGCAAGTCTAACCATCTCTTAAGGTGTGTGCTTGAAGCTATGAATTAGTGAGGAAGTATTTTGCCGTATGCCACTCTTAGAAAACGCAGTGATGAATGCCTCAAGAAGTTGATCAATATTTCTGAACTGACCTTGGTGGAGCGGTTGAAACCAAGTCAACACAGTGTTCTTGAGAGTTAGGCCAAAAGCATTGTATTGAGTGAACAAGTCTTCAACTTGTTTAACTCTCAAAACTTGTTATGCCACATGATCGTATGGTTCTCCTCTGCCATCAAAGCAATTTTCATGGACTTAACTAGTTGTGTAGGCCTCAAGGTCCTCGTGTGTTCCCTAGTGTTGAGATATCAAGCTCAACATGTGATGATCTAGGATGACACATACCAGTTTTTTGTTTCTCTAACATGTATAGTGGTCACACTGGTATATATCAGGAATACTTCATTGAGCTTTATTAGATTTATCTATGGAGAGTGATGGCACATTTTTTCCTTGCTAGCTCACTCATTTGTGGACATTAGGTTTTTCCTTATGTATTGATCTTTATATATTACACTTGTTGTATTCTTGTTTTTAGGTCATTCTTGTACATTCCTTTTTATGTAATAGAAGAAGAAGAAGAAGAAGAAGAAGATCATTCTTCCTTGCCTCAATATGTGTGTGTGCTTCTCCTTGAGAGTGAGAGTGTGTGTGTGAGCTCTCTTCCTTATCTCCTTCCTCAGGACATGGTATCAGAGCCAGCGTGGCTGTAGAGAGCTCGTGGAGAAGGCGACAGTAAAGAGTACAGAGCAAGGTGTGGAGAAAACGTGATTTACAAACGACCTTCATTTGCCACGAAAATCGGCGTGAAAATCGCGTTTTTGTGAGATCGACATTTTGGAACCATCTCGACCTCCGTTTCGAGCATGCAAGGTAGGGCCTGCAAAAAAACCAGGTGAGTTTCAGAAACTGTAAATTGCATTGTGGTCGACAACACTCGTATATTCCAGATCCAGAATTTCAAGCAATTCCATGTACTGTTGATACACAAAAAGTGTGTTTTTATGAGATCAAACTGTCATGTCATAGTGCAACAGTGTTCAAGCAGAAGTGCTGCTTGTAGTGTTTTGCAGTGTTGTGAATTGCTGTAGAAATGGCAAACGAAGATGGAATGAGTCAGCTTATGAGTGATAAGCTGGACAAGAACAACTTCCATGCTTGGAGATTCAGAATGACGAATTCCTTGATGGGAAAAGGCTACTGGAAGTACATTGAAGGAGAGAATGAAAATGCTCCGCAATTACCAGAAAGGAATTGGATTGCAAATCAGGTAAGAGCATATGAGGAATGGAATCAAGGAGCACCAAACATAATGTATTGGCTATCTGTTAGCATACAGGATAGCATGATTGGGCACATACAGGATGCCAAGAATCAAAAAGAGGTTTGGAATAGTTTGGTCACATTGTATGAGACCAATACAAAGGCATGGAAATTACAACTCAAGAATGAGCTGCATACATTGGAGAAGAAGAGCATGTCGGTAAGTGACTACACCTTGAAAATCAAAAGCATATGTGAGTCACTTGCATCTATTGGCATGAATGTAGATGATGATGATAAGGTGGAAGTGTGTCTTCACGGTTTAGGAGCTGCACATAAGCAGTTCAAAACTTCTACACAGACTAGGGAAAATATTCTGAATTTTGCTGATCTGGTATCTATGCTGATTATTGAAGAAAGGAATCTTGGTGAGGATTCAAACTCCCAAGGAAAATCTAGTTCTGAGCATGTATTCTACTCTGGTAGAGGAAGAGGCAGAGGTAGAGGTTTTGGAAGTGGAAGAGGAAATTCTAACCAAGACCAAGGTCAACAATAGAATCATGTAGGAGGAAGAGGACAGTTTCGAGGCTGAGGGAGCCAAAGAGGCCACAGAAATTTCCAAAGAAATGATTAAGCTAATGACAGTAAAGGATGTTGGAATTGTGGTAAACCTAGATACTTTGAATGTGATTGCAGGTTGAAGAATCAAAATAAGAGAAGGCAGCACAATAACTATGCATCCACAAGTGCAGATGATTCTGAGAAGCTATTCATAATTCAACATCACATGATGAATACGATGTCTACTAGTGTTTCAAAATCAAATGATAATGTCTGGTATGTTGATTGAGGTGCTTCAAATCACATGAAGAGTCATGCGGAATGGTTTAGTACTTTGCAGAAATTGCTAGTTCCTAGATATGTTGAAACAGGTGATGACACATCACATCCTATTGAGCATACAGGAAACATAGCACTATCGATGGAGGATGGAAAGGTAAAACATCTTGCTGATGTGCTGCATGTTCCAAATATAACAAAGAATCTGGTTTCTATTCGACAAATGGTTGACCTGGGATTACAAGTCAGGTTCAATGCTAATGTATTATATGTAGAAGAGTACAAGCAGGATGGACGATTGGTTGCCAAAGGAAACAAAGTGGGTAGGATGTTCACCTTAAATGTGAAGATTCCTAAAATGAATGCAACCATGTTTGGAAAAGGTGCAGGAGTTATTGCAAATATAGAGATGTGGCACAAACGGATTGGACATGCAAACTTGCAAAGGTTGAGATTGATGCAGTCAAAGGAGATTGTCCATGGATTACCAAATTTCAAAGTTGTAGAAATGCAAAAGGTATGTGCAACATGTCAATTTGGTAAACAGTCAAGAGCATCATTTCCACATGACAAGCATGTTAGTGAGAATGTACTAGAAGTAGTACATATAGATGTTTGGGGTAAAGCAAAGACCACATCTATGGGCGGTTGCATGTTTTATGTTACTTTCATTGATGACCATACATGCAAAGTATGGGTATATTCCATGAAAGAGAAGAGTGAGGTGTTCACTCACTTCTAGAACTCTAAAGCTATGGTGGAAAAGCAGATAGGGAAGTACATTCAAACATTAAGATCTGATGGAGGAGGTGAATACATGTCAAATGAGTTCAGTAGTTTTCTAAAAAATCATGGAATTCAGCGTCAATTTTCATGCAGGTACACACCACAACAGAATGGTGTCGCTGAATGCAAAAATAGGCATATTGCAAAAATAACAAGAGCCTTGATGGCTGAGAAGAGTATGCCTCATTGTTATTGGGCAGAAGCTGTGCATACTATTGTATACATTATGAACATAACTCCGGCTGTTGTTGTACATCAAGTTACACCTAAAGAGAAGCTTACAGGTAAAAAGCCAAACTTATCACATCTGAAAGTTTTTTGTTGTATTACATATGTACATGTCCCACATGAATTGAGGATGAAGCTTGATCCAAAAGTAGAAAAGTGTGTCTTCATTGGATACTCCCTTGAGAAAAAGGGATATAAATGTTATAACCCACTCACACAATAGGTAAAGGTGAGTAGAGATGTGGTACTTGATGAAATGTCAAGCTTCTATGCAGATGCCAAAGAAGGACTAAATCTTGAACCAAATGACAAAGAAAATGCTAAAAAATCAAGTGCAGAATCTTAAGTTTTGAGTGGACCAGATGCATCACCAAGCAATAGTTCCAACTCAAATCCATGGAGTGGAAGATTGTGTGGAAATTTCAGTCTAACAAATTCATCAAATACATCCAAGAAAGGTAAAGAAAAGCTTTCTGCAGGTCATAAAACATGTGCAAGTTTTGAAGACATTGATGGAGATTCAAGCGGTTCAGAAAAGAGTCTTGATGAGGAACTTGGACTACCCTTTGTGAAGACTCCAGGAGTAAGAAGGGCACATGCAGATGATACAAGAGGAAGTGACCCAGGACCAAGAAGATCTGGGAGGATGCGGAATTCAGTGCAAGGATTGACGTATGATAGTTATATGGCTCGCCATTGTGCCTACATGACAAAGGTAATACAAGATGTTGAACCTTCTTGCTTTGCGGAGATGGCTACACTTTATGGAAATGATACAGGGAAGCTGGTTCCATTGCCGCAAGGAAAGAAACCCATAGGCTGCAAATGGGTTTACAAGGTAAATCATAATGCTGATGGTAGCATAAGCAGGTATAAAGCATGATTGGTAGCTAAAGGATATGCATAGACATATGGCATTGATTATGAGGAAACATTCAGCCCTGTAGCTAAGATGTCTACTGTCAGTACACTTGTTGCATTAGCTACAACAAAAGGATGGACTTTGCATCAGATGGATGTGAAGAATGCTTTCCTACATGGTGAGTTATAGGAAGAAGTATATATGGACCAACCACAAGGATATGAAGATTCAAAGCATCCAGAATATTTTTGGAGGTTGCAAAAGGCTTTGTATGGGCTGAAGCAAGCCCCTCGTGCATGGCATGCAAGGATTGCTGATTACTTAACCAACATTGGGTGTGATGCAGATCACTCACTGTATGCAAGGAAGGTTGATGATGGCATCACTGTTGTGGCTATTTATGTTGATGACCTGATTATAGGTGGTGATAATGAAGGAAGCATCAAAGAGGTAAAACAATTTCTTATGTAGGAATTTGACATGAAAGATCTTGGTGTGCTGCGCTATTTCTTAGGCATTGAGTTTATACATACAGAAACAGGTATATGGATGTCACAAAGGCAATATGCCTTGAATATGCTGCAAAAGTATGGTATGGATGATTCTAAGCCAATTTCTATGCCATTAGATCAGAATTTGAAGTTGGATATTACATCAGGTGAAGCATTGGAAAATGCCACTATGTATAGGAAAATTGTGGGAAGTCTTATAGATCTCACAATTACAAGGCCTGATCTAAGTTATACTATTGGACTTGAAAGTCAGTTTATGCAGGTTCCCACGAAGCCACATTTGGATGCTCTGAGGCACACTCTATGTTATGTGAGTGCTACTTTGGATTATGGATTGTTTTATGAGATTGGTGTAGATTTGCAGGTTTATGGATACACCGATGCAGATTGGGCTGGTAGCATTCCAAATAGAGGATCTACTAGTGGTGTTCTATTCTCACTTGGGAGTGAAGCTGTTACATGGAGCAGCATGAAGCAACCCACTGTTGCTTTGTCGAGTACAGAGGCTGAGTATAGAGGTGCTGCAATGGCAGCATGTGAGGCATCATGGCTAGAAATGCTACTTGCAGATTTAGGTGTGGAAGTGGGAAAGCCTATCACTATTTATTATGATAATCTTAGTAGCATACAATTAGCACGGAATCCTGTTTTCCATGCTAGAACTGTTGATGTTGACATGACAAAAAGCTTGACAAACTAAGCTGCGGAATTTCGCCATGTCACAACAAGAACTAAGCTAAAGTGATGTTAGAACACCTCTATAATCATCAATAGCTTAGCAACCTTTCTGTAACTGAAAACTTTATAATTGTGTTTAGTGAAATTTAAAAAATCACTTTACATGAAACTTCGCCTTTTCTTCAGGCTTCAATACTAATCTAGTTTACTTCAAAACTTTACAATTCTGTGCTTGATTACTGCTAGATAATCTTTCAGCCACTTGACTATACCAAAACTGTGTTTTGAACTCATCGGAATCTCACCCCAACTCTACCGGACTATCACCGGAATCTCACCAGAATGTTACTGACATGTTACCAGAACCAACTGCAATTCTGTTTATAGTTACTTCAAATGACTGTAGATGAAGTAAGAAAGTAGTACCTGAGCTTTATTTAGTAGATGAACTCTATCTGAAGTTTGAGAAAAAACTTCACTAGTTTTGGATGTCTTTGCTGTCAGACACAGTACTGTGCGTACATGTCCCGTTTCACACAACTCTTTTGATCAGTTTGTAGCTGAGACTACTGCTTCAAGGTGAGCTATCTCTCATGAAAAACTTTACACTATACTGCGAGACCTAACTTGCAGAAGTATCGTAAAATGTATACTGAGAAATTGTAACTGTTAACCAACTTTCACAGTAACATGAACTCACTTAGATTTCTTCATACAAGAAGAATGCTCTCAGATCTTCCACATAAAAATATGTTTTCTATTAGAGAAGATGTGTACAAAAATGGCTTGGCCTCTCTTTGCTCATAGCCATGGAAAACTCTCCTACACTGAGTAGTTCTTCTTTACCATCTCTCTCTCTCAGATGAATACCCGACATTTCAGGTTCTATTATTCTCTACATACGCACACTTGTGTCTACTACAAGCACTTCTACATCCACTATTTCTTCTCTCTTCTAAGCACTCTCTCAACTCTCTTATATACATTTTTTATCCGAGATTCGTAATACTGGAAGTTTCTGTGAACTATATTACAGTCATGAATTTGTCCCTTCACTAAGGCTTTGATTTTTCTGAATGCTTTGTTCCTGCTTCTCTTCATCTTTCTTCAACCTTCATACATCTTTAGTTCTTTATGTCTAATTAGTGAGTGAATCTTCAACAGCTTCCCCTCAATCACTAATTAGCATCTTCTGATCTTTCATATATTCTTCTTTTCTTTTATTCATGCAATTTCTTTGAATCTGCTTGTCTTTACTACGTCCAAGCTCTTTATCAGAATATCTGAATCTCTATGTGCTTTGTTCTTGCATGAAATACTGGATTTGCTGCAAGATACAACGAACTCATACTATCTCCATGTATGACAGGTATACCTTGATCAATACCCATGCTTTTGAACAAGGTCTGCATCCATATCACTTCTTTAGCTTCTTCCACAAGTCCTTTATATTCTGCTTCTGTTGATGATAAAGCCAGTGTATGCTGCTTCTTTGAACACCAACTGACAAGCTTATCTCCTAGGTATATCATATACCCATGTGTTGACCTTCTGTCATCTTGACTTCCTGCCCAGTCTGAGTCACTATATGCTCTCAGCTTTATATCTGATGTAAAAGGATAATATAATCCTTCCTTTATAGTTCTTTTGATATATCTAAGAACTCTTTGTCTTGCAACCCAATGTTGATCCTTCAGACAATGCATGAACTGTGAGAGAACTCCTACTGCATAACTAAGATATGGTCTTGTTAGCGTAGCATAAATCAAGCTTCCCACTAAAGATTGATACTTTCTCATATCTTTAAACTCTACACCATCATATTTGCTGAGTTTATGATTGACCTCAAGTGGTGTTGAGGCTTCTCTACAATTCTCCATGTCAAACTTCTTCAGTAAGTTTAGGAGATACCTTTCTTGTGAAACATATACACCATGATCTGTATATGTAACTTCCATTCCAAGAAAGTATGATAACTTTCCTAGATCACTGATCTTGAACTCTTTTTCAAGCAATCTCTTTACCTCCTTGATTCCTTCATCTGAGCTACCTGTGATTATAATGTCATCTACATAAATACAAATGTAGATCATATCTTCTGTTCTCTTAATGAGTAGACTTGCATTTGCCTTCGAACTTTGGTATCCAAGGTCATTGAGATACTTCACAAGTCTGTAATTCCAAGCTCTTGGAGCTTGCTTCAATCCATAGAGTGCTCTTCTTAGTCTGCAAACATGATTTGGGTAACTGGAACTTACAAACCCTTCAGGTTGTTCCATGTAGACTTCACCTAATATCCATTTAGAAATGCATTCTTTATATCCAATTGACTTAGCTTCCATCCTTTTGATGCTACTATAGCAATAAATGTCCTTATGGTTGACATCTTTGCCACTGGATTCAATGTCTCATCATAATCTATGCCATGTGGCTAAGCATAGCCTTTGACTACCACTCTAGCTTTGTATCTGGCTATTCTTCCATCTACAAGCTTTTTAACTTTGTAAACCCATTTATTTCCAATCACTTTCTTACCATTTGGTTTTGGAACAAGTTCCCAGGTCTTGTTCTCTTCCAGTGCATTGAACTCCTCCTTCATTGCTTCTTCCCATTTTTCCTTACCTTTTGCTTCATTGTAATTCTGAGGCTCTTCATCCTCCTTTACTAAGTAAGCATAGTTTTTCTGAGTCAAATACGAAGTATCATAGGAATACCTTGTTGGTTGTTTCCTTACTTTGTTTGACCTTCTTAATTCATATTCTTCATGTGTATCTGTATTCACTTCTTCATCAAATCTTGGTCCATCTTCATTCCTCATAGTTGATCTGATCCTAGATGTACTTGCCTGCATATGATCTTCATCTCCATTCACCTGCATATGTGATTTACCTTTTTCAATTCTTCTTATCTCTTGTTCAATTTTTTCATCATTATACTCTTTATCTGCCTACCAGCTCTTTCCTTCATCAAATGTTACATCTCTGGAAACAATAAACTGTTTTGTTAAAGGACTCCATAACCTGTAACCCATCTGCTTTTCATCATATCCGATGAACACGTATTTTTCAGCTTTTGGTTCAAGCTTATGTCTAAGTTGTGATGGTACATAAGCATAAGCGACTGATCCAAACACTTTACAATGATCAAGTGTTGGTTTCTTACCCCACCAAGCTTCATAAGGGGTCATTCCATTTAAAGTTGTACATGGTAATCTATTTACCAGATATGTTTCTATATTTACAGCCTCAACCCAAAGATAATTTGGACAATTCTTCTCCTTTAGCATTGCTCTAACAAACTCAACTAGAGTTTGGCTTCTCCTTTCTGCTACTCCATTTTGTTGCGGTGTATACCTGCAAGTTATTTCTCTTTTGATACCTCCATTCCACAGATAATCATTGAATTCTTGAGAAAAATATTCTCCTCCTCCATCAGACCTTAGTCTTTTGAGTTTTTGTCTTGTAAGTCTTTCAGCATATGCATGAAAATGCCTGAAAGCTCCAAATACTTCTGACTTCTCTTTCAAAACATAAAGAGTTATCCATCTTGTTGCATCATCAATAAAAAGAACATAATACCTTGAGCCACTGATAGATCCTTCTTTTGTTGGTCCCCATACATCTGTATGTATGAGCTCTAGCAAACCATCGTGTTTGTAACCATTCTTCTGAAATGGTAGCCTGTGTGCTTTTCCCATCTGACAGGCTTCACATTTGTGAATCATATTTTGATTCTTCATATTCGGTAATCCCTTTATGGATTGTTTTTACACCATTATTTTGATTCCCTTTTCATTAAAGTGTCCTAACCTCTTATGCCAGAGGTCCAATTCTGTAAATACTTCATCACCATGTGTGATCAGGGATTGACCAACACTCCCTTGCACTTTAAGAGTAAAAAGTCTACCTTCCTTTTTACCATGGACAATTTGATTGTATCCATTCTCTGGATCTTCAACAAATACTCCTTCATTTGTAAACCTGACTTGAAAACCTTTTTCTACTATTTGTCCCATGCTGATCAGATTCTTTGGGATTGTTGGAACATACAAAACATCTGTTAGCACGTCAGCTCCATTCTTACACTTTACTTTTCCAATTGACCTTACATTATGTTTTGTATTATCACCTGTTTGTACTTTATGACTCGAAATTCCTCCTTCTAGTTCTGATAACAATTCTATATTTCCTGATAAATGATTTGAACAACCAGAGTCAATATAGAATACCTTGAGATCTTCATTCTTTGACATGCTTATCGAAATCATCATCAATGTTGTATGATTGTCATTTTGCGTATCATTTGCATAGTTGTAGTAGGTAGTGTTGTGAGACTGATTCTGTCCCCAACTTCTTGCTCCACCTCTACCATATCCGCCTCTTTGACTTTGTCTACCTCTTTGATATCTTTCGCTTCTGCCTTTGCTATTGTTATTTTGATTCTGACTTGATCCTTGAGAATTATGCTAGGAATCATGAGCCAAATGATTACTTAATCCATAGATCCAGCAAGTTTTCTTGTTGTTATTCTGATTACCTCTTCCTTTTGTATTACCTGTGCTTTTACTTCTGACGTTACCTCTTCCTCTTGCATAATTTGCTTGAATAGTCAGTTCTTCTTCATCTTTTTCTTTACCTTTATCACCTTTCTTCTTATTCTTTGCGTACATAGCAGAACTTTGTCCTTTATCTCCATCTGTCTTCAAATCTTGCTCAAATGTTAGCATTAGTCCAAGTAATTGATTTGAATCTGGTACAAAATGATTTAATGAAAGTTCAGTTGAGAGTATGAAAGGTTTCCACCTTTCATCTCCTCTCAGTCCTACAAGCAATTGTGCTATTAACCTGTGGTCTTCGATATCTTCGTCAATAGATCCAAGACTTTCTGCCAAGTCCTTCATCTTAGTGACATAATCACTAATGCTTTGACTTTGTTTTTTCTTGAACGTTGTAAATTCTTACCATAAGTTAGCCTTCCTAGCTTTAGTAGTGTTTTGGAAATGATCTTCCAATGCACTAATGTGTGGTAGTAGATGATCTGTAACGGTATTGTAGATATACGCTCTTGCCGTTGCATCTTTCTTCTGCCATAGCTTCAAGGCTTCTAACCCTTCTTTCTTTGGTTGACTATCGTCTTCAAAAATAGGCTTCTTTTCTTCTCATGTCACATATATCATTAATTCCTTACTCATAAGTAAGGCTTCCATTCGCATTACCCATGCGGGATAGTTATCTCTATCCAATTTGTCAATATAAATGTGATCTTCCATAATCTTCTTGTTTTTGTTACTGCCAATGAGTTTAATGTTAAAGGTATTTCCTTTTGTAAACCTTTACCCTTGAGAATGACTTCGGAATGCTTCTCTGATGCCGTTTGTTGTTGATCTCCTCAGCTTTCACCTTTCTTGTGAAGAATTCTTCACTTTCTCTTGTATCTTTACTTCTGTTTACTCTTGAGGACCTTTCTGCTCTTCAGAATCTTTCTGTTCTGATAACACTTGTTGATGTTGACATGACAAAAATCTTGACAAACTAAGCTGTGGAATTTTTCCACGTCACAACAAGAACTAAGCTAAATTGATGTTATAACACCTCTATAATCATCAATATCTTAGCAACCTTTCTATAACTGAAAACTTTATAATTGTGTTTAGTGAAATCTGAAAATTCACTTTACATGAAACTTTGCCTTTTCTTCAGGCTTCAATACTGATCTGGTTTACTTCAAAACTTTACAATTTTATGCTTGATTACTATTAGATAATCTTTCAGCCACTTAACTATACCAAAATTGTGTTTTGAACTCACCGGAATCTCACCGAAACTCTACCGGACTGTCACCGAAATCTCACCATAATGTTACCAAAATGTTACCAGAATATTACCGAAACCAACTGCAATTCTGTTTATAGTTACTTCAAATGACTGTAGATGAAGTAAGAAAGTAATACCTGAGCTTTATTCAGTAGATGAACTCTATCTGAAGTTTGAGAAAAAACTTCACTAGTTTTGGATGTCTTTGTTGTCAGACACAGTACTGTGTGTACATGTCCCGTATCAAACAAATCTTTTGATTAGTTTGTAGTTGAGACTACTGGCTTCAAGATGAGCTATCTCTCATGAAAAACTTTACACTATACTACGAGATCTAACTTGCAGAAGTACCATAAAATGTATACTAAAAAATTGTAACTGTTAACTAACTTTCACAGTAACATGAAATCACTTAGATTTCTTCATACAAGAAGAATGCGCTCAGATCTTCCACATAAAAATGTGTTTTCTATTAGAGAAGATGTGTACAAAAATGGCTTGGCCTCTCTTTGCTCATAGCCATGGAAAACTCTCCTACAGTGAGTAGTTCTTCCTTACCATCTCTCTCTCTCATATGAATACCCGACATTTCAGGTTCTATTATTCATCTCTACATATGCACACTTGCGTCTACTACAAGCACTTCGACATCCACTATTTCTTCTCTCTTCTAAGCACTCTCTCAACTCTCTTATATACATTTTTTATCCGAGATTTGTAATTCTGGAAGTTTCTATGAACTATATTACAGTCTTGAATTTGTCCCTTCACTAAGGCTTTGATTTTTCTGAGTGCTTTGATCCTGCTTCTCTTCATCTTTCTTCAACCTTCATACATCTTCAGTTCTTTATTTCTAATTAGTGAGTGAATCTTCAACAAGAACAAAGCATATTGAGGTACATTATCACTTCATTAGAGAGAAGGTATCAGCATGTGATATTGATCTTGTTTATGTGAGAATAGATGAGGAGGCTGCTGATATTTTCACCAAAGCACTTGGAGCTGAGAAGTTGAAGAAGTTTCGGGAGATGCTTGGACTACAAGATGTGGCGTTGAGCTTGAGAGGGAGTGTTGAGATATCAAGCTCAACATGTGATGTTCCAGGATGACACGTACTAGTTTTTAATTTCTCTTACATGTATAGTGGTCACACCGGTATATGTTAGGGATACTTCATTGAGCTTTATTAGATTTGGAGAGTGATGGCACATTTGTTCCTTGCCAACTCACTCATTTGCAGACATTAGGATTTTCCTTATGTACTGATCTTTATATATTGCACTTGTTGTATTCTTGTTTTTAGCTCATTCTTGTACATTCCTTTTTATGTAATAGAAGAAGGAGAAGAAGAAGATCATTCTTCCTTGCCTCAATCTATGTGTGTGCTTCTCCTTGAGAGTGAGAGTGTGTGTGTAAGCTCTTTTCCTTATCTCCTTCCTTGTGACACCTAGGGCTTGGCAAAGGGAACATCTGTGTTCCTTTGATTCCTTGGGTCTCTAGTTCTCTCTGTTTCCATTCTATCCGTCTCCATTCTCGTTCTTTCTCCTCCTAATGGGTTAGCAAAGCTTACTTCCGACCTAGCTCTACTCCTGTCCCTGTGAGCTCCATGGGCCTCGGATGTTCTAGCTCCTTGGTGACCATAGGAAAGATTAGATCTTGGTTGGGGAAAAATAAATTCACCCTTCCAAGTGTAGGCATGCCTACCATGTTCTGAGACCACAAAGATCCTCTCTGAAGTATTGTCTAAATAGGTCACTTTGCCTGGGCTATCAGGATCTTTAAACTCATAGATTGTGAGCATTCCTCCTTCATTAGACTGGTCAATCTTATACCTCCAAAAGGCCTTGTCAGTCTCTCAATTCAAGAACAAATCTATGCTCTTATTGTTCTGGGGAACCCACTCTGGAGTGATGATTCTAGTCAAGACTGATTTGCCTCGGGGAGTTCTAGGCTCTCTTCCTAATTGCCCTTGCTCTATGACACCTATGTCTGTCTTTGGAATCACATTACAAAACTCATCTGTTCTATCCGGTTGGTTGGTGACTACGTACATTGTCCCTTCCTTATCTAGGTATGCACCATTTTCGAACTTGACCACTGGATGTTCTAGTCTAAAGGGTTGATCAGGGTTTTTAATTTGCACAATGGAACTCTAATACCGTTCTCATAGATGCGAGCACCTAATCAGTTCCTCCTAATGTATTCAAGTTGAGTTTTGTAAGGGCCTTCATGTTTCTCTAAGTACGCCACTCCTGAACTTCCTATGGGTCTCTCCATACCGTAAGACCTCTTTGATTCACTAGTTTCAGAGCTAGGATAGTGCGGATAATTGCTCAACTACTAGGCCCAAGACCTAGCAGTGTGATTGACACTGGCCTCTAAAGACCTAATGCTTTGTTGATCTCTCCCTAGATGTCCTCTTGATCTAAGGTTCATATGCTTGATTGAATAGCCTCAATTTACCCCAAGTACAACCTCGTTGGAACTCACTTTGTATCAGTCACTTTGTTCTTTCTAGTTGGTTATCATGTTTATGCTCTTGTCTGATATCATGTCGTCAGGAATATTTAAGTGAATTTTTGCACTTTAAGTTGATCATACCATGTTAAGTTCTTTTCCTTTTAAGTTATCGATCCCAAAGAGATTATATTTCTGCTTGAACTTGAGAGATTAAGTAGTCTTTAATTGGATAGATGTCTATCGTCACCTTGAATTACTTCTAGCATGACTCGCACTTAGCCTAAGCTAGGAATTGACAAAGGGAGTCGAGAATAATTCAACCTCACTTGCTTAGCCCTTGCTTTTTGGTACTCAAGAACCCCGTTTTCAAGCCTGCAATATGCTAGTGCTCTGGACGCCCTTCAATGCTCTCAATAGACCTATACAAGTCCCAAAGTTAGCTCAAGACTTAAATTCAAATGACATAACAAACCATTTTTATTCATATAATTCATAGACCAAATTGTCCTTTGTCTTTAGGGAAAACAAACCTAAAGATCCCTCTGTTTTCTTCCCTTGGGGTATGGTCAACTTCAAAATATCTTATCTATAACTCCTCATATTAGTTTTACAAAAACCAATTGATGTTTTAGTAGGATTCAAAACGAGCTTCCCAATGAGCCTAAGATCACTTCGAACAGATTTCATATGAGGAAGTTATGATTGTTCAGGGTTCTAGGGTAGAAACAAGATTGAAACACGCTAATAGGCCCACATGATTTTTCTCAAATTACTAGTGTAGGGGCCTCACAAAGCACTAATTACTTGATATGTATGCCCAAAATTACCCCAAAATTTGGAATAAAAACCCCTTAAAAATTTGCCAAATACGGTTGTCAATTGTGATTGATAGAGATGTCCGTCTGGTCCTATCAGTCGCGATCGACATGTTTATCGTGATTAATGGTGTCAGTCACGATTGACAGAGTCCTTCATGAGGCCTACCAGTCGCGATTGATGGTGTCAATCGCGATCGACACTTTTTTCGCAAATTTTGGTGCAAATTTAGTCGATCATGGGTGTGTCCCTCGCGATGGACACGTGGACATGTGAATCTTTTTGTCAATCATGATATTTCAGTCGATCGCGATCGATGGTGTCAATCACGTTTAGTTGAGTCCTATGTGGCAATCCATCATGGTCTATTGATTGCGATTGACAGGGTCTGTCAGTCGTGATTGACAGGGTCTCTCGATCGTGGCTGTCGATCATGATTGACTGTGTCAATCGCGATTGATAGAGAATTAAGGAATTTTTTAATTTTGATTAGTGATTTGGAATGTGCTCATCAAGTGTGTTGTAGTGGTGCACTTTGTTTTACCAAATGTCCAACTTTTCTGTCGATCGCGATCGACAAAGGTCAATGGCTCGGGACCTACACAGTCAATTTTCTCACCTGCTAGAGCTGCTGATGTTGCAATGGAAGCTGGTACCTACAAGAACACTCAGAAAAAACACAGAAGACAAGTGTGCATAGAAGCTCTCTCTCGCTCTCGCTCTCAAGTGGAAATGAAGAAATGAATGGAGATGGAGGTATATAGTCACGATGGTGAAGATGATGATGAATGGATATGGTGTGAAGAGGAAGGAAAAAAAAAACAAGCAAATCAAGTAAAAGATAATGCTTACCTACTCTTCCAACGTCTCTACTCTACGTCTTACCATCACATGCTCATCCTCAAAGCTCGATCCCCTACAACAACACCAAAATTTGGTGTAGCTCAGTAGTGAGTAGCACCTCCTTTAATGTCAATCTGGGAAGACATGAGGATGGTATGAAGACCTCGAGCAAGTGATGTGCACAAGTGGTGATGGAGAAGCACACTAGCATGCACACACATACACACACATGCTCACACACGGCAAGAACAAAGAGAGTAACAAAGGAGTAACTTCCATTACCAAAGAGTTCTCATACAAAGTTCAAATCTACAACAAGCTAACCCTCAAAATGAGCTCTCTAGATCTTTTTATAGGTTTTGATTAGCTTTGGTCTTGTCCAGACCTAGTGTCTGACCTAGTTAAAAATTAGGTTCCTAGGCTATTTTGGAGGCTCAAACGAGCTTTGAAAATTATGAAAATTGGTACATAAATACTACTAATACTCCTCAAGCTTGAGGACTCCTCGTCTTGCAAAAAATGGAGTAGGAATAATAAAAGAATGGTATCTACAATGGTGTGAAGTGACTAAGATCAATATTTGGGAAATATTGCTTCATGAAAAATTAGAGGGCCTATTTGCCGGATCTATGTTGACTACTTTGCCTACTTGCTCCTTCTCTTTGCTGAGACTCTTTGTGTTGGCTTCCTTGTCTTGTAAGTCCTTGAGTGCCCTGACTGCTACCAACACTAGGCTTCCCAAAAGATGGAGTCTTGAGAGGATCACATACATAACTATGAACAAGCTACAATTTTCTTGTAGTGTGTGTATGACTATCTTTTGGAAAAGAAGCACAATGCACTTTTCCAAGAATGAAACCTTCACATGCATGCTTTTCAATGGCATCAAGTGTTGGCAAACCAATAACCATGCTCTTCTTTTGCAAGTAAAGCAAACTATAGTGACCAAAATGAGCATGTCAAAGCCCCATTTCAGCCATGGAATAACTATGAGCAACTAGGCCATTTGATGTCGCCCTCTTGTACATATCCATGTGACACAAACCATTACATAATGTATCGAACATCACGATAATATCACCATTGCTAAAATAATGAATCATACAATCAATAAACTGTACATGAAGTCCAACTTTGGCAATCAATGGAACTGAAATTAAGTTCTTCTTGATATCGGGTACATACAATGCATTTTTCAAGAGAATCACACCTCTATTTGTAGCTGTAAGCTCAATTTGTCCTAATCCAGTGATAGAATAAGAGGCATTGTTTGCACACACCACATGTCCTCCTTTCGGTGCATCTTTAAAAAATGAAAAAAATATTCTGCATGAAGTTATGTGTTTTGAAGCACCACTATCAAAGAACCAATCCAAATCAATCTCACTCACAACCAATGCAAAAAATATTTTGCATGAAGTTATGTGCATTGAAGCACCACTATCAAAGAACCAATCCAAATCACTCTCACTGACGACCATACATTTAAAATGCAAAGATGCATCATACTGACATGTAACAACACATGCCCAAAAATCTTGAGCCATTTTGGCTTCATCATTCTTCGCATTTGAAGAATTTTCAGCAATAGGCATGTCGGATTCCTTCTTCTTTTCATTGCATTTAGCAAGCTTTATACACTCATTAATAGTATGACCGTCCTCTCGACAATATTTGCATCTCTTCTTCTTTTGGAAATAAACATCATTAGAGGAATGAGTGGAAGAGGAAGGTTGACATTTTCGTTTTGATGAACCCAAAGTTGAACCATACTTGCTTTTCCCTTTTTCTGAGATATCAACTACTTTTGTTCCCTAAATCAAACCACTCCTATTCACTCTACTCTTCTTCCAAAAGAAGAGGCACAAACTCATCGAATGCATACATATTGGGATTCCCATTTGAAACCAAACATAGTGTAGTGGAAAATCTTTGAAATGATTCTCGTAATCCTTTCAACAATGTAGAGATGAGTGATGCATCCAAAATAATCTCATCTATGCTTGCCAATTGCTCTTTCAAGCCCTTGATATGTGTCACATACACATCCATAGAGTCAATTTCATCCATCCATACATCCTCAAGTTGCCTCCTCAAGTATGCAAAACTTGCTTGATTACACACGACATACAAAGAAGTAAGAACATGATTGAATGTGTAGAACTATATGATGCTTCACAAAAAGCACAAACAATGCATAAGCTTGAGAATCTTTTCCATCCCATCTAAGTTTCTCCTGTGTAGCTGGAGAAGGAGTAACCACTGTACTTGAAAAAGGAACTCCATCTGTGACAGTAGATTGTGAAGTATAAGAACTTGTGGGTCTTAGATCTACATCTGCCACTATGTTCCATAGTTGTTTCACAATAAGAACATGTTTCATCATGTAAGAACACATTGGATAGTTGGTCCCGTCAAGCTTATCTTCATCTTGAAGCATGCCAAACAAGTCATTGGTGCCTACCATTTCACAAAAGAACAATAATATGACAAGATCTTTACTTAAATGAAAGTTGAAATAAGTGCTGAAATTTTAGCTCACAATCTATCACTCTCATGGTGATTTTGACTGCATGAATGACTTTGAAATCGGGGTACGACCACATTGCAACTGGTGGGACTATTTCTTGGCTGTTGAAAATAACTATTCTATTCTTGAAAGTCGATTTGCACTATTAAAGGTGTGCATGCACTAAAATGCAAAAAACTGAAACTTGAGAAAGAGTTGAACCTGTTATGATACCACTGTTGGGTGTGTGTAGACATGTGAGAGACACATGAGAAGCACACATAAGGAGCACAAATGCAACAAGACACACCAAGAAAGATGGATGGTTGGAATAGCTCTCTCTATTGACAACTTCAAAAGTGAAGTAAGAGTTGAATAATATCCCTAAGTACAAAGCAACACCACATATGAGTGTATCAAGTATGTGGTAACATGGGGAAAAAATATCTAGCTAGCACCATAGTAAAAAGTGCCCATGTATAGGGAAAAGGTTCACATCAAAACTACTTGAGGAACACATAAGTGTAATAGCCTTATGTGGAAATTTAACTTTTCATGTTGTTCTCCTTGTGTATGAACTTCTTTACTACTGCTTCGAGTTGTGCCAGTGTTTATAGTTGTGTCTTCAACCAAAATTCTAATCGGTATGATTAGTACCAATTAGAAAAATCATCAATAAAATTCATGAAGTAAAGGTAGTTCCCAAAAGAGGGTGTCTGCATAGGACCATGAACATCATAATGAGCAAGTTGCAATTTCTGTGTAGCTCATATTGAACCATCTTTTGGGAAGGAGGAATGCTGCATTTTGCCCGAAATCGAGCCTTCACAGACATGTTTACTAGGTGCCTCATGTTTGGGCAAAGAGGACACCATTTCAAATTTCTGGGAATGTAGCAAACTAGCAAAATTAAGATGACCAAAGCATGCATGCCAAATCTTTGCATCAGAGATATCTTGAGAATCTTGAATTGCACATGCTGAATCATTCAAAAATTTAGCATAATCTATGAGCTTATATAGCCCATGACATAGAATGCGAGAAGCAATAATATCATCACCATTTGACAGATCATGTACTATACACATGCCATCAATAGTTTTCACAACCACGCCAATCTTGGATAATGCTAAAACTGATAACATATTTTTCTTGATCCCTGGCACAAACAAAGCATTTGACAATGTGAAAGAACTACCATCAATAGTAGTCAGAATGATCTTACCAAATCCCATTACAGAATATGAGAGTTGTTAACACATGTGATAGTGTTCCGTGTAGGGGCAAGCTCAAGTGAACTGAAGAAACTATGCTGCGAGGTAATATGTTTGGTTGCCCCACTATCAAAGTACCAAAAATTTGAGCCTAGTGTAGACACACATTGTTCATGAGAAGATGGGTCATAGCTGCAAACAATAGTAAACACCCATTCTTCATTCTGCACAAGATCAAAGACTTTGTTTTAGGTGTAGAGGCATTTGCAACAACCATTTTGGTCTCTTTTTTCTTTGCCTCTTTCAACGAGTTTTTTGACAAATCTTTATGACATGATCATTACCTTTACAGTATTTGCAAAATAATATCTCCTTTTTTATTTTCTTCTTGTTCCTTCCTTTTTCAATTGTGCAAAATTAACAGATTTCTGCTTAGTAGTAGATGAGCTGAGCTCCATTTGCCTTTGCCCTTCCAACTAGCTAAGAAATCTTGATATGCTACATGCATGATGGACTTGCTCTACTTGGACTCATCTTCGTGCAACAAAACAGAGACTAACTCCTCAAATGTCAAGGCATTTGGATTTCCTTTCATCATCAACCAAAGAATAGAAACAAAACTCTGATATGAATTTGGAAGACCATTCATAATAGTCTGCACAAGTGAGATGTTTGGCCAAGACTTCATCAACAAAAATCAACTACTCCTTCAAATCTTTGATATTTGTCAAAAAATTATCCATAGAATCTCCTTCATTTATATGCTCACTCTCCAACTACTTTCGAAGGTAACGAGTCTCATTTCTTGCATGGTATAATGTGGTAAGTTTATCTCAAGCATCCTTTGTTGTTTGCAAGAGTGAATATGAAGGATAATGGCACATTTGACAAACAAGTCTATCAATGCATGTGCCTGAGCATATGTGCTATCCCAACAAAGTTGTTGTGCAGTACATGCATAAGGAACCACAACACGAACATGAATTCAAAGATTGTCATCTTCAATGTCATTTGTTACCCACCATAAACGTGCAATGATAATAATCTTTACAGCCTTATCAACTGAAAAATGACATGAAGTTGTGCCTACATGAGCCATTTCCAATATTGGAAGATAATCTCCTTTGTAAACACATATCCACAATCGATTATCCTTCCTTCATTTGAAAAGTTGTCTCCCAATTATGAAATAGTCTTTACTTTGCTCTTCCAAGGCTTGTTTTATAGCAAGGCTTGCTCCTTCAGGGTATGTTTGTGATTTCTATCATTAGTTTTCTCCACTCGGGTGCCATCGTAGAATAACTTAAGGATGAGTGTACTTCTTGCAAGGAGACTTGGCATATTTTGCAATTAGGCACATACTCATTTACTTCTTTTGCATATATGGCCAATAGAATCCTAAACATCGTAACTCTTGGGTAGTTCCATTTATTCCTTTATAAATTTTCTATTGATTTATATGAACTTTATGAATCAGATTTGCCCTTTCTTCATCATCTACACATCTCAATAAGACTCCATTAGAATATTTGAAATACAAGCTACCCCCCATTATGTAAAGGTTTCTCATTTTACAAAGTTCATTGCCCTTCTTAGGGTTGAGTTTATGGCTTGGTCCATGTGTTAGCATTGGTACCGATTTCTCAGCCCATGATGGACATACTTACTAGGTTGACTAGGTATGTGACTGGAAGTTCATCAGCTACACCCATTAGTGGTTTTCCATGGGTCATCCTTGATAAATGATATGCTCTAATGTGCATGTTTCCCTTCTTGACTACTACCTCAAAATCAAATTCCATTAATAAGAGAAACCATATGAATAGCCTTCTTATATTGCAAAGTTTGTTGACCAAGTATAATAAAGCTTGATGAAAAATGAAAAACTTGAATTTTTTAGATAAGAGGTAATGTCAGAACTTCTTCACTATGTAGATCATCCCTAATCCTTCTCTCTCAATAGTAGTATAATTTCATTCAGCTTAGCATACTCAATATTGTCTACATTTGTCAAAGATGCATCTTAGCTCAGGTATGTGAGTAGGTATCTAGGAAGAGTAGATGTAAAGGTCATCTTTAAACAAATGACACATCAATCTTTGGAAATTGGATGGTGCATTGGTTAGGCCAAAATGCATAACCTTAAAAGCATATACACCCCATTCAATAGCAAAAGCGGTCTTATGTTAAACTTCAATAGCAATGGCTACTTGATTATAGCTTTAAAAACCATAAAGGAAGTTGTACTTTGCCTACTAATCTTTCAAAATGATGATCATTAATAGGTAATGGGTAGCTATCTCTAATGGTGGCCACATTAACGTTCTTCAAGTTAATACAAATACTAAGTTTGCCATTATTTTTGGGTACTACCACTAATCCTCAATATCATATATGAATCTTGTAGGTAGATACTTGTCTATCTCTTCTTTGATCTTGGCTGAGTAGACATCATTATATGTGTATGGTTTTTGCTTTGAGGGATTTGCCTCTGGAGTCATAGGAATTAAGTGAGAAAAAAATCTTCGCGTCCAATCCTTTGAAATTCATATATGTCCATGCAAAGACATCCCGATACTCTTGTAGTAATTCCACTAACTCTTGTTCTTCTTCTATTGAGACATCTTTCCCAATGAAAATGAAGTGCATCTATCTTCTTCATTTTCTTGGGCCACTATTACCTTCTTCATTTGTTCCTTATTATCATATACGTCTATGTCATCATTCTCCTTGTTAGGATTCTCAAAGTATTCTTTCATGGAGAAGATGTTACAACTTTCTTTCCAAGGCATTTACTCCAATTTCTTTCAGGTATTGTTCTTTTCAGTCAAACTCCAATTCCATTATAATGCTCTCACAGTCATCATCTTCATTGTTCTCATCTTCACCATTGTCTTGTTCTTTGATGATTACCATGAAAAGACTTAGGTTTTATCCTTCCTCATCCACAGACTCGGTCATGGTAAGAACTTCCTCATTCACAAAAACATCTAGGGTTGCTAATATCTCCATCCATCCATGAGGTTCAAATTCTTCATCAAGAAATATTTGAGGAATATATGCTGGATCCTCTATTGGTCATTCTCATGCCTGCCATGGCTTCCAAATTTGGAGCCACTTTTCCTCTCTTAGGCATCTTTGCAAATCCATAGCTAAGTATCCTCATTCATCCAAGACTAATCAATAGATCCTACACTATGGATCAATATGTCATTTTTCTCTTTATGGATGGGATTCGATTGAAGAGGAGGAGCATCCCTATAAGAGAAATTATGGAGATTTATCTTGGTTGTAGTGCCTTGATGTTGAAGATGTATGGCATCTCTTCCCCAATCTTGAACTACTTTCAAATACCACATAAATGGTCTTCCTAAGATCATCATGTAGTTGTTTGCCTTGAAAAATTGACATATGACTAAAGTATGTTTCAACACTACTCTGAAGGTGGTTAGGTTACA
Organism: Ceratopteris richardii; assembly: GCA_020310875.1. Classification (NCBI taxonomy): domain Eukaryota; kingdom Viridiplantae; phylum Streptophyta; class Polypodiopsida; order Polypodiales; family Pteridaceae; genus Ceratopteris; species Ceratopteris richardii. The sequence continues at coordinate 163,062,952 of CM035428.1, read as the reverse complement.
TTTTCCAATAATCCATAGGCAGAATTCTACATGGCTATTTTCCAACTATAATTTCATTCTAGTAGGTCTTAATGTAGGTTTTCTCCATTTTTCTCAAATCTCTCTAGTAGAAATTCCTACTCTTGTACCTGTGTTTGGTATGGCTTTAGTCATCTAACCTCTGTATGCGATTGGAAGATATGGGTCTCCTACATCATCTACATTGAAATCTCCTACTTTATGTGTAGTAGTTTTTGGTATAGCCTTCTCATTTTCTTTACTGGTTTGGTCCTGAATTTTAAGTTGAGTGGCTAGTTTCTTCCATGATTGAGGCTTGACTTGAAAAATTCTTCTAGAGTTAAAGAATAGTGTACTTTATCCTTCTTTCAACTCTTTTAGGGTTTTAGGCACTTCCTCTGAGGTTCTCTTCTCCTTGCATCTTACTATGGGAGCATGGAAGAAATCAAATTTCTATTCATACTCACATATGTAATTTGAAAGTGTGGTCAAGCTAATGGCTTCTTCGTTCTTAAAGCCTTGATTAAATATATTTTCAACTTCTACATCCTTATCTACCATTGGCTAGCTTAAATAAGCATCCAACTCAATAAAACTAGGGGATTGTTGAGGGGTGAGAAATTGGAAGTTAAAGTGGTTAGTCAAAATTTTGCTAACTTTGATGTTGCGGACTCGGAATTTGCATGGCAGAGATGCTTAGGTGCATGCATTGTCAAACATGCCATTATTCCTCACATTTGCTCTTGTAGAACAACTAAGGATGCTTCGGATACACTTACCACTTTATGCGAGGCAAGGAATGAGGCTCATGTTGCTTACATCCAAAAATAGTTGGAGAGTGAGCACATGAATGAAGGAGATTCCATGGATAGTTTTCTGAAAAAGATCAAAGATTTGAAGGAACATTTGATTTCTCTTGATAAAGTCTTGCCTAACAGTTCACTTGTGCAGACTATTCTGAATGGTCTTCCTGATTCATATCAGAGTTTCACTTCTACTCTTTGTTTAATGATGAAAGGCAATACAAATGCCTAAAAATTTGAGGAGTTAGTCTTTGTTTTGTTGTAGGAAGATCAATCTAGGTAGAATAGGTCCATTATGCATGTTACAAATCAAGCTTTCTTGGCTAGTCAAAGGGAAAAGGGAAATGGAGCTCTTCTACTAATAAGCAAAAATTGCTATTTTTATGAAATAAAAGAAGGAAGATAGAGATGAGAAGAAAATAAAAAAGCAAAAATTGTTTTGCAGATACTGTAAAGGAAATGACCATGTCATCAAGAGCTATCCAAAACTGGTAGCTAAAGAGGCAAGGAAGAAAGAGGTTGGAATGCTTGTTGCAGAGGCCTCTACACCCAAAAGAGAGCCTACTAATCTTGTGTAGAATGAAGAATGGGCATTTACTATTGTTTGTAGTTTTGAACCATCTTCATATGAACAATGTATGTCTATAGTAGACTCATATGTTTGGTACTTTAATAGTGGGGCAACCAAACACATTACCTTGCAGCACAGTTTCTTCACTTCACTTGATCTTGCCCCTATAGAGAATACTATCACATGCACCAACAACTCCCCTTATCCTATTATGGGAGTTGGTAAGATCGTTCTGACTACTACTGATGGTACTTCTTTTACATTGTCGGATGCTTTATTTGTGCCATGAATCAAGAAGAATTTGTTATCAGTTTCAGCTTTAGCTAAGATTGGCTTGGTTGTGAAATTTGTTGACAATAGATGTGCAGTTCATGATCTGTCAAATGGCGATGTCATTATGCTTTTTGGAATTTTATGTCATGGGCTATATATACTCATAGACTATGAAAAATCTGTGAATGATTCAACATGTGTAGTACATGATTCTCAGGCTTTGACAGATGCAAAGCTTTGGCATGCATGCTTTGGTAATTTGAATTTTGCTAGTTTGCTATGCCTGCAAAAATAAAAAATGGTTTCCTCTTTGCCCAAACTTGAGGCACCTTGTAAACATGTATGTGAAGGCTGTATTTTGGGCAAAAAGTAGTGTTCCTCCTTCCCAAAAGATTGTTCATTCGAGCTACTTAGAAATTGAAGCTTGTTCATAGTGATGTTTGTGGTCCTATGTAGACACACTCTTTTGGGAACTATCTTTACTTGGTGACTTTCATCGATGATTTTTCTAGGCATGCATGGGTATATCCATTGAAAGCAAAGTCCGAAGTGTTTATGTGCTTCAAAATATTTTTGGTTCTGGCTAAAATTTTGTTAGCATGTAAAAATGGGCACCCTCCGTTTTGATCAAGGGGATGTCTAATAAAGTAAGTCTATGATCGAGGGGTGCACACTGTTCAGATAGATCTAAAATCAGACACCATTTTGTCACTCATGTGTATGGTAAAAGACCTCGAGAATAGACTTAATCATAAGTTCATGTGCTATCTAAAACAAGTGATCCACTTAGCCTAGTGATTAACTCTCAAGGTTTTGAAGGAGGAGGTCTTGGTTCAAACCCCATGGGGAGCATGGGGAGAGTGTTTTGATTAAGGAGATCTAGATCCTTCTTACTCAAGTTAACATGAGTTGACTTGAGTCTAGGGAGACTTAACTCGAATGGCAAGTACAACAACCACTAGTGAACTCTAGTTCTTTGCTACTAAAGCAATGCTTGAGATCACTCCAACCACTAGTAGACTCTAGTGGAAGAGTGCAGGAGATTGCACATGCACTTGTGGACTCTAGTTACATTTGTGGTCCTCATTGATTCAAGCAGCTGTACATGTAGGCATAAGGTTGGGAGGAGAGTCATTTCTCTAGCACGTGGTGGTCATAATCCTTAGTTTCTTGCATTGCTTAACTATTTCATTGGTGGAAAAGAAATATTTTTTAGACAAGATATTTTTAAAGCTTTGAATCCCATCCAAAAGTCAAGAATTTCTTTTAAATATTATTCCAGTAAAGCAAAAGATTCCCACGCCAAAAAGCTTAGAAACGTTTGAGAGAGCTTAACGATAAAGGCTAAAGTCTTTATGATTGTTGCAACATCAAGGAGAATTGATCCAAATTGGAAAATATTTATCCAAAAACTTGTAATTGGAACTACCTTGTTGTTTTCCCAAGTATTGGAATCAAAAGAGTAAGTTGTTCCAAGTCTGAACATAGTAAATATTCCAAGTATGTAGTCTACAACCATGATGATGGTAATTAAGTCTTTGGAAGGTATAATGTAAAAGTTTACCTATCCTCCAAGGGATTTCTTAAAGATGAAATACAAAAGCATTAGTGGATGCTTAGACTTAAGCAGTAGATGGAATCCTAAAAAATCCTTGAGGTATCTACTTAAAGCTTTAGAAAGAAAGGAATCTAAAGACAAGAAGTAAACAACGTTTATCACTACAAAATTGGTCAAGTATAACCAATCAGACTTGAATTGAAAAAAATCAAGAACTTGGAACGATAATTGGTTTTTCTTTTGAAAATCCTAGATAAGAAGGATGGATGTCATCAAAAGGTTTTAAAGTTCTCAAAGGAAAGCACAAAATCGTGAAACGATCATGTGAAGGGATCAAAACCTAGAAAATCTAGTTAGAGGTAATGCTTGAAACTTCTAAATTTTCATAAAGAATGGAAGAGAGAAGGTACTCTATCAAGAGATATTTTGATTTTAGGAAAGGTATCACTCACACATTAATGTGAATATAAAATAGGGTGGTATGGGACACCAGATTTTATACCCAGATTTATGTAGTAAAGATGGTATGGGACATGCGACTGTGGGATGATAATTACCTTTTAGTCCTAGAATGGATTATGAAGTGAGCTTTGATCTTCAAGGGAATTAAAACTTCCAAAGAGAAGTTTAAATTCAAGGAGGATAGTATAATTCAAGATCAAGGCAACAAATGATATGAAGATGGTAACTTCGAAGATCTTCTTTTTCAAATAAAGACTTGTTCTTATTTGAATTATGAAACACTTCAAGATTAAGTGTTGTTCATTAAAAATATTTGTTTACATTTCTAAAGAAGGACTTTGACATTGAAATGATCCTTTCAACTAATAAAATCGATTAACTAAGCCAAGCACCAAGTTCCTAGTGTAACTTGATAAATTCAATCCTTTGACTCAATGAAATGCACAAGAATTGCATTCCTAGTAAGGAGGCATAGAGATTAGGCATGAACTTAGTCTCAAATGAGACATTGTTTGAGTTAAAAATCATCAATAGAACCTCCGTGGGTTGACACACTAATGCTGGATACCACATTAGTATCTTGTGGTCGAACGATGTTTTAGATTTGCTCTAAATCTTTTTGAGGATCTAGTTTATTTCTCTTAAAGATAGTAAACATTCTTCAATATGTACCTCTGGGTACTTAGCATTTGTAGATTCAAAGCTACTTTCATGGAGTTCCAAGAAGCAACCTACAGTTGCTTTATCCTCAACTAAAGCAAAGTACACAGGTTTGACTATATCAACTCAAGAGGCAATATGGTTAAAAGCATTGTATAGAGATTTGTGACTTGTGAGTTCCAAACCTCGCATATTTGGGGATAATGTAAGTTCCATGCATCTAGCAGCAAACCCTATTTTCCATGCAAGAACCAAATACATAGAGGTTCATTACCACTTCATCAAGGAGAAGCTCATGACAAAGGAGATTGACATTTCTTTTGTTCCAATTGAAAAGCACATAGCAGATATGATGATGAAGGCACTTGATGGAATAAAGCTTTGTAGATTTAAATCAATGACATGTATTCAAACTATTAGAGAATGAAGACTCAAGCATAATTTAGCTTGAGGGGGAGCTCTTGGAACATCAATCTTACACTATGCTTGAGGTGGATTTGATCTACATCAAAAAGCTATCCTTTGGATTATGTCAAAAGAATATCCATTGGAGAGTTATTTTACTTATGCTCATTTATTGAATTTTTTGAGAAGATTTTGATAGATCATTTACCATTGTAAAAGCCTAGAGCTTTACACATGTAAAAGGATAAAAAGAGAGCTCTAATTCCATAAATTTTTTGTGATTGAGCTTGGAATCAATTTATCAATCAATCACTTAAAAGTAGATCAAATTATATCTTCACTTTTCCTAGAGTGTAGAAAACTGAATTGATTCCCTCCAACAACTAATCCCGCCTTCATTTGAATTCAAACTCCACTTGTAGAATTCATGGAACAGTTAAAGATTCTATATAAAGACTTCAAATCACTTGTACATTACATGGAAGCAATATATATACACTTGTGGCCAACATTGTCTTGCTCTATTTCTCTTCATGGTCTTTTTCAACAATAGTAAGCTTGTAGAGGCTGATGCTCTCTCTATAGAGCTCTACATTGAGTGATTGGGCTGTCATTGGAAAGCTACTAGTGCCTAGGTTATGTCTATAAACATTCAAAGCATTTGGTTTAGTAGATTGCAAGAAATCAGAGTTTTTCTATCTCAAAGTCTATCTTTGTGTATTCTTGAAAAACAAGAGGTACCACTATTGAGTGTCAGGTTCATTCCAAAAGCATATTTTTATTTCTTATTCTCTTGTGCATTTTATACACTCAATCCTATTTTTATCACTCCTCTATAAGGAGTTTTTTCAATTGTAATCATGTTGGCTGCTATGAGCATTTGAAGTTTATTGTCTCATCCAAAGATAGTAAGTATTTTGAGCTAGTCAATGTGCAAACCTATCTGTTTTGTATCGAGTCTTTCTCCTTGAGGCTCCAAAGTACATAGGGTGTTTTATTGAACTTATCACATGCATTTAACATCTATTTGATTCTCCATAAGCTCAAGGGCTGGTCTTGTACCAGTTGGCAAAACCAAACTTCGTCGCTTTGTAACTCAATTTTCTACCTCCTACAAGCCTCTCCAAGTTCTTTTAGGTCCCAAGCTCAAAAGGTTGTGTGGAGAGAGGAGATAACATTGGGCATCCCATTACACATGTGGGAGATGTGAAGGTAGGTGAAGGTAAATATGTCAAGACTCCTAAAGATGTGCTCTATGTTCCATCTATTTCCAAGAACCTTATCTCTATAGGATAGATGGTAGAGAGAGTTATGCAGGTTATATTTGATGCAAAAGGGTGCATGGTGAAGCAAGTCAAAAAGATCATTGCCATGGGAAGGAGAGAAGGTAGATTGTTCATATTTGATGTTTCTTCTACACAGAACAAGGTATGTTATGTCATGATTGGTGACAAAAGGATTGCAGAGATTGATATGTGGCACAAGAGGATAGGACATATCAATATTCCAAAGTTAAAAAGCACGTGCAAAGCAGGTTTAGTGCAAGGACTACCAAATCTTGAAGGCTAAGGTTTACATGAGTTTTGTGATGTTTGTCAGCTAGGTAATCAAGCAAGAAAGCCATTTCCAAAGAGAGTACAGGTCCTCTAAGCTCTTGGAACTTATACACTTAGATGTATGGGACCCTAATAGAGAGGCTTTGGGAGTAGCTAGGTACTTTTTCACTTTCATTGATGAAAACTCAAGAAAGGTATGGTTATATGTTATCTAGGAAAAATCAAATGTGTTTTCATGCTTTCAAAAGTTTAGGTTCCTTGTTGAGAAAGAATATGATGCACACATCAAGACACCGAGGTCAGTTGGAGGGAGAGAGTACTTCTCCAAGGAATTCACAAAGTACATGCAGGACAATGGCATAAAGAGGCACTTAACATCGAGGTACACCCCTAAATAAAATGGTCTTGAAGAGAGGAAGAATAGGCATTTGTTTGAGATAGCTAGATGTCTCATAAATGAAGATATGTTACCATTCTCTTATTGGGATGAGGTTGCAAGTATAGCTTGTTACTTGATAAACATGGTTCAAATAGGTGGTTTGCACAACTTGACTCCACATGAAGTCTTTTATGGCAAGAAACCAACCATGGAGCACCTCAAGGTATTTGCATGTGTATTCTTTGTTCATGTTCCTAGTGAAGTGAGAACCAACTTAGAGCCCAAGAGTGAGAAATGTGTGTTCATTGGCAACTCAAATGAGCAAAAAGGCTACAGGTGCTACAACCCTCTCTCAAAGAAGCTATATGTGTCAAGAGATGTTGTGTTTGATGAGTTAAGGTCATGGTATGGAGACAAGGGCAAGGCAAAGTTGGATGAAGAGGATCAACTTTTATGTGAAGATTCAACCACAAGAGTCAATCACAATTAGTGGATGCGAGGCTTCTACATCTAAGGTACACTCATATGATCACTCTTTCACTTATGAGTATGAAAGAGCATTCCTGACTTCAAAGTATAGAAGACTGGAAGAGATAGACTATGTCACTAGGGAAGCTCAAGAGGAGTTAGAAGAGCGTGTGGAGGTCATTAATCCTAATGGAAAGCTCAATGGACTCAAGAAGCAATATCCCAAAGGTCAAGAGAGGAGTTCTACAAGGAAAAATCACCCCCACAAAGGTATACATACGGTTCTTTCATGGAAAAGCACTATGCATACATAATGAATGTCATTGCATATCAATAGCTAGATTCTTATGAGGAGATAAATACCAAACCACAGTGGAGGAAGGCTATGTATGAACAGTTCAAAGCTCTTAAGGAGAACAATGCTTAGGAACTAGTATGCAAGAAGGAAGGCATGAAGATAGTCCAAATCAAGCGGGTGTACAAGACCAAGAGGAATGCAGATGATAACTTGACAAGGTACAAGGCTAGACTAGTAGTCAAAGGCGTCACACAAACACAAGGGGTGGATTATGAGGAGAATTTTATCCATGTGGCAAAAAAGGCTACCATTTGAGCTCTCATAGCCCTATGTGCAGCGGGTGGCCTATCTACCAAATGGACATAAAGAATGCTTTCTTGAATGGTGAGTTACAAGAATAGGTGTTCATGGAACAACCTCAAGGGTATGTAGATCTACAACATCCTACCTAGTTTTGTAGGTTGAAAAAGGCCTTGTATGGCCTAAAGCAAGCCCCAAGGCTTCAAATAAAAGGCCATACAAGGCCATCCTTGTATGTGAAGAAGAAAAATGACAAGATATGTTCGATATGCATTTATGTAGATGACCTTCTTGTGACAAGTGGTGATGATGGAGGGATAAGGACCATCAAAGAGAAGCTTGGACAAGAGTTCAAAATCTCAGATTTAGTTGTGCATTGAGGTGATCTATGGGAAAGAAGGTATCTATCGCTCCTAAAATAAGTATCTTCTAGATGTGTTGTTTAGGTTTGGCATGATAGATTGCAAACCAATAGCTCAAACTATGGACTCAAATGTCAAATTAAGCAAGGAAGATGGTAAGAAGCTAGAAGAGGTGAAACTATACAGGATCATTAAGGCATCATTGGTCTATGCTACACTAACAAGACATGACTTGTGCTACAGAGTTGGAGTTTTATTTCAGTTCATGCATGCAGCCACAGATACACATCTCAATCATGCAAAGAGATTATTAAGCTATGTATAGAGTATAGTTAATTATGGGTTGCTATACATGTATGATGAAGAACTTCACGTAAGAGCATGGAGTGATGTAGATTGGGTATGGAGTGTTGATGATATAAGGTCAACTTCTATTTATGTTTTTATGCTAGTTACAAAAGAAATTTCATAGATGAGCAAAAAGTAGCCCACAGTTGCATTGAGTTCAATAGAGGTTGAATATAGAGCTTTAGCCCTCACTACATGTGAACAAATGAGGCTTAAGAAGCTCTTCAAAGATCTTGGTATACAACTTGGACCAATTCTTGTTTATGGAGATAACATGTCAATCCTACATCTTGCTAACAATCCCATGTATCGTGCAAGCAACAAGCACATTGATGTGCATTACCATTATGTAAGGGAAAATGTTGCAAATGGGGACATTAATTTTCATTTTGTAGGTACAAAGGACCAAGTTTCATATATCCTGACAAAAATCTTAGATGTGACCAAGTTAACAAATTTTTCAAAAGCTATGAGCTCAATTGATATTGACACTACCACCTTAAGCTTGAGGGGGAGTATTGAAAATGTGAACTATGCAAGCTTTAGGTGGATAAAGGGGTCAAAAGACCTTAATGTAGACATAAGTCACGACTCCAATCACTTAGGGTGGTCTCAAAGTTAGGCAAGGTGGGCCAAGGCAGTCCTAAGGTGGTGGAAACATTTGGAGAGGCATCTAAAAGCTATAAAAGAAGGTGAAGAGACATCAAATGCATGGAAGTCTTGTAGGTCATTGAAGATCAAGAGACATATACTCAAGAAGGCTCAAGAAGAGAGTCATCCAAGGCTCAAGGAGCTGAAAGGTAGCTGTCCAAGGGAGGAAAAATGTAGAGGAAGGCATTATATGCAAAGAGGAGGAGCTATCAAGCCCACACCTCCTCTAGTCTCTTGTAGGTATAGACATAGTCTGCTTATAATAGTTGTAACTCCTTGTATACATATCCAATTCAAGAGATTTGAAGTGAATCCTATAGCTTATATAAGAGGGCTTATTGAAATCACTTTTATGTGCACGAAAATTGGTGTATTCCTATAATCCTAATTTTTGCATATCCTACATCTCTACATAGTCTATTTTGTACAGCGTTGTGGATTGCTCTAGAGAGATCCATTTGAGGTGTTCTATATCTTGTTAGAAAGCTAATGAGCCATAACAAGTGTGACTAAGAGATTAGTTGATTTAGATTAGTGTACGGTAGGAGAATCAGAGTTTTCATATATGATAGAAGGAAAGGTGTATGAAGGGACCTAGTTATTGGGTTCATTTCACTTCTAGTGTGCAAATATGAGGGATTAAATTCTATTAGACCATAGTTGCTTCTATGGATACACTTGGTTCCATCAATATATGTGTTTCTTTGGGCTAAAATTGAGATCGATGTGCTGACTTATCATAGAGGATAGACTACAATTGCTTCATTTGAGAGACTACCTCTACTTCTCTCCTCACATTCTGCCAACTTTTAGTGAGGCCAAAACATTTCCCAGGTTCTTCAATCCTCCTCTTGACCTCAACCTTATCTTTAGGACTAAGAATCTTGAGGAAGTGCATTACGAGTTCTATGTTTAGGGAATCTCAACGAACTTTGGAGTAAAAGCTAGTGAAAGAGTACTAGCTGGTTGTAGATATAGATAAAAAGTTATGTGATTTCAAAACGCACCTACCTCTACCTTTAAATTAGGGGAAGGGAGGGATTCAAAAGCTATATGAAAATCTATAAAAAACTAATGCACACACATCAATAGTTAGGTTGGAGGCATTAAAGGTAACTGAGGAAGAAATAGAAAAGCCTCATTCACAAAAGCATTACTCAATTGAAGCTTTAGTGAGAGCCCAAGATGCAATCATGTAGAAGACTTCTTGGAAGTCTCTTGTTGATAAATTCGCATTTACTCACATATTGCCAATGTTGAGGATAGAAGAAAGAGAGATGAAATGCAAGAAGAAATGGATCCTAAAAGGTGGTTAACTAGAATAAAAGCTGAGAAAGAAGAGGAAAAGACTAAGAATAGTGAGATGAAAGTTCAGTCGAGTCTCCCACTTCTCAAGATGAAGCTAGAGAAAAGAGATTCCAAAAGGGAAGAGACCAATGAAAGAAAACTAAAACCAAAAGAAATCCATAAAGACTCAAAGGGAAGTAAAGCTATCATGTGAGCACTAGATTGTGCTCTCTGACTAGACTAGACAAGATTTTAGAATAATAGTTATGATTAAAAGATCACCCATGTAGGAAAATATTACATGAACTTGTAAGCGATACAAGATGTGCCACAATTTGAGACTGCTAGGTATGGATATTTCCACTAGAGATGATATAGGAGATCTCACAATTGAGACCGTAGGTATGAAGCAAGATATCTAGATTACAAGAACTCCCTTCACGGAGATGAACTAGATACAAGGAATAACTAGAAAGGATCTCATACTATGAGATTACAATAGGACAAGGTAGGATCTCCAAGATACAAGACTAGAATAGAGGATAAGACTAGAACTCAAACTAGAACTTGGAGAGTGCTTACTTGCAGATCATGCATACTTGAGATCCAAGATTAGCATTGGAAAGAGTGAGTATATATGTGGACAACCCCTCCTTATATAGGTTTTCAAGGGGAGTTCATCAACTGTGGTTATGAATTAATGATTTCATCAATGATGTAATCAATTCCAATCAAGAACTATGGGTGTTAGAATTAGGTAAATAGATAGTAAATCTTAGGGTTTTGGCATGTTTGAGATGTGATGGAAGCATTAGTTTCTCCAAATTCTGAAAGAAGCATGAGATATAGAAAGTCACATGGAATTTGAGGTGTAGAATGGTTTCCCTTGTCCATGACATCGCCTCCCCATTAAACAACAAGTTGCATGAGGAGTGATCATGTTGTCTTGTATCGGTCTCACTAGATTTTTTTTATAAAATTCTTGTACATTGATCGATGCTATCTGAACGTTATCTACAAGTTCCCAAGTATGATTGTTGATGTCATACCCTTTCCAACGAACAAGGTACTCAAATCTTGATGGGGATATTCTCAAATCTAGGAATGCACAACTTCGAATTCTTCATGATCATCAATCTCAATAGGTGGTGAAGGACAAGGTCTCTCCCCCTTCAATGGTGAAATCTCATATGGTTCTTACATGGACCCATGAAAAAATGGATGTATTCCGATGGCACTTGATAGCTAGATCTTGAAAGTGACTGGATTAATCTTGGCCAAGATGATGAAGGGATCAAATCTCTGATGGCCTAGCTTTGCACAAAGCCTTGACATCTACAAATATTTTTGAGTTACCAAGCTTTATCCCCAATGTGATAGGATGGATTGGAACATGATGGTGATCTGGATAGTACTTACATTTTTCTTGAGCTATATGGATCTCTTCCTTGAGTAAAAAATAAGGCCCAATACCTCATGTTCTGCATAGAACATGAGGTATTGGGCCTTATTTTTGACAGCTAGATTATTAACATGATTTGAGATTTGTATATTCATCCTTGGACGTTTCCATAATTTTCAAAGAAGGGAGTCTACTTGGTAGTTTGAGAAGTGCTCCAATGTGAGAAGTGCTCCTTCATACTCTCAATTAAAGAAGGCTTGAAAATTAAAAATATGAATGTTTTGTGTATAACTCTCCTCCCATCTTTTATATCCTCTTTTGAATACTTGTTCATAGAAGAAGATGTGTCTAGCTCTATGGAGTTGGGCACATGAGCTTCCTAGGCGGGAAGGCTAGGTACCTCAAGATATCCCCTAAGCTAGGGACCTTTGCTAACCTTAGCCCTTGTCCCACACACACTGATATATAATCTCTCTTGGATTTATGTCTAACATTCTCTCTCCCTTTTCTAAGAGGAGATTAAGAGTGGAAACCCTTCCATGATACCAAATAATCAAAAGTGAACTAGTTTTGCATGCAATTCTCCTATATAGCATCACTTCTGGAATATTTGGTGTCAGCTCTCTCTTATGATGGGAAATTCTAAGAAGTTTAGCCTTCACCTAAGCAAAACTTGCTAGTTCTTGGCCCTTACTTCAAATTCTATAAACGACATGGATCTTCCACCTTAGACATGTGAACCTGCTAACTATTTGTTAAGAGTTCCCTTGTCTTCTCCATATGTCTAGCGTAGTTCTATGGCATATATGCAATTCAGAAATATGGGATGTATGATATCATCTTATGAGGAAATGAACTCACTCTCTTATGTATTTAACTACATCTATCACATTATATCTTCTCTTCTAACATATTTTCCCTTAACATGTCCTCTAAAATTTAATTAATCTTTTGGATTTGACTTTGTGTCTACAGATCATATTTGTATTATCAATATATGGAACTAAATGTAATCTAAATATAATCAGTGTGAACCTCTTACCTTCTTGTAAGTGTTCCACTATCTTCTACATAAGACTTAAATTTGATAACATTCTTTTTGTTGAAAAAGTTGATATCTCAAAATCATGTAGTCTAAAGATATGTTATCTAGACATCTTGTGGATCTTCTAATATGTCTTGGATAAATAGAAGTCATCCCTTTTAACCTATTCTTGATTCTTTTGAACCTTGAGACACATTGTGTCCCTTTTAAGGATGTGCTAGAACTTATGTCATGAGTCGTTATTTTTTTTGCTTATTTATCTTGACATGTACAATAACTATGAATCTCAAAAATTCTTTTTACTAACTTGTGTCCTTGTCAATCATGTTTACTATTACAATTTCTTGAAATATCATGCTTGCAAAACTTTCCATTCCATTTATCTTTTCCAATCTATTATTGGAAAATGGACTTGACTTGTTTGCTTTATGGATATAAAATCATTTTTCTCTCCTTCACTAGAGTCATCACTGAGTCATCACTGATTTCTCTAAGCTTTTGAATCTACCATAATTACTTATATACTTGGTGTGTTTACCCTTTCTATCTAAACTTTCAACACACTTGGTACTTTTTATCCTTTGTGTGCTTAAACATATAGGTTTGGTCCACAACCACTTAATTCTCTTTGACCTACTTGGTCACTTTTTTATGATGACCTATGGATAGAAATATCAGACTTGTTTCTCAACTTGTTTACCATTCGAAACTAAGTTTCTTATGTGTAGACCTGGTAATGTTGTATAATCACTCCCTACTAGAGAACAACCTTGCCTTGTATAGTAAATGCAAACCTTATTGTGTCTTCTTAATGCAAACCTTGCCTTGCCTTTGAACCTTGTCTCTCCGTGCTAGGGATTTAGACTATGGCCTTGCTTTGTTTTTTGTTTGCAAACCTTGGATTTCTATATATCTTGGCCATTCTCTCTTGAGTATTTGACATATAGACTTGGCTTGTTTGCTCTTTGCAAACATTGCCTTTCTATGTATCTTGACCATCCTATCTTGAGTATTTGACCTATAGACTTACCTTGTTTGGTGAATAGTGAGTCCACCTATGATCTCTAATCTTTATTCTTATGTCAAGAAATAGATGGAACTATCCCATATACCCATATTAAACTATTTGTGATTCAAGATATGATTCCTTTTATAGAGCTAGTAACTTTGAAATCTATGTCTCAACTTCCAGATCTAGCAAGTTGTTACATGAATTTCCTATTACTAGTTTTGGACTATGGCATTTTAATCAAACTTCATTTGACCTTTTTATTCCACAAATCGAAAGCCTATACTTCTTGTGGAGTAAATTCCTTTGTTCTATACACATAGAAATGTGCACTAGTACTCATATCTATGTAGTTATGGTAACTACCTCTGAGCTAAATACTTCATTTACAAGTATCCTAAACTTGTAGGTGTTCTTAGAGTTCTCTTCTAAGGTTTCAATTTATCTTGAGACCTCTTATCTCTAAGTGTCCAAATCATGAGACCTTTGTAAAAACTATCCCCTGTCTCAATTTGTCCTTTTCCAAAAGGGAAATTTTCTTTACTAAATTTGTTTGAGGTTTTTGCATATCCTCATCTCTTTCTAGATAGATTACTTTAAACCTTTTGCTTTTATTCCTTTGATAAAAAATGCTACTTGCATTTTTCTAGAACATGGAATCTTTGATTATAGGCTATGCTTTATTCTAGGTTTTGACTAGACACCCTAGAAGTCTTAGCTATTTAACTAATAAGTTCCTTATTCTCATGTCCTTGGAAACATGCCCTTGTCTTAAGACCTCCCTTGGTCTTATATTTGAATTCTTTTCCTTAATCTAAGAATTCCATTCAATGATACCTTACATGTGATATCTACCATTTTACTAGGATATCCACAAACTTACTTTTCATTGAATCAAAATGATACTTTTCATTATTCATTAAATGTCATATACCTTTGGGTTCCCTAGAGTTCTTTCTTGGCTCATAGAATCCTAAGATCTTGGAACTTGCACCTCAAATCCTTTGTCTATAGGTGCCTTAAAGTTCTTTTTAAAATCTTTTGATTCACATAATCATAACATCTAAGGACTCATACCTCTTGAATTTCTTATTTCTTAATTTTGGCATTACTTTTCCCTTCATTAAGCCATTTTTTGTAATCATAAGAGTATTGATGGAGAGTGTTAATCTCCAAAAGAACAAGCTATCCTTGATGTTAGACCACCTCTATATCAAGAATAACTTTAAACTCCAATCAATTTTGGAAGACAATCACCAAACTATCAAGAAATTAGCTAATTGTGAAGAAAGTCATTTCACAGAAAAGTCTGCTGCACATTAATCACTCATTGATTAATCATTTGTGTAAAGTTTCTGATGAAACTTTGTAGGATGTGTCGTCTAGAGTTTGCGCATCTCCTCCAAGTTAAAACACTTCAAAAGCTTAAGCAGATTATGAGAAATACTTCAAAAAATCTACCTATGTGTGAAACTGCCTTCCTATAGAGTCGACTTTGACACCTACAACTTCTAACACATAGTTCTCCCAATCTAAAGCGCATTTAAGCAAATGCTTTTAGACATAGATGGCTGACCTTCCAACTTAGATTTTGACTCCTCATTTGTGTAAAACTTTACACTGTGCACTGAGAACTGATCATTTCTTTGATCATCAAAACTGTGCTTGTTTCAAAGACACTCAACACTTTCTCACATATAGATGTTCCTACACAAAATTCTCTCAGCCTGTTTGCAATTGAACTCTCAAACTTTAACCATAGATAAATTAACTATGGGCTTAGATGTGTACAGAAGGATTTTTGATAAAATCAAACACAAAAGGAGAACTAGAGAAAAGATCGACGCGCAATTCTCTGAATATTCTTCCTATTCAACTCTTCATACATCTGATGGATGATACATCCAATACACATCATCTATGCATCTATACTTCATCTCACTCTTCCAATACCACCATCTACACGTATCTATATATACATATGAGTATTGATTCATCATTACTTCAAGTATATTGACGTATTTACAAAGCTAATGTACATATGTTTTAAAGAACTTTACTATCTGAATCTTCTCTTTACTTCATGAAGTTGGACTTCAGTCTTTTCTTCATCTCCTCACTTCTAGACTTTATATAATCACCAATTGTTGATTGTCCTGCTCCAACAGCTCCCCCTCAATCATCAATTCTGATTACCTGCATCTTCTTTATCCCTGCCATATCTTTAAACCTTTGCAACTTTGGTCCATCAAAGCTTTTTGTCATCATATCTGCAAGTTGATCTTTTGTAGAAGTATGCATAACTTCTATTTCTTTATCAACAACCTTCTCTCTCAAAAAATGATACTGAATCTCAATATGTTTAGTTCTAGCATGGAATACAGGATTTGCTGCCAAATATAAAGAACTCATATTGTCTCCACAAATGATAGGAGTACTTTGAACAATATCAAAACTCTTCATAAGAGTCTTTAACCATATTACTTCCTTTGCAGCTTCTACCATGCCTTTGTATTTTGCTTCTGTAGATGATAAAGCAAATGTATGTTGCTTCTTAGAGCACCAAGAAATCAGCTTGTCTCCCACATAACACAAATATCGATGCGTTGATCTTCTATCATCAGAATTACCTGCCCAATCTGCATCACTGTATATTTTGACTCTTGTATCTGAAGTAAATCCATAATACAGACCTTCTTTAAGTGTGCCCTTGATGTACCTAAGTACCCTTTGTCCTGCAATCCAATGTTCCTTTCTAGGACAATGCATGAATTGAGATAAAACTCCAACTGCATATGATAGGTCAGGTCTCGTTAATGTAGCATAAATCAGGCTACCCACCAAACTCTGATAAAGCTTCATATCTTTGAATTCTTCTCCTCCATATCTACTCAATCTATGATTCACTTCCATTGGAGTTGGTGCTATCCTGCAATCTTCCATTTTAAATTTGATTAGCAAATTTTTCAGATACCTTTCTTGAGTTACATATACTCCATGTTGAGTATATAAAATCTCCATTCCCAAAAATTTTGACAAATTTCCCAAATCACTGATTTTGAATTCTTTCTCCATCTGCTTCTTAATCATGTGTATACCTTTGTCATCTGTTCCTGTAAGTATTATGTCATCAACATAAATACAAACATAAATAAAACCATTCTCACTTGCTTTGACTAGCAAGCTACTATTTGCCTTTGAAGCTTGAAATCCAAGTTCCTTCAAGAACTTTACAAGCCTATACTTCCATGCCCTTGGGGCCTGCTTCAGCCCATACAAAGCTCTCTTGAGCTTACACACATGATCTGGATACACTTGATCTTTGAACCCATCTGGTTGTTCCATGTAGACTTCATCTGAAATATGACCATTCAAAAATGCATTCTTCACATCTAATTGAGATAATTTCCAACCTTTGCAAGCAACAATTGCTATGAGAGTCCTTATGGTTGTCATCTTTGCAACACGACTATAAGTCTCATCATAATCCACACCATGTGTCTCTACATATCCCTTTACAACAAGCCTGGCTTTGTACCTAGATATACTTCCATCTGCAAACCTTTTTGTTTTGTAGACCCATTTACATCCAATGATCTTCTGACTATTTGGTTTAGGAACCAAATCCCAAGTCTCATTTTCTATCAATGCATCATACTCCTCTTGCATAGCTTTTTCCCAATTCTTCTTTCCTTTGGCTTCATCATATGTGGATGGATCTTCATCTGCTTTTAACATGTAAGCATAATCTTTAGTAGTCAAGAATGAAGTATCATAGCTATACCTTGTAGGTTGCCATTTGTGCCTAGATGACCTCATGAGTTCTCCATTTCTTGAAGTTTCTGGTTCATCACATTCTAGATCAAATCTTGGCACTTCTTCAACTTCAACCTGTAGTTCATTATTCTCCTCTTCATCAAATATCTAAACCTTTGATTTGACTTTGTTTTGATTCACAACTTCTTCAACATCTGCATGAACATTAAGTGTACCCGCATACCAAGTACCTTGCTCATCAAATGTAACATCCTTAGACACAAGGAATTGCTTTGTGGATGGACTCCACAACCTATAACCCATCTGCTTGTCATCATAACCAATGAATACATACTTCTCTGCTTTAGGTTCCAACTTATGCCTCAATTGTGATGGCACATATGCATATGCCAAGCATCCAAATATTTTACAATGATCCAAGGTAGGTCTCTTACCCCACCAAGCTTCATATGGTGTCATAACTTGCAAGGCTTTACATGGTAACCTATTGACCAAATATGTGGCTGTGTTTACAGCCTCAGCCCACAAATAATTAGGGCATTTTTTCTCCTTCATCATGGATCTTGCAAACTCAACAAGAGTTCTATTTCTTCTTTCTGCTACCCCATTTTGTTGAGGAGAGTACCTGCAAGTAACTTCTCTCTTTATACCTGCATTTCACAAATAATCACTGAACTCATTAGAGAAATACTCTCCCCCTCCATCTGACCTTAACCTCTTCAATTTTTGACTTGTAATTCTTTTCTGCATATGCATGATAGTGTTTAAATGTATTAAACACTTCTGATTTGTCTTTGATCACATAGATTGTGATCCACTTGGTAGCATCATCAACATATATAACATCTTGAACCATTTATACTGAAGTCCTTTGAAGGACCCCACACATCTGTGTGTACCAATTCAAGTCTTTCTGAATACATAAAACCATGCTTATTATATGATTGCTTATGAGCCTTACCTAACTGACATGCTTCACATATGTATGTCATGTGTTGACCTGCAACATTAGGAAATCCAAGCACTGAACCATTGTTAACCATTTCTTTGATACCTCTTTCATTAAAATGTCCAAGTCTTTTATGCCAAAGATCCAATTCAGACACCTTTTGCTCTCCATTTGTGAACATAGCATGTCCAACATTACCTTGTATCTTTAATGTGAAGAGCCTTCCTTCCTTTTTCCTTGTAACAATTTGTTTTTACCCTTGACTAGGGTCTTCAACATAAACTCCATCATTAGTGAACCTTACCTCATATCCTTTTTCCACAATTTGTCCTACACTGATCAGATTCTTTGGAATTGTAGGAACATACAGAACCTTACTCAAGATAGTACTTCCATCTTTGACTTTCACTGAACCAATTGACTTTACTTTGTGCTTTGTATTATCACCTGTTTGAACTGTATGATTGATTGCCTTATGATCTAGATCAGTCATCAAAGCAATATTTCCACTCAGATGATTGCTACATCCTGAGTCAATATAGAATACTCTCATGTCTTCATGTGAGGCTTCACATGTTGCATTCATAATAAGAGTTCAGCTTCTTTCTGATCTCATGCATAATTGTAGTAGGTGTTATTATAGGATTGAGTTTGGAAGTTTCTTCCTCCACCTCTTCCAAAAGAATTCGTACCATCTCTACCTCTGAAGTTTCCTCTCTGATATCTGCCACCTCTTCCTCTTTGATTAAAGTTCTGATTAAAAATACCATTGCTTTGATCATTATGCCAACAATCATGAGATAGATGATTGGTCTTACCACATATCCAACAAGCTTTGACATTATCTTTGTTATTTTCTACCTCTTCCTCTACTTCTGCCATTTCCTCTTCCTCTTATGAAGTTTGCTTGACTTGGAGTACCTTCATCTTCAACTGATTGTTGCTTTCCTTTGCTAGCTTTCTTCTTGTCTTTAGAATACATTGCATGACCTGCACTCTTACCAACATCTCCTTTGATATCCTTGATGTTAGACCACCTCTATATCAAGAATAACTTTAAACTCCAATCAATTTTGGAAGATAATCACCAAACTATCAAGAAATTAGCTAACTGTGAACAAGCTATCCTTGATGTTAGACCACCTCTATATCAAGAATAACTTTAAACTCCAATCAATTTTGGAAGATAATCACGAAACTATCAAGAAATTAGCTAACTGTGAAGAAAGTCATTTCACAGAAAAGTCTGCTACACATTAATCACTCATTGATTAATCATTTGTGTAAATTTTCTGATGAAACTTTGTAGGATGTGTCGCCTAGAGTTTGTGCACCTCCTCCAAGTTAAAAAACTTCAAAATCTTAAGTAGATTATGAGAAATAAATTCAAACAATCTACCTATGTCTGAAACTGCCTTCCTGTAGAGTCGACTTTGACACCTACAACTTCTAACACATAGTTCTCCCAATCTAAAGCCAGTTTAAGCAAATGCTTTTATCCATAGATGGCTTACCTTCCAACTTAGATTTTGACTCCTCATTTGTGTAAAACTTTACATTGTGCACTGAGAACTGATCATTTCTTTGATCATCAAAATTGCACCTATTTCAGAAGACACTCAACACTTTCTCACATGTAGATGTTCCTACACAAAATTCTCTCAGCCTGTTTGCAATTGAACTCTCAAACTTTAACCATAGATAGTGTAACTATGGAATTAGATGTGTACAAAAGGATTTTTGATAAAATCAAACACAGAAGGAGGACTAGAGAAAAGATCGGCGCGCAATTCTCTGAATATTCTTCCTATTCAACTCTTCATACATCTGATGGATGATACATCCAATACACATCATCTATTCATCTATACTTCATCTCACTCTTCCAATACGACCATCTACACGTATCTATATATACATATGAGTATTGATTCATCATTACTTCAAGTATATTGACGTATTTACAAAGCTAATGTACATATGTTTTAAAGAACTTTACTATCTGAATCTTCTCTTTACTTCATGAAGTTGGACTTTAGAATTTTCTTCATCTCTTCACTTCTAGACTTTATATAATCACCAATTGTTGATTGTCCTGCTCCAACAAGTATGTCGAATCAAACCCTAAGTTTTTATGATGTCTTGAAAGTTGTTCCTTCTTTCACATAAAGAATTATTTTGGCAATGGTTAAACCTCTACTTTATTTATGATACTTTTATATCTTACCTCATCCTTACTTGAAGTGTCCTAGAGCCTTTCCAAAGTTCTCACTTGCAAGCCTTGATAAATAAGTTCACCTTTGTAACTTATTTTACTTTTGCCTCTTTAGCTTAGAAAATCCAAATTTACACCTTGTACTCTAACTTTAGAGTGATTACTAGTATACTTAGTTTCTTGTGTGTACATCAATCATACAAGCTTACTCTCTCATTCTTATAGTCTACAAAACTATCTAAAGTACAAAATCTTAGAGTTAGTATGCTAACTTACATCATGAACTCTTATGGCATCTTTCAATTTAATTTTTCTTTGTCATCAATCATATTTAGTTATTCTAAACTTATTCCTTTGTCTCTCTTGTTACATAAGAACAAGCTCTAAAGTATTGTTTTTTAGGTTTATGGATTTTATTATTTTTGATAAATAACATGTGGAGGTGCTCACATCTCCAAATGTAGAGTAAAAGTAGATAAAAGTAAGAGTAAAAGTAGATAAAAGTAGAGTAAAAGTAGATAAAAGCTTCTATTGATAGCCTCTCAATAAAAAGAGTGGTTCTCTTAGTGTAGGTGGCCACATTGAGTGATTCTTGTTGTGTTGCAAAATAGATCAGTTTCTATACAAAATTCAATGAGAAAACCCCAGGAACGTAGGCATTTTTGCGGATCTTCTTTCTTGTGTCTATCCGATGTCTCATCAGAGACATACCTTTCTTCAAACTATCATATCTCAGTCGTTATAAGGTCTTTTGGAGTGATTTCACTTGGATGAGTTTTTCTAGCTCTCATAATTTCTATGTATATCAAAATTTCTCATAGATTATTGAGTTTTCTTGCTGTTATACATCAGTTTTCAATTCAGACAATTAGTCATACCTTGTTGTTGTAGGCTTTCACATACCTTGACTTCAAACTATTTGTTTGGGCATTATACTCCACGTTTTTTGACATTTTTTGTTTCTAAACCATGCTACTCAGAGTATAATTTTAGAATGTATTATTATTTTTCACAAATTCCATGGAGAGACTTTTTGGTGATTATTTTGCTATAGTCACCCATTTCTGTTTTCTTGAAAGTTTCGAGAAAAGTTTGATTTCTGAAGTTTGAAAATATTTGTTTGATCTTTTGAAGATCTTGGGAGGTCTCATCATGTTTCGTTGTGTTCTTATAAGTTTTTTAACATAACATTGTGGTATGAGAGCTTTTGTTTTTTTTATCAGATCATTCATAAAACTTATTGAATTATCTTCTTTGTTTACAACAATTCAACATGGCAGATTTGAGTGCATCGATTGAGAAGTTATCAGATGGGAGAAAGTATCCCATGTGGCAATTTAGAATGGAGTCTTATCTCATGTCTAAAGGTCTTTGGGGATTGATAATAGGTACAGAAGTGAAGCCAGTATTACCAAAAGCTCCTACACAAGCAGATCGAGCAAGAATGGATCGAAAGAGACAGAAGAGTTCTGTTTATTATATCAGAAAGAGTTTTGAATACTATGCTTGGAAATATAAGAGGTTTGAATACTAGTTGAGAGGCTTGGGATTCTCTAGAAAGGTTATTTGCAACTACCAATAGAGCAAGGCAAACACAACGTATTGGTGAGTTGACAAGAGTAAAAAAGAAGCCACGACAATTAGTTAATGATTATATTCTTGAGGTGAAATCTCTTATTGAAGCATTAGCCTCTATTGATGCAGCATGTTAAATGGCTTGAGAGAAGATGAAAGATGGAAGTCTTTCATTACATCTATCATGACTCACGAGAAACTACCATCCTTTGAAGATTTACAAACGCTCATGATGACCGAAGAAATCAACATAGAAAGTGGGAACTCTTATCATTCACAAAGAGGTAGTCAAGGACAAGCTCCTTATACTTCATCATATAGATCAAGAGGTAGAGGAAATTGGAGAGGAGGAGGAAGATTCAACAACAATGCAAGAGTAAGAGGAAGCTTTAATGCTACTAGAGGAGGAAGAACAATACAACAAAGTCAACAGACTCAACCAAATCAGCAAGGTAACTTTACTTGTAATTATTGTGGTAAAGTTGGTCATTATGCCAGGGATTGCTTCTCCAACCCAAACAGAAGAGCTGGTTTTAGAGGACCACAAAGAGGAAGAGGCCAAGATCAGATTCATCAAAACAACAACATAGTGCAAGAGGAAGCTCAAACACAGAAGGAAAACATTCTTATGGCTATGCGTATAGAGACACATAAGAGGAAGGTAAACAACAAAACTTGGTATGTAGATAGTGGTTGCTCAAACCACATGAGTCATAACATGAATATGTTTTTGAACTTACACAAGCGAGATTCAAGAGTCATAATTGCTACAAGAGATAGTATTGAGCATGAAGTATTCTACATTGGTGATTGGCCACTTAATGAACATGTAACTCTCAGAGATGTTTTGTTTGTTCCTTCTATTACAAGAAATTTGATTTTAGTTGGATGGATGGAGGACAATGGAGTGAAGGTCGATTTTGACAATAATCAATGGCAAGCTTATCAAAAGAAGAATGGGACTTTTGCTATAAAAGGGAAAATGGTAAATAGATCATATACTTATGAAGTTGAAGTTCCAGATTATGCAGGTTATACAATGGTCAATGGGGCTCAAGTAAGTCAATTGCATTTATGGCATAAAAGATTAGGACACATCAGTGTTGGCAGATTGATGGATATTGCAAAGAAATCCTTGGTTGAAGGTCTACCACAACTACCTAAGCAAGATTTTGATTTTTTTGTGAGGCATGTCAGTTTGGAAAACAAGTACAAAGTCCTTTTTCAAAAGTAGGATTGCAAAGTAGAGGTATTTTGGACTTGACTCATACTGATGTATGGGGTCCATCTCAAGAAGAGTCCATGGCAGGTAGCTACTTTGTAACGTTTATTGATGAATTCTCAAAGTTTACATTCATTTATTGTATGAAATACAAATCCAAAGTGTTTGATATGTTCAAGGAGTTTAAATCATCGATTTAAAAGCAAACACGTCGAAGCATAAGAAGGTTAAGAATAGATGGAGGAGCTGAATATTTTTCTAATCAGTTTCTTACATATTTAGAGGAAGAAGGAATAAAAAAGGAGACTACAAATAGATACACACCTCAACAAAATGGTGTGGCCAAAAGAAGAAACATGTCTATCTTGGAGATGGGAAGCTGGATGTTATATGAAAAGGACTTACCACTTACTTTTTGGGCTGAAGCATGCAATATGGTAGTTTATGTGATGAACAAGTTACCACCTACTCAAAGTCATGTACAAAAGAACCTTATGATTTGTTTTATGGATCAAAACCAGATATTTCTAATTGTAGAATTTTTGCAAGCATATGTTTTGTTCATGTTCCATAGCAGTTAAGATCAAAGTTGGATCCAAGGTCACAAAAAATGATTTTCATCGATAAGGTAGAAGGGCAACCACGATATAGATGTGTGAAGCCAGATACGGGAGAGGTAATTGTTTTGAGAGATGTTATTTTTCATGAAGATAAATCTTGGTATAAACATAAAGTGCAGGTAGATGAAGAAGAAACTACAAGAAGTCATGAAGAAGCGCCAAGTTCTCCAAGCTCACGAGAGAGTCAAATTACACATGAAGATGTTACTCCCTCCAATTAGAAGTTGAAGAAAATTCTAGATTTAATTTCAAAGGAAATTGAGTCACAGGAAGAAGGAAGTGAAGATCCTACATCAAGAAAAACTCAATCTCGAAGGCAAGAAAAGCATGGTAGGATGAGAAGTCAATCAAGATATCTAGTAAGAGAAAGAAGGCAACCGCAAAGATTTTCTCATGAAGCACAAAACTTCTTGAAGAGCAAGAACCAGCAACTTTTAAAGAAGCATCAAAGGTAAAGAAATGGGTTAAAACAATGGATGAAATAATGATAGCTTTGTATGAGAACAATAGATGGAGTTTAGTTCCAAGGCAACCTAACATGAAGGTAATCGATAACAAATGGGTGTACAGGATAAAGAGAATTCAGTAAGCAGATATAAAGCAAGGCTTGTTTGTAAAGGTTATGCATTGAGTTATGGCATCAATTATGAGGAGACATTTTCTCGTGTTTCCAAGATATCAACAATAAGGACACTAATAAATGTTGCCGCAAGCAAGGTATGGAATCTTTATCAATTAGATATCAAAAATTCATTTCTCAATGGTGATTTAAATGAAGATGTGTACATGGAGCAACCAGTAGGATACGAAGATTCCAAGAAACCAACACATGTATGTAAACTCTTGAAAGCATTGTATGGTCTTAAGCAGGCTTCGAGGGCTTGGAATTTCAGATTTGTAAAGTTTCTTGAAAAATAGGTATACATGTGTTCAAATGCAGATACTTCTTTGTATGTTAAGGTTGAAGGATCATTGATTGTTTATATCTCAATTTATTTGGATGACTTGATAATAACAGGAAACGATGAAGGTGAGATAGCCAAAATCAAAGCAAAGCTTGGATCAAAGCAAAGCAAAGCAAACCAAACACATTGAAGTACATTACCACTATATCCAAGAGAAGGTGGTGAATGAAGATATTGATATTCAACATATTGGAGCTAAATATCAATCAAGAAATATACTCACAAAAGTAGTGGATGCTCAGAAGCTCAAGCAAATCAAAGTTCTACTAGGAGTAAAAGCTTTGGATTTAGAGCTTGAGGGGGGCAATGTTACATAAGAACAAGCTCTAGAGTAAATTTTTTTAGGCTTATGGATTTTATTATTTATGATAAATAACATGTGGAGGCGCTCACATCTCCAAATTTAGAGTAAAAATAGATAAAGGTAGATAAAAGTAAGAAGGAAAGGAGAGATGTCTTTTTTTAGACAGGGAAGGTGCTTGTGTTGACAACCTCTCAACAAAAAGAGTGGTTCTCTTAGTATAGGTGGCCAAATTGAGTGATTCTTGTTGCGCTGCAAAGCTTACAACTTGTACTATATATGTAGATCAGTTTTTTTACAAAATTTAATGAGAAAACCCCACGCAACTAGGCATTTTTGCAGAACTTATTCTTGTGTCTATTCAGTGTCTCATTAGAGACATACCTTTCTTCAAACTTTCATATTGTAGTTGTTATGAGGTCTTTTTGAGTGATTTTACTTGGAGGTGTTTTCTTAGATCTCATAATTTCTATGTATATCAAAATGTCTCATAGATCGTTGAGTTTTCTTGCTATTCTACATCAGTTTTGAATTCAAATAGTTAGTCATACCTTGCTATTGAAGGCTTTCACATACCTTGACTTCAAACTATTCATTTGGGAGTTAAAATCCATTTTTTCTATATTTTTGTCTCTAAAGCATGCTACTCAAAGTCTTGTTTTAGAATATATGATTACTTTTGAGAAATTCTACTCAAAGAGCCTTTGGTGATTATTTTGCTATAGTCAACCATTTTTGTTTTCTTGAACGTTTGGAGGAAAGTTGGATTTCTGAAGCTTGGAAATATTTGTTTGATCTTTTGAAGATCTTGGGAGGTCTCATCATGTTTTGTTGTGTACTTTGATGTTTATAAGTTTGTAAACAAACATCTCTTAGACATAGCTTCTAGTATTTAACTACAAGTAAAATTACTCTTGGAGGAAGTCTTGGTTACTCTAAGGATCCCATCCTCCAACCATTCCCAATCAAAATGAAAATGCAAAAAATCATCTATCTTTTCATTTAATTTCGAAAAACAAAATTAGCCTACTCATGGTACTTTTACCACATGCTTTACTTCACCCTCGCTTATCTTGGTGATAGATAAATTGGCCTTTAATGTTGGAGTTAGACGTCTGCGGAAGCATGTGAACAACACAAGGAAGAAGAAGAAGCTTGGAGCTCAACACACAATACTGAATGTATTACTAGAGAATGTACAAAGATAAGTAGCCCATTAGGGCAATAGGCGTATATACAAGCCAGGGAAAAAACCTCCTAAAGAGGGAAAAAAGTGCCCCGGTTGACCTAGAGTGTTCACACACATCACTACCTAAATATATCAACAAATCCCCCCTAGGAGTGATGCGGTGAACAAGTAGCTGGCACTCATGTATAAGGAAGTGCCAAGCTATGTGGAAATCACTCTACAAAAGGAAGTAAGCCCAAAGCTTTGTGGAAAGCTTCAAACTTCTCCCTAGGCAGAGCCTTCGTGAAAAGGTCTGCAATGTTCTCCTGCATGGGCACATATGCCAAGCTGATCTCCCTAGTAGAGAACCTCTTCCTGAAATAATGATAATGCACCTCAATGTGCTTAGTGCGAGCATGGAACACAGGGTTCCTCGCGACTGCCAATGCACTCTAACTGTCAGTGAAGATGGTGGTGGCAGAAGACTGACCAACACCCAAATCAGCCATAAGGCGTCTGAGCCACACACACTCAACAATAGCTGTGAAAGTTACCCTATAGTCAGCCTCACAACTAGAAGTGGCCACAGTAGGCTGCTTCTTGCTCAACCAAGATATACATGAGCTACCAAGCATGAAGCAAAAGCCACTAGTGGACACACGAGTGTCATAGCAACCAGCCCAATCAGAGTCAGAAAAAGCATGCAAATTTGGCAGTAGTTATCCTCCCTTGGGATAAAACAACCCAAGTAGCCGAGTACCACTCAAGTAGCGAAAGATGCGCTTAACTGCCTGCCAATACTTGACTACTGGACAATGCATAAACCTACTCATCTGTGAGACAACAAACTAAATATCTGGTCAAGTAATGCATAAGTAAATCAAGCATCCAATAGCCTGCAGATAGAGAACATCATCAAAAGCATCTCTAGCATCATGAAGACTCAATCTTAAACCTGTCTCCATAGGAGTGGCAATAGGGTTATAGTCTTCAAGGCCAAAATGCTGCAATAATGTGTCAATATATTTCGTTTGACACAAAGCCATTCCACCATCAACTTGCATAAACTGAATGCCCAAATACTGATGCAAATGCCCCAAATCAGACATCTCAAATGAGGCATGCAAATCAGCCTTAAAATCAGCAATATGCTTCTCAATAGGACCAGTGAGCAGCATGTCATCAACATAGACAACAATGATCATAAGCACATCATTAGCACACTTAACATATAAGGTGCTTTCAGTTGGATTGTTCTCAAAACCATGTGCAATCAGATAGGCATGTATCTTCTCATACCAAGCACGTGGTGCTTGCTTAAAACCATATAATGCCTTCTTTAACCTGCATACCTGGTTACTAAGAGAGAAGGATTAGGCATGGTATATGCAGTTAAAAATTTTAGACACTATTTTTTTGCAAATAAGTTTAATTTTTTTACTGACCATCAAGCATTGTTATATCTTGTGAACAAGCCATGCAATACAGGCAGATTAGTAAGATGGTTTCTCTTGCTAATGGAATATGACTTTGAGGTTGTGGTAAGGAAAGGGAAGACTCACCTGAGAGCAGACCATCTCTCTAGGCTCACATCTGGAGAAGCCCCACAAGGAATATCGGATGACCTTCCTGATGCTTACTTGTTTAATTTGGAAGTGGTGGCTCAGTGGGCTAAGCCATTGGTGCCAGTATTGACATACGGGCCTAACCACCCAGTAATAAACACACAGGATAGGGAGATAGTAAAAGCCCAAAAGTACCTTATCATGGCAGGAAATATGTACAAGCATACAGATCAAGGGATCCTAGCTTGTTGTGTGGAAGAGGATGAGTACGTGAAATGGTTGCAATTGGCACATGTAGGTGCATTAGAGCAACATTACTCAAGGCAACGAACCCTAGAGACACTAAGGAGACTTGGAGTGCACTGGCCGACTATGGAGGCTGATGTCCATAAGTAGTGCAAGGAATGCCCGATCTGCTGCACTAAACCACCTGTGGAACATGCCACTCTTTATCAAGTGTCCATAGTGCCAGACTGGAGTGAGCCACTAGTAGCCTTTCTGAGGACGAAAACATTCCCACAAGACATGACTTTGACTAGGAAAAGAAGTTTAGAACAAGAAGCCTTAGAATACTCACTCATTGGTGACAACCTATACAAGCGTGGTAAAGATGGTTACCTCAGATTGTGTGTCCATGAGAGTGAATACCTTAAGATCCTAGAAACGGCTCACCAGGGTGTGCAGGTGGACATTTTGGACCAGATCGGGTGATCAAGGCTATACTATTTGCAGGTCTTTGGTGGCCAACCCTTCATATGGATGCACATACCTATGTGAAGAGGTGTGATGTTTGTCATGGGTTTGAAAAACATACATTATTCATGCAAGTCACCATTCGAAAATGCTGTTTTAATGTCCAACTGATGTACATTCCAACCATGATGGGCTGCAAGTACACAAATGCTCCGAATAGTAGTCATACGGCATGTAGGTGCAAAGGTCTCATCAAAATCAATGCCTCTTTCCTGTGCATAACCCTTTGCAACAAGCCTAGCCTTATACCTGTCAACTGTACCATCAGGTTTAGGCTTCAGCTTGTATACCCACTTAGTGCCAATGGTCTTCTTGCCAGGAGGCAAGTCACATAAAGACCAAGTACCATCCTTCATTATTGCATCATATTTAGATTGCATAGCAACCATCCAATTTTCTGAATTTTGTGCTTCATAAAATGAAACAGGCTCATTCTCATCACAGAGACTAGATGCAGCCATAGCATAGCAATCTGATGCAAAAGAGGCACTATGAGATCCTGATTGAGTACGATATGACAGAGGTGCATCTAATTTACTGTCATGCAAAGTCTGCACCAGCCATTTTGGCATAGTTCTTGCGTGCTCAATATCAGCTCTCTCATCAATAAGTGCATCATGTACATCTGCATCAGAAATGGAGTTATCTGCATCATCACATGAAACCTCCAAAGGCTGAGAAGTTGCCTCATTGAGACCAACACTAGACTGTCCACCTGTAAAAAGAGGCAGCAAAGCATCATACATGTCTTTGGAGCTAACATATGTCTCCTTAGTACATGAAAGCAATGGCTGAATAGCATCTTCCACAAAAACAACATCACGGCTAATGAGAATGCGTTTAGTTTGTGGATGATACAGATGATAGGTGCATGCCAAAGCTTTGCATCTGACATAGCCTGAGAATCATTTACTGCACATGCCAAATCATTTACAGATCTTTCATAGTCTATGAGCTTATACAACCCACGACATAAAATGCTAGAGGCAATAATCACATCGCCATTTGACAGATCATGAACTGTACACCTGTCATCAAGAAATTTCACAACCAAGCCAATCTTGGCTAATGCAGAAATTGATAACAGGTTCTTCTTGATCCTTGGCACAAATAAAGCATCTGACAAAGTGAAAGAACTACCATGAGTAGTAGTCAAAATGATCTTACCAACTCCCATAACATGATAAGAGGAGTTGTTGGCACATGTAACAGTATTCCCTCTAGGGGCAGGCTCGAGTGAAGAGAAGAAACTACGCTGCGAGGTAATATGTTTGGTCGCCCCACTGTCAAAGTACCAAACATCTGAGTCTACTACAAACATGCATTGCTCATGAGAAGATGGGTCAAAACTACAACAGTAGTAAATGCCCATTCTTCTTCCTGCACAAGATTAGCAGACTCCGTTATTGGTGTAGAGGCTTCTGCAACAACCGTTCCAGCCACTTTCTTCTTTGCCTCTTTTGCAGCCAGTTTTGGAGAGTTCTTTATGATATGATCATTCCCTTTACAGTACTTACAAAACAATTTCTGCTTTTCTGATTTTTTCTCATCTTTGTCTTGGTTCTTCGAATGTGCAGCATTTGCAGATTTCTGCTTACTAGTAGAAGAGCTCCATTTTCCTTTGCCCTTTTGACTAGCCAGGAAAGCTTGATCTGCAACATGCATAATGGACCTAATTTGCCTGGACTGATCTTCCTACAACATAACAGAGACTAACTCCTCAAATGACAAGGCATTTGGATTGCGTTTCATCATTAAGCGAAGAGTAGAAGCAAAACTTTGATATGAATCAGGAGGACCATTCAAAATGGTCTACACAAGTGAGCTATCTGGTATAAACTCATCAACAGAAATCAACTATTCCTTCAAGTCTTTGATCTTTGTTAGGAAACTATCCATAGAATCACCTTCATTCATGTGCTCACTCTCCAACTGTTTTCAGAGGTAAGCAACACGAGCCTCATTCCTAGCTTGGTACACCTGATTTTTCTCTCGCCCCACCTTGCGGGCTCGAAACGGAGGTCGAGATGGCTCCGAAACGTGGATCTGACAAAAACAAGTGATCCTAAAGGGATAACTCTCGAAAATATTTTGAGGTCTTCTACCTTCACGCCGATTTTCGTAGCAAATGGAGGCCATTTGTGAAATCGCGTTTTCTCCACGCCTTGCCGCGTAGTCTTCACTGTCGCCTTCTCCACGAACTCTCTAAAGCCACGCTAGCTCTGATACCATGCCACGAGGAAGGAGATAAGGAAGAGAGCTCACACACACACTCTCACTCTCAAGGAGAAGCACACACACAAATTGAGACAGGGAAGAATGATCTTCTTCTTCTTCTTCTATTACATAAAAGGAATGTACAAGAATGACCTAAAAACATGAATACAACAAGTGCAATATATAAAGACCAGTACATAAGGAAAAACCTAATGTCCGCGAATGAGTGAGCTGGCAAGAAACAAATGTGCCATCACTCTCGGTAGATAAATCTAATAAAGCTCAACGAAGTATCCCTGACATATACCGGCATGACCACTATACATGTCAGAGAAACGAAAAACTGGTACGTGTCATCCTGGATCATCACATGTTGAGCTTGATATCTCAACAATAATGTGATGCACACATCAAGACACTGAGTTCAGATGGAGGGGGAGAGTATTTTTCCAAGGAACTCACAAAGTACTTGGAGGACAATGGCATAAAGAGGCACTTTACATGCAAGTACACCCCTCAAAAAAAAGTTGTTGTAGAGAGGAAGAATAGGCATTTTTTTTAATATAAAGGAAGTTCGGCAATAGCCTACTCTCCCGGACTTGAATTAAATTAAGAAACAAAGGTACAATAGAAGGGGACTAGTGCCCACGGGACCCCCCAAATCCCACAAAGCAGGGGAAGCTTGGTTGATTCCTAGGTTGCATTACAAAGAAGGTTGATCACCCTCTCGTCGCCCTCATGCGGGACCCACTTGGGTTTGAGCTTGTTGTTGATCAAAAGGAGGACTTGATGGTGCCTGAAGGGGGGGGATTTCTTACTGTTGGCAATCCTTTTGCCAAGGAGGAGTAGAGATTTTTCAATCGACCACTCCCTGGGGGAGTCGCCGAAGTTGAGAGCACACCGCTCCCGCCAAATTTTCCACAGGACTTCCCCTCTGATTGCGTTCCAGAGAGCCGCAGAGCACCCAATCGCTTCACCCAAAAGGACTTGTTTCCAACTAAGCTGTTTCTGAACTCTGATTATCAGTCCAACCATCTGCCAGATTCTGTAGGAGTTGGGGCAAGTAAGGAAGATGTGTGGGACATCTTCGATTGCGCGGTGGCAGCGTTTGCACCACGGAGGGATCCCACAAATTTTGCTTGCCTTATGGTTAGTCCAAATTCCTCGATGAAGAATTTGCCATAAGAGGACCGACTTCTTAATCTCTATAAGTGGGTGCCAGATACCCATGAATTTCATGTCCCACCGAAGCCGCGTCCAAGACAGGCACCACTTCTTGTTGAGGCTGATCTGGAGGTCAGTCGTTTCATTGATGTTCGGGATTTTGAGTAGGCTGTTTCCATTGTGCCATTTGAGACCACGCGCGTTCGGAGCGTCATGTCCCATGAGAAGGCGAGTTTTGTGACGATCCCAAGCGAGGCATCTGCTTTGCAAGGTGTTCCATTCTTCGTAGGAGATGTTTATGCGAGGGTCGATATCCTCGTAGTTGATCCAACTGTTGGTGTCATGTTTCCAGAGGTGTTTCCATTTTTTGAATCCTTTGTTCCATAACTTCTTGGCATTTTGAATGTTCCACGGCTCCACACTCCGGATGCCATG
The DNA here is from genome assembly GCA_020310875.1 of Ceratopteris richardii. Lineage (NCBI taxonomy): Eukaryota > Viridiplantae > Streptophyta > Polypodiopsida > Polypodiales > Pteridaceae > Ceratopteris > Ceratopteris richardii. The sequence continues at coordinate 163,030,192 of CM035428.1, read as the reverse complement.
AATCGGAAACCAGATAGAGTCGTTTTGTCTGATTCCGGCCGCCCACTTCCAGTCCTCACTAATTCTTGTGAATCTTTTGACTTTATTCCAGCCCTTCCAAAGAGAGCATACGAGATTGGAGCCTTTCGGGAAGACAGGTATCGGGGAGAATAGCAGGGTCATGATGTCAAGGTTCTTCCAGTTCGGGGATCCCGTGAGGGCCAACTCATTTTTATTTCTGAAGATCAGCTTGGCCCACGAGGCCTCCCTATTGCACCAAGCTTTAATCATCCATTTGGCTGCCAGTTTGTTAGCCATGCACCCAATGTCCAGGATGCCAAGCCCCCCGCTATCTCTAGGGCTGGTGCAGATGGCCCATTTGATTTTAGGCACCCCCCTTCTGTTATGATCACCCGTCCAAAGAAAGTTTCTGCAGATGCTATTCAGTTTGGACAGGCCTTGCTCATTCGGTCTCCAGCAAGAAAGGAAATAGATGGTAGACGAGAGGAGGAACGTGTTGATAACCATCGCCCGTCCAGCGAGATTGATTTGCATGCCTCTCCAGTAATTGAGCTTGTTTTCAAGTTTGGCCAGCACCCAGTTCCATCGCTGCTCCATAGAGACGCCAAACCCCAAGGGGATTCCGAGCAGCCGAAAGATTTGACCCTGCGGAATGGATTGACAGCCATGATCAATGAGAAGGCCAGGTTGGTGTCCCACAATGGCCCTAAAGGCGGTCTTATTGTGGTTGATTTTGGATCCAGAGGCCTCACAAAAGGTATCAAGACACCTCCAGAAAGTCTCCAGGCTGGTATTATCATTGTGAACGAACGCGTTCATATCGTCGGCAAAAAGTCTCATGATGATTTGACTGTGGTCGTGAGGTAGCTGGAGGCCTTTGATATTGCCAGCCTCCACATGATGAGCCACAAGTCTGCTCAGCCCTTCAGTGGCGATGGCAAAGAGAAGGGGGGCAAGAGGGCATCCTTGTCTAATAGATCTTTTAAGATGGATCGCCTTCGAAAGTTTGCCGTTAACATTAATTTGGGTCGTTGCATTGCCGAGAAGGGTCGCGATCATCTTGGTGAATTTCTGACTACATCCGAGGTCTTGGAGCGACTGCAGAACATAGTCCCATTCTAGCCTATCGTAGGCTTTGTCAAAGTCGATCTTGAGGAAGACCACGTCTTGATTAGACTCATTTGCAAATTGAATACCTTCCCAAATATCCATAATGGTTTCCAGGATGGACCTGCCTTTGATGAAACCTTTTTGGTCCTCACTAAGCCAAGATCTCAGGTGGCACGCAAGTCTGTTGGCAATGACTTTGGCGATGATCTTGTATCCTGTTTGGAGCATCGTAATTGGCCGCCAGTTCTCGATTCTGTTTTTTTCCCCCTTCTTGTGAATCAGCTTGATAATTCCATTGTTTATACAGGAAGGAAGAGCACCAAATTTTAGCGCCTCTTGCCAAACCATCCGAAGAGGGGTGGCAACCACCAGCTTGAAGGATTTAAAAAACTCGTTAGTGAGTCCGTCGGGTCCCGGGCTTTTACTGAGAGGGAGGGCATCAATGACCTCAAAGATTTCTGATTCGGAGATCGGGGCATGAAGTAGGGAGTGGAGGTTGGGTGGTATTCTCCGGGGGGAAACCCTAGAAATGGAAGCCATGCAGTCCCTTCTATGGTGGGAGAGGGGATTCGAGGTTCCCAGGAGTCTCGTGAAGTGCTCTTCGATGATGCCAACATTATCTTCTTCCGAGTTGCATACATTGCCATGAGTGTCTAGCAGTAGGGGAATCGTCTCTCTGTTGTGTTTCCTTTTAAGGATACTGCACATCTCTTTGGTGGGTTTGTCGGCTTTTCCAGCCCACCACTCCTTGAAGAAGATTTGCAAGTTTTTCCTTTGTATTTCTTCCTCGTATCTCAGCGCTGCTCTGATTTTTCGGAGACCTTTCTGGGCTTCGTGTTTTCCTTTGTTTACTTCCTCCTCGAGTCGCCAGAGTCTGTGGTAAAGCGCTTCCCTACGAGCCCGCCGCACAGTCTCGAGCATCTTCTTAGTTCTGATCATGATCTTGCGAGACTTGTCGACCGCACTTCTCGAGCACTTGGCTGGGGCCAAGCCAGAGGCGAACGCCACCTTCCACACGTCGGCAATCTCTTGATGGACGGAGGGGAGAGAGAAGGTGGAAGTGTTGGCATGAAACCACGGAGCCTTGTGGGTCTTGTTGGGAGGCTGAAACGTGATAACGATTGGGTAGTGATCGGAGATGGTGAGGTCAGTACGTTGCGTGATGGAAGGGTGGCCCCACAGATGAGTAAAACTCTGAGAGGTGTAGCATCTATCAAGTCTAGCTTTCCTTAGATCTTCGCCCGCTTGGAGATTCGACCAGGAAAAGCCAGTCGAGTCTTTGAATTCGACCAGATCCAAGTGGAGTTTGGTCATGTCCCATGTTTCTTTCTCCCGACTGTCGATGACCCTGCCCTTGCCCATCCATCTGTCCATAGGGTCCTCCACCATGTTGAAGTCTCCACATATAAGCACGTTGTGGGGAAGCGAGTCAAGAGAAGTCCAAGTGTTCAGCCTCTCCAAATCCCCGTTAGGGGCGTACAATGAAACCATAGTAACACAGAGGGGAGCACCGAAAGAAACCGCAATCCAGCGGTGATTTACATCTTCAATGGAGTTCTCAAGCTTTTCAAGCCAGGGCTGTTTAACACCGATAGCCGTTCCACCGGACCCCCGCCGGTGCTTTGTTGGAATCCACACGTGGGCCGAGGAAATCTGTCTGAGTCGTTTCAGCAGGTCTTCTCCGTCAATTTTAATCTCTTGAATGCATATAATGTCTGGTTTTAAGCTAATGTCGCGGAGCCATTGACCAATGATGGCCGCTCTTGAGGGGTCGGTTAGCCCCCTAGCATTAAGCGAGATGACAATCATTTTTGTATTGATCCCTCTTTGCGGGAGGGAGCCTTGTCCTTTCTTCTCTTGGCTTCATCTTTCTTTTTCGCTGGGATCTGATCCCGACTTAGAAACCGGTTCTTGTGGGGGCTTTTCCAGGGTAGCTCCATAGGCTGTTTTCCTTTCCGGGATACACCTTGCTAGGGGGAGCTGGGCCCCGTGCTCGGCACCGTTTCCGGGATCGTCGATCCAATGATGGAACTTTCACTATCCATGTTGTCTTCATTACTAGTGGTGAATCCATCATCTTTGCTTGTAGAGTAGCCCTCCTGCACGGTTTCATTACTATCAGGGATCTCCAGGCCTTTGACATCGGTGTCTTCCTCAAGTAGGTTCCCACCTGGGAAGTCAAGCTCATTGATTTCCCTTTCCAGATTGCAATATAAGTTGCTGGAGGGGGAAACAGACTTGTTGTTTCGCTCGGAGGTAGCCCTAGGGCTTCTTCTCCTTCTTCTTCTGACTTCTATAAACCCGTCTGCATCAGCTTCTGGATTAGGGGGATCCTTGAAGTCCTCAGTTTTCGTCGGGCGACTCAAATCACCATTGTTGTGTTGAGCATTTTTAGGGGCTCCTTGATTTCGCTTGCTTTGCCGTCTCAAAGGGCAATCTTTGATCCTGTGACCTTGTTGACCACAGCGAAAGCACGTGTTGGGAAGGTTTTTGTAAATGATGTCTTGCTCCCAGACATCTCCTTCGCCCAAGTCCAGTTTAATCTTCGATGGGAGGGGCAGACTGAGGTCAGCCTCGACACAAATTTGGGGGTGCCACCGGGCATTGAACGAGTGTCTTGTGCCTTCATAAATGATGCCACCGATGTCCTCGCGTGAGGCCAACGGCTTGCCGATGGGAGAAACGATGTCCCATACAAAGTTGTACAAGAAGTAAGGCAGGTTAGGGAGCTCAACCCAAAGTGGGTATCGAAGCGGTTTCGATTTGTCGGGAGTAAAGTCAGGGGACCATCTGAAAAGGCACAGGGTCGCCCGGCCGAGCTGCCAAGTTCCGACACTGAGGGCCCGAAACGCCATGTCTTCATTCTCAAAGACTAGCAGCAAGTGGTTTGCCGGCAAGAACTGACACTTACAAACAACGAGCCCGCGGGGGAACCACTCGTTGCGAAGCCACTGACGCACGGTTTCGAGCGGGGGCCTAGGGCCAAACATTTGGCCAACGAGGCAGACTTTCTTGAGCTCCTCCTGAGTAGATAAAATTGCGGATCTGTTGAGGGAGACCAAGGGGGGTTCAACATTCTCGAGGGCCTCTTGGGCGGCACAGGAACCCCCCTCCAGCAAGGCGGCCAGGTTAGCGGCCTCCCCGGGAGGAGGGGCCAGATTGCTTTTCACCAGAGAGGGGGACATCATATCCAAGACAAAAAAGAAGGTCTTATACTAAAACTCTCATAGCCCAAGATCCCACATAAGAAGGAGGCACCCCACCCCCATAGAACACTCTTCTTCTTCAATTATCTGTCTTTCTCTTTTTTTTTTTTTCTCTTCTCTTTTTTTTTTCTTCTTTTTTCTCTTTTTTTTTTTCTTCTTTTCTATTTTTTCTCCTTTTTTTTTTTTCTCTTCTTCTTTTTTTTTTCTCGTTTCTTGCACTCACCCCTTTTTTCCCCTTTTTGAACTAAAGCGAAAAGACTCCCTTAAAGGTCCAGAGCGCAAGGCATCAAAATTCCCGTCTCACATTGAATGCGTACAGGCCCACGATGGTCCCTCCCCCTTAGCGCCACGTGGAGACGGCACGGGCGGCGCGGTCGGTTCAGATGACGCACAAAAGAGGCGCTCGAACTATGAAGTACAGAGCTTCCCGAACTCCGATGACCCTCTTAAAGCCCAGCTTCCAGACCCCTGACGCCGCAGCGCTGACAACCGGCGGCGCACGCAGGGAAAATACCGGGAAAGCGGGCGATAGACGGTTTTGACACACACCGCGATAGACGGAAAAGGCGCAAAAGCCGGATTTGCCCGCGATAGACGGATAAGGCGATAGACGGTTTTTGAAGTTCCCGCCGCGATAGACCGAAAATCTCGCCGCGATAGACGGTTGAGGCGCCACGATAGACGGTCGAACGCGATAGACACAAACCGCGATAGACGGACGAACGCGATAGACGGTAGTGGATTTCCCGCCGCGATAGACCGAAAAACCCGCCGCGATATACGGACGAGCGCTCCGACCGCACCGTTGATCAAGCAGCGATGAACAGCTTGTAGATCTTTCAGAAGCGAAGCTCCGTCCCGATTAATGGTTCTTCCAACCGTCGCCCTTCACGTAAACTTTGATTTCTGCTGTCGCCCTTCACATATACAGCAGCGTTCTTCCTGCTCGAAGAATAGGCATTTGGTTGAGATAGCTAGATGTCTCATAAATGAAGGTATGTTACCATTCTCTTATTGGGCTCAAGCTGTGAATACAACTTGTTACTTGATAAACAGGGTTCCAATAGGTGGTGTGCACAACTTGACTCCACACGAAGTCTATTATGGCAAGAAACTAACAATGGAGTACCTTAAAGTATTTGGATGTGTATGCTTTGTTCATATTCCTCATGAAGCGAGAACAAAGTTAGAGGCCAAGAGTGAGAAAAGTGTGTTCATGGGCTACTCAAATGAGCAAAAAAGCTACAATTGCTACAACCCTCTCTCAAAGAAGCTATATGTGTCAATAGATATTCTGCTCGATGAGTCAAGGTCATGGTATGGAGAAAAGGGCAAGGCAAAGTTGGATGAAGAGTATCAAGAGGAGTATGCAGACTTTGATGTGCAGATTCAACCTCAAGATTCAATCTCAATTAGTGGAACAAAGGCTTGTACATCTAAAGTAAACTCATACGTTCACTCTTAAACTTATGATTATGAACGACCATCCCCTACTTCAAAGTATAGAAGGCTGCAAGAGACAGACTATGACACTAGGGAAGCTCAAGAGAAATCAGAAGAGGAGGATCTTGAGGAGTTCATTAACCCTAATGTAAAGCTCAATGACTCAAGAAAAAATATCCTAAAGGTCAAGAGAGGAGGTCTACAAGGAAGAAGGCATCCCCACAAAGGTATACATATGGCTCTTTCATGGCAAAGCACTATGCATACATGATGAATGTCATTGGAGAGAGTTGGATTCTTATGATGAGGAAAAGTCCAAACCATGGTGGAGGAAGGCTATGTATGAAGAGTTCAAAGCTCTTAAGCTGAACAACACTGGGAACTAGTCCCAAGAAAGAAGACATGAAAATAGTCCAAAATAGGTGGGTGTACAAGACAAGGAGGAATGTAAATGGCAGCTTGGCAAGGTACAAGGCTAGAATAGTAGCCAAAGGCTTCACATAGACACAAGTGGTGGATTATGAGGAGAATTTTAGCCATGTGCCAAACAAGGATACCATCAGAGCTCTTATAGCCCTATGTCATTAAGGAGGTGGCCTATCTACCAGATGGACATAAAGAATGCTTTCTTGAATGGTGAGTTACAAGAAGAGGTATTCATGGAACAACCTCAAGGGTATGTAGGTCTACAATCTTGCCTATGTTTTTAGGTTAAGAAGGCCTTGTATGGCCTAAAGCAAGCCCCAAGAGCTTGGAATCAGAGGCTAGTGGACTTCTTGAAGAGATGTGGTTTCTCTTCAAGTGATGGAGATCCATCCTTGTATATGAGGAAAACAAATGACAAGATATGTTTGACATGCATATATGTAGATGATCTTCTTGTGACAGGTCATGATGATGCACGGATAAGGAACGTCAAAGAGAAGCTTGGAAGAGAGTTGAAAATCTCAAATTTAGGTGTGCAAAAGTACTTTCTTGGCATTGAGGTGATCTATGGGAAGGAAGGTATTTATCTCTCTAGTATCTTCTAGATGTGTTGTTTAGGTTTGACATCAAAAATTGCAAACCAATAGCTTAACCTATGGATTCAAATGTCAAGTTAAGCAAGGAAGATGGTAAGAAGCTAGAAGACCTTATAATATACAAAAACATTGTGGGATCATTGATCTATGACACACTTAGAAGGTTGTGCTACATAGTTGGAGTTTTATCTCAGTTCATGCATGCAACCATAGATACACATCTCAATCATGCAAAGAGAGTGTTAATGTATGTGACAAGTACAATTAAATATGGGCTGGTATACAGGTATGATGAAAAGCTTAAAGTAAGAGCATGGAGTGATGCAGATTGGGCAAGGAGTGTTGATGATAGAAGGTCAACTTCTTGCTATGTTTTCATGCTAGGTACAAAAGCAATTTCATGGATGAGCAAAAAGCAGCCCACAATTGCATTGAGTTCAATAGAGGTTGAATATAGAGCTTTACCCCTCACTACATGTGAAGCATTGTAGCTTAAGAAGCTCTTCAAAGACCTTGGTATACAACTTGGACCAATTTGAAAATTATGCCTTGACATAACCATATCCTTTCTTAACCTAACTCGTTCTCATCTATTTTATTAATTTCATTGTTAGAAAATATATTTTGGCTATTGCTTTTTTGACATATGCATAGCATGCCAAACTTTTATGACATCTTGGCATACAAGATTGAAGTTCTTTCACAATGGCACTAGAGGAATGAATAGCATTGAAAGGAAACCACAACATGAAGAAGCTTCAAGACTTTGTCAACCCTGATCTCGACCCATTTTTATACATCCTATGTTGTAATTCTTCCTTGTGATATGATGCCCCCTGTATTTCATTTTGCTGCATGTAGGAAGGCAAGTTATGGGTTATGTGAGTGATATTTGTGAACCTTGGATTAAGTTTCATACACTTCACTTTGCATCTTACATGGCTCTTAGTCTTGGATTCGTTATGGGCATTGTTTGCACTCCATACCATGGTTTGGCCATGCACTTTGGTTTTCAAGCCTTGATCATAAGGGTAGAGCATGATATAGTGCACACATATTATTCTTGATTGATAGGTTACCACTAGCATTTGATTATGTTCTTTGGAGTGGACTATGCTATACCAAGGGTGCTGCTATCACTTTAGCACAATGGATATCTACATGGAAATTTTTTATGGATCGAGTTCTTAGTTTTTGAAGAATTTATTCTAGAGATGTTTTGGCCTTGATGTGAGGGCCTTACTTGATGCATTTGGTTTTGGTGAGTTTGATGGAGCTAGTGTCCTCGGGCATAAGAGATGTGGAGGCTCATAGATTGAAGCATTCTTAGAGATTAGGTGTGTCAATTATGGTTGCATGACATGCTTTATGAGGTACCCAACCTATGAATGGTTTTCATGTAATTTTCATTTGTTGAGGAGGTAGTTCCTATCAAGGATAGTGGCAATTCAAGTCCACCATGCATGCTGGTGTTAGGGGCACATTTGATTTGAGAAAAAATCCTAAAGTGAAGTTTCATCTAGAGGGTCATGAAGGGCTACATGGAAAGAGGCTTTAAAGGCACTCAACTTGTATTTATATGGCATATTCTAATGGAAGAATGCCTCTCATTTTAGATCGCCAATTCCATGGCATGTGACATATTCTTGTTTAGTAAGTTAGTTTCTTGTTCTTGATTTTCTTGGGATTCATACATCCTCTTTTGTCTCTTGTTTGTTCATGCAGGTGACACAGTCAAAGTTGTATTCTCTCTCTCTCTCTCTATCTCTCTCTCTCTCTCTCTCTCTCTCTCTCTCTCTCTCTCTCTCCCCCGTGCATGGAGGCAATCAACACCATGTCCTAGTTTCAATTGGATAACTTAGATCTAAGTTTATTTTCCATTTTCTGGCACTTTGCATGCAAGAGAATGCTCTGCATATCACTTTCTTCATAGGCAATTGTGAGTTTGCAAAGGTGCTCGAATGCCAACTTTTCCCACCACGACCTCTTTAAGCATGTAGACCTGTGCTCTTAGAGGTCACAACACTCATAAAGTTGAGAAATTACCTGTAACTTGCATCTCCCCTAGATCTATCAGTCTCTACCATTGTAGTAAGCAACACAAAGTTGAAAGGATCACTTATCCCTCTTTTTACGCAAGAGATTTGTTTTATTCTCACCTCTGCAGGACTTGAAAAAGAATATTTTTGTGCACTTTTTAGCTTGGTTTTTTTGTTCATAAAGCTCCAAAAATTCAAGAAGTACTAATTTCGCCCTTGAAAATGTGTAAAAAGTGAGGAAAAGAAGGAGAAAAAGTGTAGAAAACAATGGAAATGTGATGAAGAAGAAGGGGAACTAGGATCTAAAAGAAAACTAAAAAAAATTACCCTAAAATTTGAAATTTCACTATCCATAATCATCTAGCTAGATACCTAGATATCTAAAGCGATGAGGATAATGGAGAAGTACCTAGAAACATGCAGATAATCACCAAAAGCACATATCTTATGCAAAATCTTAGCATCATGTGCAATAAACAAGAGCTCTTCCTGAAAACAGTGCCAAAAGTGTAATGCTACATTTTTTGTAGACCACAAGCACACACGATAAAGAAGAATTTCATATCCATCAAGCGATTGATCAATAGGTATGAAGAGTTTCATGTGTAAAACTGGAATCACACCGAACCACAACAAGAGCAAGGAAAACATGCACATGGGTGCACACATACACACACACACATAGAGACTAACGAGTTGGCAAGAGATAGGATGCTTTAAGAAGCTCAATCTATTGCAAAATCCTAGATAAAGTGCTCAAAAGAGTTGTGAGCTCTAAATAAGTCTTCTAACAAATGAGACCTCTTTCACTTATATAGACTTTTTAAGAGGTATGTTCACATTTTTTAGTGTCCATCCTAGCTATGAATTTTGGATTAAAAAAATGCAAAAAAACCTAATCTAAGGAGGGATTTGAGATGGAAAAATTTACTCCCCTTCCTTCTTTATATCCATGCTTGTGGTTCCATTTTATCGCATTCTCATCCTTTGATTGAGCTTTGACCGCTTTGACTTTAGGATTGCTAGGCTGACTTCTAAGCTTCCTCGAACAAGTATCATAATAAAAGAAAAAGCAAAACAATGGAAAGAAAGTAATAAAAGGGCATTCAAAAAAATATCTTAGTTTCATTATTTGTAGGTTTTTCATTTAACAAGAAAGTGAAGGAACAAGATTTTTCATGAGTATTCAAGGTAGAAAATGAGTTGTAACACCTAGATTTAGCATGCAATTCAAAGTAGTCATGGAAGCTATCTTTTAGTTCAAGGAATGCAGGATCCATGTGCAGGGCTAGTTGAAGCACATGCAAAGATAAGTAAGAACACAAGCTCACATCAAACCATCAATGAGTTCCATTGCATGAGTGCATAGAAGAGTTCTAGTGTTATGCTATTGATGCACTGTTGATTGTTGAGTTTTTTGTACCCCCATAGTTGTTGTGGTCTCTCATGATGTCAAAAAAACAAGCAGTATGCCCAAATGAATCAAGTTGTTCGATATAAATGAAGTTCACCTATCTCATAGATTTACATAGACACAAATTTAGTGGTTGGGAGGGTTCAAATTGCTACAATACATGGTGGCTGATTGGCAAGCCATCCTACTATACCTAATGACCATTCAATTCTTTCAATGAATAAACACACAGTAAGTGTAGGAAGGAGAGCATATACCCATATTTAGACTCAATATCAATCCATGATAGGACCCTGCTTTGATGTTGAGCACATACATTATTGGGCAACAAATGTAGCTTATCCACAAAGGAGTGATAGTGTTCGTGGTGATTATATCAATACAAGCAATGAGGGATATATTTGACAAGTAGTGCTCTAGCAAGTTCAAGTTCACACAACTACCACCAACCTCCCCTTTGGAAATGGAATTGTAATTTGCAACCCTTTTCATAAATTTAAACATGAATTCTTATGACATTTAAGATTCACTATATTCAATGGTACATGGAGCTTTTGAGGTAAGCAGTACAGTCACTAGGGCCAAGATTTGTTCCAATAGATCAAGGTGGAGATGAAGAGGATCTTTGGAAAGAAAAAGTGACCACATAACCTTGACACAAAGTTCAATGATATTTTAAACTTGTTGTTCCCAATCGAACCCTTTTCAGAAGGAAGGCAAGTAGTTCAAGTCTTTGAATTGATCTTTCTTATAGAAATATTAAAGCAACCAAAACCACCCATTGACCTTGAATCCAATGGTGAAGAGGAAGATCACCACAAAATATGAAGAGAGAAAATAATAAGAGAAGCATTTTTATGAGCCAAGTAAGAAAGACTTAGAGCTGACAAAGAATCTAGTAAGAAATCCGAGGAGGCAAGCCAAACTCATGAGATTGAAGCAGTAGCTAGAGCAAATGAAGTAGGAGTAGCCTAGGCAAAAGTGAAAAGGAAGAGAAAGGAAGAAGAAGAAGAAGCTACTAGAGTCGAAGTAGAAATGAAAAAAAAAGTTTGATCAACAAGTTGACAGCAAAGGAGAGAGAGAGAGTAGGAGGATACTTGAGGCCAAATTCAAGAACTCAAGGATATCATGGTCCGGGGAGTAGATTCATTGAATAAACAAATCAGTGCTATGGAATGCTCTTAATAACTTATTGGTGGAGTTATTAGAGCCAGAACAGGAGAAAAATCTCATCAGAACTAAGTTGCATGATACCATGGCTCAAAAAGATCAAGCAATAGTGAATAATGCTGCTTTGCAAAAAAGCAAAATTCTTTTGAAGTGCAAAAAGAACCATTAGAAGATCAAGAAATATCCTTAATTGATTATTTCAACACAAACAATTTCTGAATTGAATAGGATAAAGGCACTTGAAACTCAATTCAAGGATGCCAAGTAGGTAATACACGAGAAGATATAGATTTTGGGGAACAAAGAAGTTCATATTATAGAAGGATTTGAGAAGGCCTCTAATTGTAGAAGCAATTTGACAAAGATTTGGAGCTAGTAAAGAAGGTTGAGAGTAACAGAGATTACAAATTCAATTCATAGAAGTAGAAAAGGAAAATCAACATTTCATAGATCTTTTTGATAATGAATATGTTGAAGCGAAGGTCTTAGAAGATTTCTAGAAATCCAAATGGGTTCATCCACTAAACTTCAATTCAGAAGATGAGTTCATTGTTGCGATAGAAAAATGTAGCTTTTCAAATAAGGGCAATTTCTAATGCGTTTGTGTATAATTGGGACAAGGCTATCATTGTCCTTTGAGAGAAGAGGATTGAATATTTATAGATTAGCATAGAGGGTTCAATCCACCATGCATGCTAGTGCTAGGATGCCATTACTAGGGACTACTTTTGTGATCCATTTTTTGGTAAAAAATATAACTTCCAAAATTTGTAAAGGCTATCTAGATATAGAAATTATTCTTAGGCTATCTAGGAAAATCTTGTCTCAATACCGAATTCTGATTCTTATATGTATGCATGTAGGATTCTAAGTATAAAACAAAAAACGTTTAGAGTGTGATAAACAAAGAGCTTTGTAGATAGAAATTCTCTATGAGAGAAAAGTTTTTGAAGGAATGAAGGATTGCAGAGTTATCTTTCTCTAAAGCGTATCAAGTCTTCTTAAGAAAGAAGTGATTTTTTTGTTGTCTCTACAGTGTAATTTTATCTCTTATTTTTGTTATTATATACTTTATTCAATGATTAATGTTGATGTGCTAAATTGAAGTTTAGTGTATGTGAAAGTTGGGAATAGAAACATATATTCTCTCTATGTTAAGATAGAACCCCCATTCCTAGGACTATAGGTTTGCAAGATATGCTCTACAACTAGTAAACACCTCCCTTCAACTTCCATACAAGGAGGGTTTGGCCATAACAATCCTCAATCTCACCGATGCTAGTGTTGGGAGCTAAAAATAGTTGTAGTCTTCAAGTAAGGAGCTTTCAAGATTTACTTCTTTTCCTTGTATGAATTCCTAGAATTGTCTAGTTTGGCTCTTTGTTGTATATAATTGTTTTGTATTTTGATATGTGGCTTACCTTGAAATCTGCTATGTATTCTAGTAATCTTTTTTTAGTATATCTTCTTATTTTTAAGGACTTTTATAACACCTCAACTTTTTTTCCACTTTGATTCCATTTTATTGCTCCTAATTTGATTTGTTTGTGCTCTAGAAAACTATTATTTAATGTATGTTATCCCCTTACACATTCTAAAATTGATAATTATAGTGAATTGTTCTAAAGCATTTGAGCTAAAGGTTTCTTATAGATTATTAGAAATTCTAGGGTAATTATTATTAAATCATCCTTCGAAAATCCCACAAAATCCTCATTCAAATCTCAAATCTGGATGTTAAAGGTAATTATTACTAAATTGCCCCCCTCACACCCCTAAAATGCACCTCTCTATATGTTCCTAAGAGGATCTTATTGTGTTGTTAAATACTTATTTGCTATGTACATGAACATAGTTTGATCCATCTCAACCCTTATGTCACCAATCCAATATGCCATCACAAGATAATATTCTTTCATATGGTACTCTCACTCTTTTTCTATATATTTTCTATTATAAGCACTAGAAAATATCTCATCCAAGACATATAGGAATAGAAGAGCATATGGACCTAAATAACTTTTCAAGCTCTCCTCAATATATAAAATGAATTCTACTTTATCATTGGTCTCTTACTTACCATTTCTTCTTTTCCATTTAAGTTTTTTGCGTTTTCAACCAACATATAGACAATAGCATACATATTCTTAAACTTTTCTCATATAAACTATGTTATAGACATCATCTTTGATAGTGCCTTTGATTTCCTCACCTTTGCTACATATTTATGAAGAATACATTGACATATATGGATTGCAAAAATAGTTTTGGACTCAAACCTTAATTTGTTTCTACATGCTCTACTGAATGAAATTCCTAATCATTCTAAGTCTGAATTCATATACTATTCTCATGAATTATCTATGGGATTTTTGAAAACAAAAAAATCCTTATAAAGTTATCCAAATATTGGTTGAGTTCCTATGTTTAGTCCTCTTCTATGTCTACCAAAAACCTAGCTGGTTGAAAGTTGATGACGTTCTCTAACCACAAGTGTATGTATGCATGCTTAAGAAAATTTTGTTCAACATTTGTTCTAATTTTATCTATTTTTCCTATGCATTGATTCAATCTTATGAATAGAACTCAAACCTATTTTATTTATGTTCTTGGATAAGACTTTCCTCAATTAGGAGCTTTCGAGTAAAAATTCATGCTTCCTTACACTTGATCACTCAATGATTTTCTTTTTAGAGCTTGTTTTTTTGAGAATTTAACTCAATAAAAGAGATTTTATTACTTTCTCCATCTCCCCTTCACTCTTACGAAGAAAAAATTATGATTGTTTCTCAAGAGAGTTTTTTTGTCCAAAACTAAATTCTTTATTTTGTAGTGTAATTAAAATTTCTCTACAAGGATCTAATGTATTTGGGTCCTTGATTTTATTTCCACAATTGTCTTCCCAAATTCTATCAAATTTGAGAAAAAAATGTTCCTTATTTTCTCACAATATTCCAAACTTTAAGTCTTGTAAAAATTCATGAATGTATGTTGGAAGTCACATATTTTTGGTCAACCATGAATGTTGGATACATGATATTTTGTACATGTATTATGTATAAATTTATGAGTTATTAGGCTCAAGAATATCACAAAGTTTTAGAAGAAATCATGATTTCTTGTTTGTTAATAATCATGTATTTGTAGAAAAATAAATTTCATTCAACTACAATGTCACAAATATTTTTTTAAACTCAACAAAGTTTAATGAGATTCATAGTTTTCTACCCTAATGATCTTGTTTTGAAATTCTTGGTTTCTCGGGTCTTAAAAGGATCATCAAATTATTTATGAAAATTATGAATTTTGGTGGTTTAAATAGATTTCAAATTTATGATCTAATTTTAATTTTAGAGATTCATAATTTATTGGTTCTTGAAAAAGTCTTGAGTTTATTTTGTCCCCAAAGGTTTATAATTTTTTATTTCCTATAGTGCAAAAAACAATCATAATTTCTTACAAGTATTGAGCCATGATTTTTTGCTATGTGATTTGAGTCACATAATAATTAAAATTTGCATTGCAAAATTTCTCAAGAAAAACAAATTCTTTGTTTTGAATTAAATTGTCACATATTCATGATGTAAGAAACTAATTACGTAGTACTAGTTGAGACCTTCAAAATGAGCAAAATGAGGCATCAAACCGACAAGTATTGAGGTAGTTACAAGTAGTTTGGTGATTTAACCCTATTTGGAGTATGGGATAGTGGTGCACTTACGGAAATGTTGGATAACATGAATCCTTGACCACATTGGATAGGAAGGCCTTGGAAGCATCACATATTTTTGTACTCAAATCCATCAAGTCTTTTGGACCTTGAGCTTGGATAAGGACATGCTTGTGGATCTTCTAGGCAGTCAATGAGGGGAGATAGTTTTGTGATTCTACTTGATTCATGTCCATCACATCTTCTTATGCTACTAATAGCAACTAGGTTGAGGTTTGCTTTGCAGATGATAAATTAGAAGTGTGTGAGCATGTCCTACACTAAGATTTGACACATTTTGGCACCATTCATGGGGAGAGAAAGGATCACAACTACGTAACTTGTGTGATGGACATGGCTATCATGCATGATGACTCAAGAAGATTCCCAAGCATGAAAGGATACTTTTTTACTCTTCAACCAAAGAGTCACTCAAGCATTACTCTTGGCCCTAGGGGTGAAGCACCCCCCTATTTTCTTGTGCATATTGCTCTTAATATAGTCTTTTTAAATTCATGAAATAACTTGGAGTAGTTCACTCATCAATGCATTTGAATGTGTGCAAATAGTCTTGGGTCAATTCCAAATAGGCTATGAGTTCTAAGCATAACTCTACGTACCTTCTTCCATAAATAGAATGATTTCTCTACTTGAGAAATAATCACCATTTATTTGTTTTGCCATAGAGTTTTGAGATTCATGTCCTAAGGTACCATAGTGGTATTATTGCATATGTTAGAAGCTAAGGAAGTCTACTAAGTACTCTAGGTGTTACTTAGGCTGGTCCAGATCAGTTTTTTTCCAAGAACATCTCATCTTTGTGTATTTCATATCACTCCTTAGTGTAGTATCAAAGCAAGTCATAGTCTTGACATTATGGGTGATTGATATCCCTCATAAATAGACAAATTGGATCAGAGAAACTATGTAGCATGGTCTCTATGCATGGAGGCTTAATTGAAAGGGAGAAACCTATATGGATACATCTCAATAGATGAGTTGATGCCTATAGTTAGAACCAAAGTACAACCAGCTAAAGAGGAGTATGAAAGATTAAACACATGGTGTGCAAAGGATGATTTTAGCAAGGTCACATATTCTAAAATCTATCTCTATTTTCTTCATTCCTCATATTAGCCATTGTAAGACATCACATGAAACATGGAATGTGTTCGAAGCATTATTCTCTTCAAACACCAAGACTAGGAAGAATCAACTATGGATGGAGTTCACAACACTCAAGGAGCAACCCAAGCAAAGAGTAACTACTTTTGTCACCAAAATGAAGGACATTCTAGATTGACTAGGGAGCATTGAAGAGATCATTCATGAAGAGTAGATTTTGAGACAAGTTATCAATTGAATCAAGGCTCATGACAAGTGGGAAGCTTTCACATTGCCATGGACTTGTCCATGGATATGTAGGCCACCAACAAGGAAAATCTTGATTTCCAAATATAAGATTCATGTACAAGAAGAATTTAGGTACTTCTAGAAGCTTGAAAGACAAAAAAATTGATTGCATTGGCCAAAGGATCCCTTGGTGACTTAACATCTAAGATCAATCTCATACATGATGAATCCTAAGCAAAGAAAAAATCTCATGTGGCAGCCTGAGTTCAAACAACCCTTTGTGCCTCAATGTAGTAGGTCATCTTTGACACTCAACAACTATGGGTTTCTAAGACACAATCATCCTCCAACATCAAGGACATCTAGAACTCTAGATACTTTATTGGAACAAGAATGTTTCTCATTAATATGGTCCCTAATATATAGAAATACTAGCCTTCCCATGAAAGGACCATGTGCTCATTGCACAACCTTGTCTTTTGCACACATTCTTAGATCACTTGTATTTAAAGTGTACATCTAATGTGAGAGTGATAAATTTTAATGTGAGGTCATCACTCACCTATATAACTTGTTTATTATTATTTGGTTACTAATGTTTCCTTGTAGGTGATCAATAGTCTTGACAACAATAAACTTCTATTTGGTTGTTGATGACATGAGTTAAATGTTGGTGCATGACAATCATCAATTGAAGGATTATGAGAAATGAAGTCAAGGAGTCAAGAAGGAAACAAAGTCAGATGGTTGAAGGAAGGACATTTTCAGAAAACTCAAAGATATGTACACATATGTACATTAGCTGACTTATACCCTTGTTTAAGTCATACACTTGTATATATTCATCTATAAATATGTTTGAAAATGTCGGGCAAGTAGAGTAGTAGAAGATTTGAGAATAGGGAGAGAGAAATTAGTGTCATTAGACACATGAAGAGTGAGTGAATTGTCCATCCTCACTTAGATGTAAATTTTCTGAGAAATCGAGAATTTTTGCGCCCGATATTTTGCTGTCTGCTCCTTCTGTGCTTAATCTTTTGAGAAATCCTTTTGCACGTATCTAAGTCCATAGCTAATCTATCTATGGCTAGAATTTGAGAGGTTAATTGTAATCAGGATGTGAGAATTTTGATTAGGAACATTCATATGTAAGAATGTTCTAACAGTCGAGAAATCTGGCGCACATTTCATCTTCAATGAAATGATCATTGCTAAGTCTACAGTGTAAAGTTTTACACAAGTGAGGGCTCAAAATCTAAGTTGGAAGGTAAGCCATCTATGGCTAGAAGATCTTGATGAAACGGGTTCAGAGTTGGGAGAACCAGTGCTAAGAAGTTGCAGGTGTCAAAGTCGCCATTGCAGAGAAGTACTTTCAGACATAGGTAAAGTATTTCACACATTTCTCAGAGTGTACTTAATCTTTTTGAGAGATTTAACTTGGCAAAGTTGCGCAACCTCAAGGCGAAGTGTTGTGCAAAGTTTTATCAAAAACTTTACAGAATTGATTAGTCAATGAGTGACTAATCTGCAACAGACTTTTCTGAGAAGTTGATTTTTCAGAACTTTCAATATTTCTGATAATTTGGTGGATGATCTCTAAGTTTGGTGGAGTCTAAGGTTAACCTTGATATAGAAGTGATCTAACTTCAAGGTTAACTTGTTCTTTTGGAGATTAACACTCTCCATCAGTGGTATCAGAGCAGGTTGTGTCAAAATTGAAGTGAAGAAGACTCCGACTATTGCAGAAATACAAAACTTTACATTTTGAAGGTGCAGAAGGGTAAAGGTTGAAGAAAGATCAAAGGAAGACATACAAAGAGCATCAAAAGGATCAGAAGGAGCAACATTCGAAGTAAAGGTACATTTATTATTTGTAAAGGTTTAAGATTTGAAGCTACAGGTGAAGTAAAGATGGGAGATAGTCTCCAAATTGAAAAGTTGGATAGAGAGAACTATCCTGCATGGTCTATGAGGATGGAAGCTCACCTTATGAGCAAAGATTTGATAGGATATATCACAGGAGATGAAGAAAAGCCAGAATTCAGAGATCCTAGTGTTCCAACTAGGGAGGAGCTTGCAGATTTGAAGAATTGGATGAAGAAGGATGCTCAAGCAAGAAGCATCATCTACATGGCAGTCAATGACTATTTGCTTCCTCACATTAGAGGACTTGAAAGTGCTTGTGACATTTGGAATGCTTTGGAAGAGCATTTCCAAAATACAACCAAATCAAGGAAGGCTTCACTATGGGCAGAGTTTACTACCTTCAAGAAGAAGGCCTCACAATCAATTTCTGATTATGTGACAAAGATGAAGGACATTGCAGATTCTTTAGGTGCAGTGGATGAAGATATTGAAGAAGACAAATTGGTAAGACAAATACTCACAGGGCTAAGAGGAGATGAGAAGTGGAAGCCTTTCATTTTATCTACAGAACTTTCATTAGATCATTTTACTCCTGATTTGAATCAATTGTTAGGTCATATGCTAACTTTTGAGAATGATATCAAAGGAGATGTTGATAAGAGTGCAGGTCATGCAATGTATTCTAAAGACAAGAAGAAAGCCAACAAAGGGAAGCAACAATCAGGTGAAGAAGAAGGTACATCAAACCAAGCAAACTTCATAAGAGGAAGAGGAAATGGCAGAAGTAGAGGAAGAGGCAGAAACAACAAAGAGAATGCAAGAGCTTGTTGGATATGTGGTAAGACCAATCATCTATCTCATGATTGTTGGCACAATAATCAAAACAATGGTAATTATCAGAACTTTAATCAAAGAGCAAGAGGTGGTAGATTTTAGAGAGGAAACTTCAGAGGAAGAGGTGGTAGGAATTCTTTTGGAAGAGGTGGTGGAAGAAACTTCCAAAGTCAATCCTATAATAACACCTACTACAACTATGCATCAGATCAAAAGGAGGATTCGACTCTCATTATGAATACATGTGAAACTTCACATGAGGACATGAGAGTGTTCTATATTGATTCAGGATGTAGTAATCATTTGAGTGGAAATATTGCTTTGATGACTGACCTAGATCATAATGCAATTAATCATACAGTTCAGACAGGTGATAATACAAAGCATAAGGTAAAGTCAATTGGTTCAGTCAAAGCTAAGGATGGGAGCACTCTTCTGAGTAAGGTACTTTATGTTCCCACAATTCCAAAGAATTTGATCAGTGTAGGTCAAATTGTGGAAAAAGGTTATGAGGTAAGGTTTACCAATGATGGAGTTTATGTGGAAGACCCTAGTCAAGGGTATAAACAAGTTATTGCAGGAAAGAAAGAAGGAAGGCTTTTCACATTGAAGGTACAAGGAAATGTTGGACATGCTATGTTCACATATGGAGAGCAAAAGGTGTCAGAGTTGGATCTTTGGCACAAAAGACTTGGACACTTTAATGAAAGAGGTATCAAAGAAATGATTAACAATGATTCAGTGCTTGGAATGCCTAACATTGCAGGTCAACACATGACATACAGATGTGAGGCATGTCAATTAGGTAAGGCTCATAAGCAATCCTATTCCAAGCATGGATTTATGTACTCAGAAAGACTTGAATTGGTGCATACAGATGTGTGGGGTCCTTCAAAGGACTTTAGTATAAATGGTTCAAGATATTATGTCATATATGTTGATGATGCTACCAGGTGGATCACAATTTATGTGATTAAGGAAAAGTCAGAAGTGTTTAATACATTTAAACACTATCATGCATATGCAGAAAGGATTACAGGTCAAAAATTGAAGAGACTAAGGTCAGATGGAGGGGGAGAGTATTTTTCAAATGAGTTCAATGATTATTTGTGGAATGCAGGTATAAAGAGAGAAGTTACTTGCAGGTACTCTCCTCAACAAAATGGGGTAGCAGAAAGAAGAAATAGGACTCTTGTTGAGTTTGCAAGGTCCATGATGAAAGAGAAGAATTGCCCAAATTATTTGTGGGCTGAGGCTGTTAATACAGCTACATATTTGGTTAATAGATTGCCTTGTAAGGCTTTGCAGGGTATGACACCATATGAAGCTTGGTGGGGTAAGAAACCTACCTTGGATCATTGCAGAATATTCGGATGCTTGGCATATGCATATGTGCCATCTCAATTGAGGCATAAGTTGGAGCCTAAGGCAGAGAAGTATGTATTCATTGGTTATGATGATAAGCAAATGGGATACAGGTTGTGGAGTCCATCCACAAAGCAATTTATTGTATCCAAGGATGTTACATTTGATGAGCAAGGTACTTGGTATGCAGGTAAATATAATGTACATGCAGATGATGAAGAAGTAGTGGAACAAAGGAAAGGTAAAGCAAAGATTCAATTACTTGATGAAAGTGAGAGTAATGAAGTGCAGATTGAAGTTGAAGAGAGGCCAAGGTTTGATCCAGAATGTGATGAACCAGAGACCTCAAGAAGTGCAGAAGTTAGGAGATCATCTAGGCACAAATGGCAACCTACAAGGTATAGCTATGACACTTCATTCTTAACTACTAAAGATTATGCTTATTTGGTAAAAGCAGATGAAGACCCTTCTACATATGAAGAAGCCAAAGGGAAGAAGAATTGGGAAGATGCTATGCAAGAGGAGTATGATGCATTGATAGAGAATCAAACATGGGATTTGGTTCCTAAACCTAATAGTCAGAAGATTATTGGATGTAAGTGGGTTTACAAAACAAAGAGATTTGCAGATGGAAGTGTGTCTAGGTACAAAGCTAGACTTGTTGTGAAAGGGTATGCACAGAGATATGGAGTGGACTATGATGAGACTTATAGTCCTGTGGCAAAGATGACAACCATCAGGACACTCATTGCAATTGCTGCTTGTAAAGGTTGGAAGTTGTCTCAATTAGATGTTAAAAATGCTTTCTTGAATGGTTACATTTCAGATGAAGTCTACATGGAGCAACCAGATGGGTTCAAAGATCAAGTGAGTCCAAATTATGTATGTAAGCTCAAGAGAGCTTTGTATGGGTTGAAGCAAGCCCCAAGGGCTTGGAATTATAGGCTTGTAAAATTTTTGAATGATCTTGGATTTCAAGCATCAAAGGCAGATAGTAGCTTGCTAGTCAAAGCAAGTGAAGATGGGTTCATTTATGTGTGTATTTATGTTGATGACATAATACTTACAGGAACAGATGATAAAGGGATGCAAATGATCAAGAAGCAGATGGAGAAAGAGTTCAAAATCAGTGATTTGGGGAACCTATCATTCTTCTTGGGAATGGAGATTTCTTATACTCAACATGGAGTATATGTGACCCAAGAAAGGTATCTTAAAAATTTGCTAACCAAATTTAAAATGGAAGATTGCAGGGTTGCACCTACACCTTTGGAAGTGAACCATAAATTGTCTAGGTTTGGAGGAGAAGAGTTCAGAGATATGAAACTTTATCAAAGTTTGGTTGGTAGCTTGATTTATGCTACATTGACAAGGCCTGACTTGTCATATGCAGTTGGTGTGCTTTCACAATTCATGCATTGTCCTAGAAAGGAACATTGGATTGCAGGACAAAGAGTACTTAGGTACATCAAGGGTACACTCAGAGAAGGGTTGTACTATGGGTTTACTTCAGATACAAGAATCAAGATATATAGTGATGCAGATTGGGCAGGTAATGTTGATGATAGAAGATCAACACATGGATACTTGTGCTATGTAGGAGACAAATTGATTTCATGGTGTTCCAAGAAGCAACATACAGTTGCTTTGTCATCTACAGAGGCAGAATATAAAGGTATGGTGGAAGCTGCAAAAGAGGTAATATGGCTAAAGACACTTTTGAAAGTTTTTGATGTGATTCAGAGTACTCCTATTATTTGTGGAGACAATATGAGTTCATTATACTTGGCAGCTAATCCTGTATTTCATGCTAGAACTAAGCATATTGAAATACAGTATCATTTTCTAAGAGAGAAGGTCATTGAGAAAGAGATTGAAGTCATACACACTCCCACAAAAGATCAAGTTGCAGATATGATGACTAAAAGTCTAGATGGACCAAAACTACAAAGATTTAAGGATATGGCTGGAGTAAAGAAGATAGAGAAGAACCTCAATTAATGATTGAGGGGGAGCTGTTGGTGCATGACAATCATCAATTGAAGGATTATGGAGAAATGAAGTCAAGGAGTCAAGAAGGAAACAAAGTCAGATGGTTGAAGGAAGGACATTTTCAGAAAACTCAAAGATATGTACACATATGTACATTAGCTGACTTATACCCTTGTTTAAGTCATACACTTGTATATATTCATCTATAAATATGTTTGAAAATGTCGGGCAAGTAGAGTAGTAGAAGATTTGAGAATAGGGAGAGAGAAATTAGTGTCATTAGACACATGAAGAGTGAGTGAATTGTCCATCCTCACTTAGATGTAAATTTTCTGAGAAATCGAGAATTTTTGCGCCCGATATTTTGCTGTCTGCTCCTTCTGTGCTTAATCTTTTGAGAAATCCTTTTGCACGTATCTAAGTCCATAGCTAATCTATCTATGGCTAGAATTTGAGAGGTTAATTGTAATCAGGATGTGAGAATTTTGATTAGGAACATTCATATGTAAGAATGTTCTAACAGTCGAGAAATCTGGCGCACATTTCATCTTCAATGAAATGATCATTGCTAAGTCTACAGTGTAAAGTTTTACACAAGTGAGGGCTCAAAATCTAAGTTGGAAGGTAAGCCATCTATGGCTAGAAGATCTTGATGAAACGGGTTCAGAGTTGGGAGAACCAGTGCTAAGAAGTTGCAGGTGTCAAAGTCGCCATTGCAGAGAAGTACTTTCAGACATAGGTAAAGTATTTCACACATTTCTCAGAGTGTACTTAATCTTTTTGAGAGATTTAACTTGGCAAAGTTGCGCAACCTCAAGGCGAAGTGTTGTGCAAAGTTTTATCAAAAACTTTACAGAATTGATTAGTCAATGAGTGACTAATCTGCAGCAGACTTTTCTGAGAAGTTGATTTTTCAGAACTTTCAATATTTCTGATAATTTGGTGGATGATCTCTAAGTTTGGTGGAGTCTAAGGTTAACCTTGATATAGAAGTGATCTAACTTCAAGGTTAACTTGTTCTTTTGGAGATTAACACTCTCCATCATTAAAGTGGTTGTGGAAAAGATGTTATTCATATTGATGGCAAATGACTTGTATCACAAGATACATCAACCATTGATGGAACAATAATTCAATATTCAAGCTCCTAGGTTCCACAACCACATGCCTGCCCTTTACCTACCCTAGAATATTTCTTGGAAAATTGAGACAAGGTACCATTGGTGCCATCATACCTATCGAGTTTTTAAATCATAAAGATTGCAACATAGTTCATTGTTTCTATAAGAGAATACCAGGATGCACCATGGATATGAAATGCAAATTTACTATGTCTCTTGAGACTTCTAGGATTTATGACCTATACAACTAAGCTACACCACTTGGAGCTATCCAAATCAACTACGGGTCAACCAAATATTTTAATTTGAAAATCCTCCAATATCTCGACTAGGATGTCTCATCAACATCAACCTCTTGGGCATCTTGCTCAAGTACCTCTCTCCATTTTACACCATTCCTTTTCTTTTTTTCATTGAGATTATGCATGCATAGGGAAACCCTAGGAGGCCATGCATTGGCACCTTTCTTCTTTTGACCCATGCATTGCACCAAATAGTATGCCCATTCTATTGCAAATAAAGAAACAAAAATAAAAAGAAAAAGAAGAAGAAAAAGCAACCAAGAAATATAACTTGGAGTGGATGAAAAATCTTGTCCTACAAGAAATCAACAATGCCAATGAGCATAAAAAAAACCACACTTCTCAAAATAGACTTATCGATTGTCTCTTGGGGACAAAAAACTTTAGGAGGGAGCAATGTCAGAGATAAGACCAACTAAATCGATTCTTGAAAGTCAAGAGAGATAAGATGGTTGGGTTTGGGAAGGGCGGAGGTCACTTTTTAAAACTCACATATATAAATGAGATAAACACTCATTTGCACTTCTTCTTGTTCATTCTCTCGTCTAATCAAGTGTGAGTTTCTTGGGAGCTCTTGTGCCCGTGTGAGTCTTGTTCATGAGTGAGTCTTGCTTGCATGTGTGTGTGTACATATTTTTATGGGCGATGATCCATTGCTTGATGCCCGTTGGTATGTGTTTCGTGTGAGGGATTCTACATCAAACATATGGTAAGTAAAGGATATAGCCTCCAAGAATGGGATATCTGAATATGAGAAGAAAATTAATATAATAGTTGATTTTCATTGAACAAAGATTTTGAGGAATTAGAGGCCTTCATGATCCACTATATCTATCATTGTTGAATAATACACAAATATGAAATGATAGCCAAGCCTTTGTATGTCGTATTAACACACTTAAAAAATGGACCAATCAATTTGAGCAAGCATTCCTAGAATTAAGGAAGCGTTTGAGAACTTTCCCAATCCCAAGATCTCCAAATTATGGTAGAATGTGCACTGATCTAACCAAGTGAATGTAGAAAATTATGAGTTAGAATGTTCAGTGATCTAATCAAGTGAAGGTAGCAAGATGGAACTAAAACACAATGGAAAGACAAGGCTTAATGATGGTTTAAAGTCTCCAGAATTTCAAACATTATGTTCTAGAAAAAAGTTACTTTTTTTATTAAATAGTTCTATATTTGGAAAATCCATATGTAATCAAAAGACTATTGAGATTGTTCTTGCTATAAATGGAATTCAATTTTGAAGAAGTAAATAAAATATAATAATACGTGTTAACCATCTATCTAGACTTTCCAATGGAGAATGTCCATTAGTAGTACATGATCTATTACACACATACTTATTCAATCTAGAAGTAGTGTGAAAAAGGGGGTCAAAAAGATAGTGCCTATATTGACGTATGGACCAAAAAATAAAGTCATTCCCAAGCCACCTAAGATGATTCATGATTCATCAGGACTTCAAATACTTGTTGATATTAGTTACAAATAGGATTGCAAAACAGTTTTATTATGTTGCATTGATGATGAATAGAAACTATAGAAAATGTGAAAGGTCATATAAACTTGTTAGGCCATCATCTTTTGCAAGTATATAGCATGCAAAATTTAAGAAGAGATGGACGTAGTGGCCTATAATTGAGAAGGATATACAAAAATGCACACTAGATTGTCAACAACGCAAACAATAGAATCCATTGTGAACATGCTACACTTAACAAATTCACGATCATATTGGTATGTAGTAAGCAAATGGTTGACATTGTTCAAAGGATCGAAAATATCATATTAGAATCATGAAAAAAAGAATATAGGGTCAATATCTTTAGGAAAATAATGCAGGGGTTAAAAAATTAAAGATGGTAAATTATAGAAGCTAGAAAAAAATAGTTTCTTATGTTTATACAATATACTCTAGTTTGAATACGTGTCTATCTTGGAAAGATCTCATGTGAGAGTTTTTGGTAATTGTAAGGGCCGTGTGACCTTATATATACATACACATATATATATATATATATATATATATATACACACACACACACACACACATATATATATATATATATATATATATATATATATATATATATATATATATATATATATATATATATATATATATATATATATGTATATATATATATATGTATATATATATATAAATAAATATATATATATATATATATATATATATATATATATATATATATATATATATATATATATATATATATATATATATATATATATATATATATATATATATATATATATATATATATATAGTTATAGTTATAGTTATAGTTATAGTTATAGTTATAGCTATAGTTATAGTTATAGTTATAGTTATTGTTATAGTTATAGTTATAGTTAAAGGTATACATATACACACATAATATACTGACTAGCACGCACACCCATACACATAGGTCACTTTGCATGTGTTTGGAGAAGGGCTCCATCAATCTTTTTGAGAATCGAGTTTATTTCTCTTAAAGATGGATAAACTACTTCAATACATTGATTGAAATAGATCTTTGAGAGGTTAAAGTCTTGAATCACCTAGAGTCCCTTCAAGTAGGTTAGAAGTTTGAATTGGTTGCACATAATTTTAGCTCTTTCTTTTCGCTTTCCAGATCTTTTGGACTTGACTAAGATAGAGTATTTGATTCTTTTCACCAAAGTCCAATGTTAGTCGGTTGGAATGAGCTAATGAAATTAAAAATCCCAGATAAATGTTCTATACAAGAATCCTTTCAATCTTCAAAAGATGCTAAGTTGATTTATTCATTTGAGCTTGCTTCAAGTTACATAACATAACTATAATGAATTTCATAGAGTTCAATACACTCTTGAAAAGAAAAGTTAGAAATTGCTCATAAGATTGACGATTCCCAAGAACCTAAAGCTAAAGTCTTTGAGAAAAGAGTTCTAAGTTGGAAAATTTTCATTTAGGATTTGATTTGTTCAAGTTAAAGTAAGGTTGAAGAAAAATAAATGGAAAAATTTCTCCTACATTCTACATGGGATTTTCAAACC
Organism: Ceratopteris richardii; assembly: GCA_020310875.1. Lineage (NCBI taxonomy): Eukaryota > Viridiplantae > Streptophyta > Polypodiopsida > Polypodiales > Pteridaceae > Ceratopteris > Ceratopteris richardii. Next base: position 163,003,195 of record CM035428.1, on the reverse strand, counting down.
CATTAGCACAAATTAGTCGTCCAGTCGAGTTAATAAATCAAGTAAATGTTGGTTGGGAGTGGTCCATACCACAAAAATCCAAGTTAGATGTTTGGGAAAACCAAACATCTAGTTTTCCAAATCAAATTCAAGTAAATCAAGAGTTCTCAAAGTCTTAATAGGGATAGAAATCCCACCTAAATTACTAAGCGCATGCACCAATCATGCCCAAAAATTAAAAAGTAATGGGAATCCACCCATTTTACATGTTAGTGCTTGGATAGCATATAGTCAAAACAACAAATTAGCTAGGGATGTTTTTTGATCCACCATTATTATTCATTCCCTACTTTACACTTAGATTAGTTTATCAAAGTGCAAAGCTAGATTTTTGAATCACTTGGGCAAGGATCCCACCACATAGATGAAACATGTTCTTCCATATTAGAACATGAGGCTCGGGGGTTGCCTAAACTTACTCTCTCTCTCTCTCTCTCTCTCTCTCTCTCTCTCTCTCTCTCTATATATATATATATATATATATATATATATATATATATATATATATATATATATGTATGTATATATCCTTAGGATGACAAAAATATTTCCCAAGGGGGAAAGAATGTAATAAAGAAAGTCTCTAATCTAAGGGTCTAGCCCGTTCATGCATATATGGAATCAGACACCATTTATTCACTTGTGTGTATGATCAAAGATCACGAGACTACACTTAAGCATAAGTTCATGTGCTCCCCTAAAAAGGTGATCGACCTAGCCTAGTGGTTAAGTCTCAAGGTTGTGAAGGAGGAGGCGTTGGGCTCAACCCCATGGGGAGCATGGTGAGAGAGTTTGGCCCAAAGAGCCTTCTAACTCAAGTTAACATGATTTAACTGAGTGTAGAGAGACTTAGCTTAAGTGTCAAGTACACCTACCACTAGTGGACTCTAGTGCAAGGTACTAAAGTAGTGGTGGAGATTGCACATGCACTTGTGGAATAGTTACATCTATGGTCCTTATTGATTCAGGTAGCTATATATACATGCATAAGGTTGGGAGGAGAGTCATCTTTCTAGCATGCGGTGGTCCTAATCGTTTGTTTTTTGCACTCATATCAAAGCCTAGGAAGAAGGATTGGGAAATATGGATTGATCTAATGGCCTCTAAAAAAGGTGCTTGGGCACTCTATCATGTGAAAGGGTACTAAGCAGGAAGGGGCCACTTTGATAACTCTATCCAAGAGAGTTTGGGTTATCTCTCAATCCCTAGGTAGGATTGAGGCACATAAGATACCATTGGAAAGCTCTCAAAACAAACCTTCTAAATCTACTGAGTTGGCTAAGAAGTGTGAAGAACTTGGGAAACATGAGTGGTACTTGACTGAGGGTTCAAGATACCGAAAATGGTCTTCTAAAGAAGATTACTTCCAAGATATGGGGACAAAGAAATTTTCTCATAGCATGGGAGAACCCACCTCTAAAATATTCCAAGTCCTAGAGCAAGGACAAACTGAAACTGACTGCGCTAACACACCTAGGAGTATATAAAACAAAAAACCTTGGTTTGAAGTTCCAAAAACTTTAGGAAGTACCACATAGAAGAATGTAAAATGGCCATGACTATGCTCAAGAGAGATGCCAAGAAGGGAGAAAGTTATGAAAACAAGGAATACATGAAAAAATGTTCATAACCTACGAGAATACAAAGATGTCTTCACTTGGACTTACAAAGATATCAAGGGTGTTGATACTGAAATCTCTCCACATCAAATTCATATGGTTGTAGATGCACAACCATCTAAATAGAGACCTTCCACTTACAATGAGGCCTAATATTCTTAGATAAAGGAAGAAATTTAAATAATTTTGGTATCTAATTTAATCTATGAAGTATGGCATACTGAATGGGTATCCCCTACTGCCGTAGTACTTAAGAACAATTGAAAAATTTTTGTTTACATTAATTTCTTTTTTTAGGAGTGTTTTTTAGCCCCCATTGAAGGTGGTGGCCTATAATCCATAGATGCATGTTCTTCCCCTTGTCTCCATTTGCAACTTTCCAAAATTGGGATTAAGAAAGGATGAAATATGATTGTCATACCTATGTAGAGCTAGGGAACTTGAGAGCTTCTAACTAAGCACTTCATGTGGAATATGAGAGGGTGCCAATGGGCTACATGTAAATCCCACATATCATCCTCATCTGGTATTGGCATTGCATATAGTGCCCTTATCCTCAATGCATTTCATAATTCCAAAGAGGTGGATGATAGGAGTTGAGCACTCGGTTTCCTTCATTTCACATGTTTAAAGAAGCACTCGGATGGGCTGCTCTCACATGCAATCCTCTAGAAAATTCACTTTTGTTAAAGAGGGACCTGCTGTGCTTTATTCATATGTGTTTCTTGTTGATGGCATAATCAACTTGAAGTTATGATACCAAATGCTACAAACGTTCTCCATAGCCTCCAAGAAAGAGCTCACACAAATCTCACAATGAGACATGTAGGGAGTTTTTTGTTGCCTTCCAACCATGTCTGGGATCCTATGCCTCAATGTGTGTGAGAATATAACACCCATATTTCTCTTCTATCCCCTCCATAGCCAATGCTCCTCATGGAGACACGTGACATACAAGAAAGCATAATAATATGAAATTATTCAATAGCTATTAGAGGTCAGATTATCCATATGCACTCTATGCTAATCTTATAAATTTTTTGGTCCCCTTTCTTAATGCCATTGATGAAAAGACACAACTTCTTAGAGATGGTTTTAATATCTATAAGGTACATTTTATGCAAGAAAATATAATGTGAAAAAATAAATGTTTTGGAGCTCACCATGTATATGAGATAAGGTTAGTTTTAAAAACTCTTGTAACTTTAATAGAAGAAAACCCATTTTCTTTGTGAAATCTTGTAATACTATTTTATCGTAGCTTTTACTCGTTTCATATGAGCTTTTTGTAAGTTATATGTCCATAAAAAGATCTCATAATGTGTTATTTACCCATCCTTATCTTTTTAATGTGTTATCTATCCATTCTCCTCGTCTTGGTATGCTTCCATTATTAGTATAATTCTATGTATGAATGGCGAAGATGTCATATCTGATTCTTGAAGGACATCCTTTGGATGATCAATTTTCTTTCTAGAGATAAAGTAATGTCATTTAAGCCTTGAAAGATGTTATAAAATAAGTGATGTGATATTTTTTGAGGTGCAGTAGGTATTCATGGCTGGTTGCCGATTTTATACTGACATGTTAGAGTAGCATGGTCGTGAGCTGCACAAATAGCACAATACGATTGATTGAGAGCATAATTTCTAGTATATTTTCATCACTTTTTTGCATATTTTATAGTTTAAGGTCTGAAGTGGCTCTTTATTTGTAGGATTAAAAGTCTGTTTTTTAAGCATGGCATTATCTTCAACATCATAAGGAAAATGAAAGTTTGAAAGAAATTGTGGATTTTCTTCAATGTGATTTCTGTATGCAAGTAAATTATGTAGAGCACAGTACTCTAAAAGATTAATAATAACCTTTGTACTCAAGTGATATTTTCAACCATTGACAAACCATTTCATCAATAGCAATAGCAAGTTATGTAGTTGTTGCAATAGAAGAATTTTCTTAAGGATGCTGCAAAACAGCATTGCATGCTATTGAACTATTTTTTTTAGGTTTGGTCTTGCAATATTCTAAATGCTTAAATAGTTGTGAGATACCGTTAGCGTTTCAAAAAAAGTGAACAAATGCATATTTTATTTCATTAAAGTTGGTTAATGGACTATCTTCAAACTCTATGAGCCTAACAAAAATCCTGAATATCAAAGGAAAAATTGATTATCAGGTCAACCTCAACAAGAAGTGGTGCCTGTCATGGACATGGCTATAGTGGGATATGAAGTTCATGGCCATTTCGGACCCTCTCATAGAAAATAAAAAGTTTATCCTTTTATGGCAAATTCTTCATCGGAGAATCTGGACCAACCTAAAGGCGACAAAATTTGTGGGGAACCTCCCTGGTGCAAACGTTGTTGCCAGTCCATCAAAGATATTGTTCACATCTTCTTTACGTGTCCCAACTCCAATATGCTCTGGCAGATTGTCAGAAAGAAAATTAGACTTCAAAAACATATGAGCTAGAAAACAAGCCTTGCTGGGATATGCAGTCAGCTACTCGGCGAATCTCTAGAATGCCATTAGGGGGGAGGTCCTTTGGAACATCTCGCGGGAAATATGTGCTTATAACTTTGGTGAATCCCCCAAAGGGTGCTCGATTGAGAAATCATTGTTCCTGTTCAGTAAAAGAATAACCAATTGTAAGAAACACCCCCCCCCCCCTTTCAGGCTTCATAAAGTGCTCCTGATCAACAACAAGCTTAAACCCAAATGGGCCCCACATGAGGGTGATGAGAGGGTGATTAACCTTCTTTGTAATGCCATCTAAACTCTGTAAGATCTACCCCTGCTCTGTGGGACTTGGGGGTTCCCGTGGGCGCTAGTCCCCATCACTTGTACTTTTCTTTTCCATTATTTAGTACAAGTCCAAGAGAGTAGGGTAAGGTCGAACTTCCTTTATATTAAAAAAAATTCTATGAGCCATTTAGGGTACAATAGACTTGAATTGGACTTCATTCTACAATCCTTGAAAAATCTAGGATGTGGCTCAAAATTTATAAGAATGATCTTGGGCCTTTGTGATAATGCATCTAATCGGATCAATATCAATGGAAAAATTTCTCGATGTGTAAGGTAAAAATGCTCAATTAGACAAGGCTATCCTTTGGCTCCGGTATTGTTTGCTATCGCCACCAAAGGCTCCTTTTGCGTGGTCAACCACTATGCCCTAATCAGCTCAATTCTTGGTCTCATGTTATCGAATAATCAAGAACAAATGATTATGAGATTATTCATTGACGATACGAACAGCCTCTTGTAGAATGATAAAGTGATCCATGATCAACCATGCAAAACCATGTTCAAGGCGACTATAGGACAGGAACCATTGTTCTTTGTAGATAAAGGATGTGAAGGGATTCTGAGTGGTCAATTTTTTTGTCGTCTTGGAATACCTTTAGGATTTGATGTCACAGTGGGTTAGAGATGGAATTGGGTTCTTGTAAAGACTGATAGGAAGTTGTGATATTTGACAGGTATGCAAATTAACTTTGTACCTCAGAGCATGGTCATCAACACGTTCCTCATATCCTCGATAATATATATCATATCTTGTTTCAGAGTGAAAGACACTGAATTGGATAAGTGGGCAAGGGTTCGAGGGAATTTTCTTTGAATAGGGAACCATAAGAGAAGAGGAATATACAAAATAAAATTTATGAATTCAAGATAGAAGATAACTGGACCTGATTTACTAACATTAATCCGTATTGGTGCATCAATTACGAGGATTGGTGTCTTTTAAGGGACACAATGTTAGCTTGGGACTCCTTGAAGTCCAATCTCCTTAAGAAATTATCTATCATTACGTTGTGCATGTTATTGAGCTTCCACATATGCGAATGATGGATCTGAGAATTAATCTGTTTCTGGAGCTTTGCATAGTAAACGAAATTCATATTATCGTGTATACGGTTCAGTTTGATGGATCGATTTACTCTGCATAGAAATCTTTTCAAGTGAGCCCTTGTCTCAAGCGTTACTTGTTTAGCTGATAATTGTATACAGAAAAACATGCATTCCCATGACTCCTAATGTATGTTACCTTCCTTCAACGCCTTTAACTTAGGTAAACTACTTAGTATAACATACAGAGTACTGATAAGTAGCTAAAATAGTAATGAAATCCTTTCCTTCACTTCTTGTAGATATGTCTTGCTCATGTATTAACCTGAAACTCATGCGTTAATCTTTTTCACCATTATTCTGAAATTCTTATAAAATCTCGATCTGATTATTGATGGACAAATTAATCACAATTTGTTTCGTTTGTGATGACATCATTAATTTAAGAATAGAACACAAGTGGATAATAATTGTAACAGAACATATTTGTATTTCAGTTATACAAAATGTGCAATGTACTCCAAGAAAAAGGTAAATGTAAGATAATCCTTATATGTCGCCTTCCAATATCACTCCAGTGCATGTTGATGAGTTTTGATTTCCTGTACTTGCATTCATTTAATCCTCAATAATAGTAGAAGCTGTCTTTAACACCCTTAATTTCTTTTTTCTTTTTCACACATAAAAAGAACGATGTTTTCATTCCCTCTTTCTCTCTCATACACTACTTATACCAGCCTTCCATGTTTTCCATCTATCATGTACTTACCTTCTCAAACAAAAGACTCAATTTCATATACATACATACATACATATGTACATACACACACATACATACATTGATACATACACATACATAAATAGACCCACACATGGCGTAGCTTCTATTTTCAACTGCATGCTAGCTTGTCCTTATTGACTACCTTTTCGGCGTCCACAACTACTGTGGGAAGGCAGTATTACATTATTGAGTCTCTAAGAGAGTCAAGGAGGTTGGCTGGCATGATACTATAAGGAATTGATTGTGAAGCAAGAGAAGTGACAAAAACGATGAAATGATATCAATAAAGGAGGAACAGAAAGATAGAAAGCTATAGCCACACGTGTGTATATATATATATATATATATATATATATATATATATATATATATATATATATATATATATATATATATAGAGAGAGAGAGAGAGAGAGAGAGAGAGAGACAGAGAGAGAGATACATACATACAGCCACATATATAAGATATACATCTAGGTGACTCAAGGAGGTTAGGTGATAGTGGAAGGAATTTATTCTGAAAGAACATAAGTGACAAAAACCATGAAAGTATATTGATAAGAAAGAAGGAATAGATGGAGAGCAAAACACACACACGCGCACACACACACACACATATATATACATATATATATATATATATATATATATATATATATATATATATATATATATATATATATATAGATATATATATATATATGTGTGTGTGTGCGCGCACGCGTACAAACACACGCAAGATACACGTTCTAGTTGTTGCAAGGAAACGTGTGAGAATGTCCTCCAGGCATAGGAATCATATATTAAAGGCCTCATGTATACATGGGGCCACCTTTTGACTGGAATTCATTACATTGCACATGAGCAATGGTATCATGTAGTATACAAAAGCTTTGGAAAAGGTGCACTAACATGCATGACTTTGTCCTTTAGAAGTGTTCGCTTGTTTCTTCTGTGTTTTCTCTATTGATCACCAAAATGTAGCGTAAGGACAATATAAGGGCCGATGGCCTTGTCCGCATTTAGTCAAGTGAGAGGGAGAAAACGATAAGAAGCAGCTTTTCGGGGGAGAGAGAGAGAGAGAGAGAGAGAGAGAGAGAGAGAGAGAGAGAATATCTTCTTTAGCCCTCAATCTTCTTTGTTTATACAATGGATTTAAAGATGATACTTCAGCAATGACCTAGATATTATGTTCAACAAAGACCTATTGCGAACACTTTGGCAGGGAACCATGTTTCGTGGAGAGAATACATTGGATCTTTAATGTATAGACTTTGGTAGGGGACCATGTTTTAATGGAGAGAATACATTGCCTCCTCCTCAAATTCTACTTTCTCTTTGAAAGGGAAAAGGTGAGTTAATGTCTCATTCATAAGATACTGGATTTATCTAATGCTTCTTTTTCAACTAAAATAAAGTTGTTTATATATGAGCACATCTTCTTTTAAACTAAAAAACGTTTACTCTACATCCCAAATCTATATTCTTTCAATCCCTCCCTATTCCCTAAGAAGACACCTTTTCTACTTTTATGTTGCAGCTAAGTTTTCTTGAACTAGGTATGTGCTCATGGACAAAAAATATTACAAAATTTTGAAATATGTGAGTATGCTGTTTTCCCAAGAGTACGCTTCTTCATGTGTGATGCTCTCGTGAATGGATGAAGGTGAAGCTTCCTTCATCTACTAGTGAGAATCGTACAAAACTAAATTTTGATGCCACGTTTGTATCAAATTTAGAAACCCTATGGTAAGCAATTGGAGTATATGAGGCATCTCAATTTTTATGCAAAAACCAACAACAATTACTTGTGCATTATGGCAACCATCTCAAACCTGCTTGAATCTAGCAAGACCACACTGTTCACCTCCCTCCATGTCCCCATGATTCAGGAAGATCAATTCTCCGAGGCTAGTATCCACAACTACCAACAACACTCAACTTATCCGTCCTCAATACACCCCCTTAGTTTCCAATGACTAAGCTTGCCAAAGATTTTGAGTAGATATTTGAAGATCCTCTAGAGACCTCCACATGTGCATTTCTTAAAAAACCATTCAATGATTTACTCAAGATCATCACCGTCCCCTACCACCATATCCCCTTTCTTCACACATCAGATCTGTTGGAGAATGTTAATCTCCAAAAGAACAACTTACTCTTGTGATTAGAGCACCTCTATACCAAGAGTAAGTCAAACACTTCACGAATTTAGAGGATCAATTGCTAACTTATCAGAAATTAACAAATCTGTGAATTAGATGATACACAGAAAAGTCTGTTGCATTGTTCATTCACATTGACCTATCAAATCTGTAAAGTTTTTTATGAAACTTTGTACGAATCATCTCCTAGAGATTGCGCAACTACTCCAAGTTGAATTACTCCAAAAGATTAAGTATAACTTGAGAAATTGATTTCACAAGTTACCTATGTCAGAAACTGTCACTCAAAACAGTCGACTCTACACTTGTAACTTTTAAGACTTGGTTCTCCTTGAGTAGAACCCGTTTTACAAAATGCTTCTAGACATAAGTAGCTTATCTTCCAACTTAAAGATTAAGCCCTCACTCATGCAAAACTTTAAACTGTGCTAGGAGAAATGACCAAAACATTAACTTCGAAATATGCGCCTGTTTTAGGAACCAGTGAACATACTTCACATATGAATGTTCCTACACTCAATTCACTCAGCCTGATTACAATTGGAAGCTGAAACTTTGCACAGAGGTCAAGCAACTCTCAACTTAGACTTGTACAAAATCATTCCACAATTGATCTACTGTAGAAGGAGAACACACAGAAACATCGGGCGCAAAATTTTTCATTTACTCAGAGAAAATACAACTGAGTGATGAGAGCAAACTCAAATTCACTTTCCTCTATCTTATGACTTCTATCTCCCTCATTCTTGACTTCTAACAAATGTCACATAAGCTCTCATACATGCCCCGACTTTTCTCAAAGTATTTATAGATAATTTGTACATAATCTTTACTGAACAAAAGATCTAAGTAATCTATGACTATGCTAATGTACATATGTGTACACTTCTCTTGTCCTCTGAATGTAATCTTCTTCCACACTTTAGGAATTGATTCTTCCTTCATCATTTGATCTTCCAAGCCTTCAATTGGTGATTGGTATGCACCAACAGCTCCCCCTCAATCATCAATTGAGGTTTTCTCTGTCTTCTTGATACTTGCCATGTCTTTGAACCTTTGTAACTTAGGTCCATCCAAACTCTTTGTCATCATATCTGCCACCTGTTCTTTTGTTGGAGTGTACATCACTTCAATCTCTTTATCTAGTACCTTTTCCCTCAAGAAATGATACTGAATCTCTATATGCTTAGTCCTGGCATGAAAAACAGGGTTAGCTGCCAAATACAAAGAACTCATATTGTCTCCAAAAATTATTGGAGTACTATGATCAGTCTCAAAACTTTTCATCAAGGTCTTCAACCATATGACTTCTTTTGCAGCTTCTACCATTCCCTTATACTCAGCTTCTGTGGATGATAAAGCAACTGTATGTTGCTTCTTTGAACACCAAGACACTAACTTGTCTCCAACATAACATAAATATCCATGGGTAGACCTTCTATCATCTGAGTCACCTGCCCAATCTGCATCACTAAACACTTTGATTCTTGTGTCAGAAGTGAAACCATAATACAAACCTTCACTTAGGGTTCCTTTGATATATCTGAGTACCCTTTGGGCTGCAATCCAATGAGTCTTCTTTGGACAATGCATGAATTGTGACAACACACCTACTGCATATGATAGATCTGGCCTTGTCAAGGTAGCATAGATTAAACTACCTACCAAACTCTGATATTTCTTCATATCATTGAACTCTTCACCTCCATACCTGCTCAATTTATGATTTACCTCCAATGGTGTAGTTGAGGTCCTGCTATCTTCCATGTTAAACTTGACTAGAAGATTCTTCAAGTATCTCTCTTGTGAAACATATACTCCATGTTGAGTATACACAATCTGCATTCCTAAAAAATAAGATAAGTTTCCCAAGTCACTTATCTTAAACTCCTTCTCTATTTGCTTCTTGAGTTCATTGATTCCTTGAGCATCTGTTCCTGTAACAATAATATCATCAACATAAATGCTCATGTAAATGTATCCATTTTCACTTGCCTTCACTAGCAAGCTACTATCTGCCTTTGATGCTTGAAATCCACATTCATTCAAGAACTTGACCAATCTATAATTCCAAGCTCTTGGGGCTTGCTTCAACCCATATAAAGCTCTCTTGAGCTTACACACATAATCTGATCCAATTGATTCCATAAAGCCTTCTGGTTGCTCCATATATACTTCATCTGCAATGTAACCATTAAGAAATGCATTCTTCACATCCAATTGTGATAATTTCCATCCCTTGCAAGTAGCAATAGCAATCAATGTCCTAATTGTAGACATCTTAGCAACAGGACTAAAGGTTTCATCATAATCTACCCCATAAGTTTGGGCATAACCTTTAACCACTAGTCTAGCCTTATATCTAGACACCTTACCATCTGAAAACCTCTTTGTTTTATATACCCACTTGCATCCAATGACTTTCTGATTCTTTGGTCTTGATACTAATTCCCAAGTTTCATTTTCAAGTAGAGCATCATACTCTTCTTGCATTGCCTTCTCCCAATTCTGTTTACCTTTGGCTTCTTCATAAGTAGTTGGATCTTCTTCTGTTTTCACAATGTAGGCATAATCTTTTGTTGTTAGGAAAGATGTATCATAACTATACCTTATAGGCTCTTTCCTTTCTCTTGTAGATCTCCTGATTTTTGCACTTCTTGAAGTTTCAGCCTCATTTGATTCTGGATCAAATCTTGGCCCTTCTTCTACATGATCCTGCACTCTACATCTAGAGTCAACTTCATCAACAATTTCTTCACAAACTTTTACCTTTGCCTTTCCTTTTCTTTGAATTTCTTCAACACCTGTATACTCATTTGGTGATCCTGAATACCACACATTTTGCTCATCAAATGTCACATCTTTAGTAACAAGAAATTGCTTTGTGGATGGACTCCACAACCTATAACCCATTTGTCTATCATCATATCCAATAAACACATACTTCTCTGCTTTTGGTTCTAGCTTATGTCTTAATTGTGAAGGAACATAAGCATATGCAATACATCCAAATACTTTGCAATGATCAAGACTAGGCTTCTTACCCCACCATGCTTCATAAGGGGTTCCTCCATCCAAAGCTTTGCAAGGCAACCTATTCACAAGGTATGTTGCAGTGTTAATGGCCTCTGCCCATAAGTAATTTGGACAATTCTTTTCCTTCATCATGGCTCTTGCAAACTCTACAAGAGTCCTATTCCTCCTTTCTGCTACTCCATTTTGTTGAGGGGAGTACCTGCAAGTCACTTCTCTTTTGATACCTGCATTCCACAAATAATCATCAAACTCTTTTGAGAAATACTCTCCCCCTCCATCTGATCTTAACCTCTTTAGCTTTTGTCCTGTGATCCTTTCTGCATAAGCATGAAAATGTTTGAATGTCTTGAAGACTTCTGATTTATCCTTGATTACATACAAAGTAATCCACCTGGTTGCATCATCAACAAACAACACATAATATCTGGATCCATTTATGCTATAGTCCCTTGAGGGACCCCATACATCTGTATGAACCAATTCAAGCATATTTGAATACTTGTACCCTGATTTGTTATAAGAACTCTTATGTGCTTTACCTAATTGACAAGCTTCACACTTGTACACCATATGTTGCCCTTCAATATTTGGCAATCCAAGCACCACCTGATTCTTTGACATCTCCTTTATAGCTCTCTCATTGAAATGACCTAGCCTCTTATGCCATAGGTCTAATTCAGACACCTTTTGACCTCCATAAGTAAACAATGCATGTCCCACATTACCTTGGACTTTGAGAGTAAACAATCTTCCTTCCTTTTTACCTGCAATTATGTTTCTATATCCCTGATTTGGATCTTGTACATAAACACCATCATTTGTGAATCTTACCTCATATCCTTTCTCCACAATTTGCCCTACACTTATCAAATTTTTAGGAATAGTAGGAACATAAAGTACCTTACTCAGAAGTGTACTTCCACTCTTTGTCTTCACTGATCCAATGCTCTCCACTTTATGTTTGGTATTGTCACCTGTTTGGACTGTATGTCCATTCACCCTTGCTTCCATATCAGTCATCAAGGATAGATTCCCACTCAGATGGTTGCTGCACCCTGAGTCAATATAAAACACTCTTTGATCTTCTCCCATTGATTCATGCGTTGCATTCAAGATAAGAGTCATGTCATCCTTCTGATCTGATGCATAATTGTAATAATTATTGTTGTAGGACTGAGATTGGAAGTTTCTTCCACCTCCTCTACCATATGATGTCCTACCACCTCTTCCTCTGAAATTACCTCTTTGGTTTCTGCCTCCTCTACCTCTTTGACTATAATTCTGATTGTTGTATCCTCCACTTTGATTATTATACCAACAATCATTTGCCAAATGATTTGTTCTGCCACAAATCCAACAAGCTTTAGCATTATCTTTGTTCTTACCTCCTCTTCCTTTACCTCTGAAATTTGTCTTCCCTTTTGTGAAGTTGGCTTGATTTGAATTCCCTTCATCATCATTTGATTGCTTTCCTTTGCCATTCTTTTTCTTGTCTTTGGAGTACATAGCTTGACTTGTACTTCTATCATTGTCTCCTTTAAGATCCTGCTCAAAGGTTAGCATGTGTCCTAGCAATTGATTAAGGTCAGGAGTAAAGTGATCAAGTGACAACTCTATGGATAATATAAAAGGCTTCCACTTCTCATCACCTCTTAGACCTGTAAGTATTTGTCTTACCAACTTTTCCTCTTCAATATCTTCATCCACTGCTCCCAAGCTATCTGCAATATCTTTCATCCTTGCCACATAATCTGAAATTGATTGTGAGCTCTTCTTCTTGAAGGTTGTGAACTCAGCCCATAGTGAGGACTTCCTTGACTTAGTTGTATTTTGGAAATGCTCTTCCAAGGCATTCCAAACATCTGTAGCACTTTCTAAACCTCTGATGATACAGCCATGTAGATGATACTCCTTGCTTGAGCATCCTTTCTCATCCAAGTCTTCAACATTGCAAGTTCTTCCCTAGTAGGAATACTTGGATCTGCAAATTCTGGTTTTTCTTCATCTCCTGTAATAAATGATATAAGATCTTTGCTCATGAGGTGTGCTTCCATCCTCATGGACCATGCTGGATAGTTCTCCCTATCTAGCTTATCAATCTGCAAGCTTTCTCCCATCTTGTATCCACCTGTGTATTGAAACTTCAAGCTTTACAAACAATGTATGTACCTTTACTTCGAATTGAACTCCTTTTGCCTTTCTTGATGTCAAATAGTCTTCTCCTTGAGCTTTAATTCCAAGCTTTCACTCCTTAGTCCTTCAAGTGTTGAATCTCTTGAATCTGCAGCAGTAGGGATCCTCCTTTCCTTGAAATTGATGTCTCCTGCTCTGATACCACTGTTGGAGAATGTTAATCTCCAAAAGAACAACTTACTCTTGTGATTAGAGCACCTCTATACCAAGAGTAAGTCAAACACTTCACGAATTTAGAGGATCAATTGCTAACTTATCAGAAATTAACAAATCTGTGAATTAGATGATACACAGAAAAGTCTGCTGCATTGTTCATTCACATTGACCTATCAAATCTGTAAAGTTTTTTATGAAACTTTGTACGAATCATCTCCTAGAGATTGCGCAACTACTCCAAGTTGAATTACTCCAAAAGATTAAGTATAACTTGAGAAATTGATTTCACAAGTTACCTATGTCAGAAACTGTCACTCAAAACAGTCGACTCTACACCTGTAACTTTTAAGACTTGGTTCTCCTTGAGTAGAACCCGTTTTACAAAATGCTTCTAGACATAAGTAGCTTATCTTCCAACTTAAAGATTAAGCCCTCACTCATGCAAAACGTTAAACTGTGCTAGGAGAAATGACCAAAACATTAACTTCGAAATATGCGCCTGTTTTAGGAACCAGTGAACATACTTCACATATGAATGTTCCTACACTCAATTCACTCAGCCTGATTACAATTGGAAGCTGAAACTTTGCACAGAGGTCAAGCAACTCTCAACTTAGACTTGTACAAAAGCATTCCACAATTGATCTACTGTAGAAGGAGAACACACAGAAACATCGGGCGCAAAATTTTTCATTTACTCAGAGAAAATACAACTGAGTGATGAGAGCAAACTCAAATTCACTTTCCTCTATCTTATGCCTTCTATCTCCCTCATTCTTGACTTCTAACAAATGTCACATAAGCTCTCATACATGCCCCGACTTTTCTCAAAGTATTTATAGATAATTTGTACATAATCTTTACTGAACAAAAGATCTAAGTAATCTATGACTATGCTAATGTACATATGTGTACACTTCTCTTGTCCTCTGAATGTAATCTTCTTCCACACTTTAGGAATTGATTCTTCCTTCATCATTTGATCTTCCAAGCCTTCAATTGGTGATTGGTATGCACCAACAAGATCATGTTGGCACCTCCACATCACCAAAAAATTGCAGACAGATTCGTCAGAGTGACCACCATAGAGGCACTCACTATTGTAGTGATGGAAACATCCCCACTTTTCTCGAGTACCACTCTTTCCCATCGCCAACCCCTCCACCTCCACATCCCCCATGCCCAGAAGCCATATTATTTGTATTACTGCCATTCCCCTTTGAAGTCCCCAACCAACCTTCATCCTTTGTTCATCCAAATCTTATCTTCACTTCAACCTTCTTGACTATGGACACCTCTTGGGATCGAATGTTTACTACTATCATACAATTCCATGATGAATATATTGGAGAAGCTCAAGAACACATTGCAGGAGTGCAGGACTATTATACAATTAAAAATGAAATCTCTACTCATTGAAAATGCTTCACTCAATGATAAGTGAAGTACTTTAAAGAAAGTTCATACTACTCTAGAGACTCAAGTAGAGACCCATATTGAAGAGTAAATTCAACAAACCGAGGAAGCCTTACGAGTTGATATGGAATACATTTCCAAACTATCATAAAAAATACTTTTGTTAAAGATAATGAAAAAACATGAAGAAAAAATTCGGCTGTATAAGCAAAACTTAGAGAATATGAAGGCCATACTGGACCCCTCTAACACACCTATGACCTTGCAAGATCTCAAAAAACCCTTCAAAAGCAAATGAAAATTCGTTTGGAAGATTATTTTTCTTTACTCAATGCCCACAATGTACAAACAAAGGATCTACGAGCACTCAAGGCAAAACCACAAGCAACACCTCCTACCATTGTGAGTGAGCCATCCATGGAGCTTCTTGAAGAAGTGGAGCCACGGAGCTCCCAATAACTAAGATTCAGACTAAGATTGATGAATACAAACTTACATTGACACTCACACATGAAAGACCAATGAACCCATTTGGGATGAAGTCACTCGATCCGACCTATCTCGAATATCGAAGGTCATGAGTATGAAGAACAACCCATACTCATGGGATGTTTTATCAAAGATGGATAAGACACATATGAGGTACATGAAATAGAATGGATGAAACAAGGAAAATAGTCAGGATGCACACACCCTACAAGGGTGGACATCCAATAAACATCAATGGAACTTATGGAAGAGGAAATCCTCAAGTCCAAATATTTGATTGATTTTTCAAATAGAAGGTTAGTTCCCACCAATAAAATTAAATACATACCCATTTTTATGTTGATAGAAGAGTACTATCAGTAGATTTTACACACACACACACACACACACACACACACACATATATATATATATATATATATATATATATATATATATATATATATATATATATATATAGAGAGAGAGAGAGAGAGAGAGAGAGAGAAAGAGAGAGAGGGGCAGAGAGAGAGATATGTATGTGTATGTGTGTTTTTGTCTACATTTGTATATTCATGTATCATTGTGCATACATACATGCATACACATATGAATACATACCTTTTTAAAAGCATGCATACATACATACATACATACATATATACACACATAGGTGGATGTGTTCTGCATGGGGACGTGCGAACCTACTCTAAACTAGAATTGGCACATGAATACCACTTAGCACATTTGTGTACACCCATGTAGGTGTTGTGCAAGGGGAGAGAGAGAGATAGAGAGAGACAGAGAGAGAGAGAGTTCTTAATGGATACTACATGGTTGAGACAAATGGTTATCAAAGCTTCTCTCATGTGTGAGCATCTATTAGTGTCATCGCTATCTTTGTTTATTCTCTCACAAATAAGTCATCACGAGATCAATGCAAAGGGCTTATTTACAATAGTGTTGGATCCAAAATATCCTGAGAGTATTATACCCCCTTGAACATGCCTATAGAGATTTCCACGCCATGTGGACATGCATGCAAGGACATACACTAGCTAGTTGCCCATGAAGGCACCCCTGAGCCAAGAATCCTTCATTCACTCCTTAAGTGGAAGCAGCATGATCAATATACACATATGGGATGTTGTAGAGCTATTTACTTCATCTATGAGATAAAAGGCCACCGTTCAGTGAAGCACTCCAACCCATCTAGCCCATGAGGTATTCGAATCTGTGATATTTTCATTTCTTGTGACAAGACCATAGAGGTACTTGGGATGAAAATGTTGTGGATTTTTGTGCAAACATGCTCTTTGGAAATACTTGAAGGCTCTATGGAGATTTTCTCTTGCAAGTATGGTCTCATGAGTTTCTAAGAGATTCAAAGTTCCACTTTCGCAAGATCCTTCTCTACACTTTCAACTTTAGCCCATGTCTACACCCTCAACTTCAACAAGTCATTTCTCTTTGTTCAAATATCTATTTGCTTCAATTTCTATTGGACGTTGAAGCTTATCTTCCAAGATAGACGATCAAGTATCATTTGGAAAATAGATTTCAAGTCAAAAGGTATCTGCGAATCCTTTGCACAATCTAGCTACTTCTTGTAAAGTATCTTTTGGGTGACTAAAAGTCAAAATGTCCTTCTCGTTTGTAAACACTCTGTCAATACAAGTTCTAGGTTCTAGACATAAATTCTTTGACTATGAGACCTATCAAGGACTACACATACTATTATGAAGTAAAATACAATGCTATGATTTAGAGAATCACAATAGTCTCTAAATCATATACATAAACATGAAAACATACTATTGTGAACTAAGAATCAATGATATGAGTCAAAAATCTGAATAGTTTTAAGTCATATACATAAACAAAGATCTACACGAACTATTGTGAGATTAAGAATGAATCATATGAGTTAGACAATCACAATAGCGTTCAAATCATAAACATAAACAAATACCTACAGATACTATTGAGAAGTAACAATCAATGTTATGAGTCAAAAGATCACACTTTTTTTTAAATCACATACATAAATTTAGACCTATACATACTATTGTGAAGTAAGAATCAATGCTATGAGTCAAAAAATCAGAATGGCTTTTGAATTGGATACATTAACACACACCTGCACATACTATTTTGAAGTAAGAATCAATGTTATGATTCAAGAAAATCACAATATTTTTTTAATCCAATACCTACACATACTATTCTCACGTAAGAATAAATGCTATGAATGAGAAAATCACAATACTTTTTAATTTGCATATATAAACATACTATTTTCAAGTAAGATTCAATGCTATGACTTAGACAGCCACAATAGTTTTGAAATCACAATCACACACTCATACTTATACACATACACATACTATTACACATACATAAACACACACACATACACATACTATTGTAAACTAAGAATCAATCCTATAAATAAGACAATCACAATAATTTTTCAATCACATATATACACACACATACAAAAATACATATACACATGCACATGCATACATAAACACATACATAAACATAGACCTATATATACTCTTGTGAAGTAAGGACCCATTCCATTACTTAGACAATCACAATAGTTTTGAAATCACAATCATGCACACATATGTACACACTTACACACACACATACTATTAGACACATATAAACTTGTATATACACAAACTATTGTGAAGTAAGAATCAATTTTATGAGTCAAACAATGAAAATAGTTTTTAAAGCACAATCATATAGAAACATGCACAAACATGCAATTATACATAATATTACATATATATAAACACATATATACACATTCTATTGTGAAGTGGGAATCAATGCTATGACTTAGACAATCATAGTACTATTTAAATTACAATCATACACACACATAAATACATACACATACACATGCTATTACACACACATAAATACATGTATAAACATTTTGTTGTGAAGTAAGAATCACTGCTATGATTCACACAATCACAATAGTTTTTAAGTCACATACATCCACACACATACTATTGTGAAGTAATAATCAATGCTATGAGTTCCATAATCATAGTAGTTTTTAAATCACAATCATAAACACACACACAAACACATACTAATGTGAAGTAAGAATCAATGCTATGAGTTAAACAATCACAATAATGTTTAGATCACAATCACAATAATTTTTAGATCACAATCACACTCACACACATACAAACATACACATACACATACTCAATGGCACTAATTGATACAAGTGCATTTGAAAGTGTCATTAAGCTAGAGTCATGATGGTGCTTGAAAGAGAGTATTCACCACATAAAGGTTTGTGTAATTTGAGTTGATGGCATGGGACTAGCTTGCATAGGTGAAATGAACATATTACTAACTGTGCATGTTGTAGTCTTAAGACAAGTTGGTGATAGAGGATGAAGGAATGGAGGAGTAGATCATCCTATGAAAGGATTCATTAGGAAATCATATTTCATTTTCAAACTTCATCTACTAGTAATGAGATCTCATGAATAATGTACCCCTAATCTCGTGCAACTGTTAAAAATGGAACAAGTCAATGGGAGGTATGACATTGTTGCCCTAGGGTAGATTGAAGGGTGTAGCCCCTATGATTGTTTTATGCAACACCATATGCCCAAATAGAACTTTGAATCTTTTTATCCCAATCAGAATTCCACTCTTAACTATCATTACTAGAGTACAATACACAAAAATTTGTTGGAACTCTTTGCTTGTCCATTTTCTTAGGGATGATACAGTGTATACTTCCCGTGAACTATTCAAAATCGTGTTAACAAGCACTCGATCACTTCATTAATAAAATGTGTCCCTTGATCACTAAGAAATTATATTGGGATACCAAATATAGTGGAAATATTAATATGAAACAAAAACCTATCCATAATCTATGCATCGTTGTTGGTAGTTGCATTGGCATCAATCCATTTTGTGAGATAATAAATGAAAACAATGATGTATTCTGCATGAAAGTTTTGTGCAAGTGCACTAATTGGACCAAAGAAGTCTACTTGGAAAATGCTCTACTACTAATCACGGCTCTCAATGGCATGTCATCATTTCATATTATATATTCCACTCTTTGATATGTGTCGCATATCTTGAAAAAAATAGGTATAGCTTGATGCAAGGTGGGCTTCCAAAGTCCTACAATGAGGTTCATTTTTGCACATCTTGCAAGGGAAAAATGGCCTTCAAATATGCCTAAATGCTCCATCTTGAGAATCGAAAGGTATTAATTGTCATGTTTACACAATCTTGAGAAATTGTCTAGACCTCATACATATAGTATTAGTGCATGGCCTTGAAAAGCTTTTACTAAGGTCTTTCATTTTACTCTATGTGCTCCTTTTGGGAACTTATGGTCATGTAAATATTCTATTATGTACTTTCTGCAAGTAGGAACTATTTTAACTTGGTAGAGAGTAGCATGTTTCGATAGAGCCCATACTTGAAAGTTTGTACATTGTGAAACATAAGTGCGTACATCTGTTTCCATACTAGGAAAATATGTCCCTAATCCAAAAATACCTTCATAAACGTCACCTATTAGATTCATTCATTCATGAAAATACACACAACACAATTAGACACAAGTTGCGTCTTAATATTTAATAGGCCTTTTGATAGAAAGATAATTCATTTTGAACTTTTCCTCTACATTGTGTGGATAATGTTTATAATGAATACTTAGGTCATTTTATGCATATAGAAAAAAAATCTATGGATGATATTTTTAATATTTTGTCTCTAAAAGTTATCTGCATCATATGAAAGAATCAAGAATAATGTTGTATGAGAGAAAGGTACTGCATGGATAGGAGAATAATAGTGTTTCCTACAAGATTGTGTGAATCATATTTTAAGTACCTCATTTGGGGCTTTAGAATTATTTCATTGTAAAATAATGCCTTGATTTTATTCTCTCTAGAATTTCTAAACTTGTAGGGCTCAAAATTGATATTTGGAGGTGGATTTGGACCTAGGGCATTTCTAACATTATTATTTAGATGAAGAGTTGAACATTTTTGCCTCTCACAAGCATTTTGGAATTACACTGACTATTTTTTGGTTATAGGCCCTAGAAAACTATGGATTTTTCCAATTAAAAAAAAGGGCTTCTTTATTATTATTTGAATCCATGATTTTGATGCATACGTGTTCTCACACATGTTGTGGATGCTGACAAATATGTCTTTTTGTTGATTTTTCTTCTACTTTTTATAGGTGCTTCTCTCTATTGTGAGAGTGAGATTGAGAGTGTGAGTGAGAATGAGGGTTGTATTGCTCGAGGGTGGTCGAGTGTTCAAGGCTTCATCATGAACCTTATGTGTATGATTCAAATCTATAATACTGTGATTCAAATCTATAATACTGTGATTCAAATCTATAATACCGTATCTTCTTCTTTCCAACACATCTTGTCTACTTTATCACGTTATATTTTCTCTTGTCTTATGCAAATTTTTGTTTTCCTTTCTTCTACTATTCTTGAGTAATTGGAAGCTTGTTATTTGGGTATAGCTTGTGATTGTGGAAGCACTACAAGTGGTATTATAGAACAATCATTCCTTGTCAACTATTGAAGGTTTGACACAAAAGAGTCATGAGTAGGAGGAACTTATTTAGAATCTTCTCAGAGATTTATGCAAACAATGAGGCAGAAAGCAAACAAAAGGCACCACAATTTTTTCTTGTGGAGTTGAACAATGAGTTGGATGAAGGATCATGAACATCTAGCATGCTTAGAGCAAGAAAAAAAAGGAATTCATGAAGATATAGAGGTTGGTGAGTTTAACCTCAATGAAGTCTTTAAGAAATCAAAATGAATGATTTTGATGATGACAAGAATGGTGGCAAACATCTAGAAGCATGGAACAAAGAGCTAGAGAATTTATTTGAACTTTGACCATTGAGTCAGGAGTCTAAGGTGAAGGTTGGGATCCTACACATGCATGGAATTTATTTAGTTTCCTTTATTGGTGCCTTCTCAAATACGAATTCCACCTTTGGGATAACTCAAACACTAGTCCCTTATGAGGAATGACCCGCCCCAGATTGAAGGGTTAAGATGTAATAGCAGAAATAAATTGAATAAAACATTAGGATCCATAAGCACCTTGACTTGCACATCTCCCTTAGCAAGAGATGGTGCATGAAGAGGTCTAGCAAGAGATGGCAACTTATGTGCAAGGACATGTGGCATCATCTCATTGAGAACAAAAAATTTTCTCTTATGTGAAAAATCCTCCATCGTGGAATATGGACCAATGCTAAAGCTAATAAAATATGTGGCACCCCTCATTGGTGCAAATGTTGCCTGCAAGGTAGAGAATACCTTAGCCATATCTTCTTCTTGTGCCCAAGAAGCTTCATGATATGGAAATCTCTTACTAAGATTTTGAGCTTAGAAAGGCAAATCGATGGGAAACAAGCATTACTTCGTGAAACAATTGGATACTCTTTTGCCTTATGGAATGCCATTAGAGGGGAAGCTCTCTAGAACATATGGAAGGAAAGATGTGCGATCAACTTTGATGTTCACCTAAAAGAATGGTCGATTAAAAAATCCCTAGGCTTTTTAGGTAGAAGATTATTTAGTTTTAAAAAATGACCACCTTTCAGACACCATATGATGTTTGTCTTGGATGGAAAACAACAAGATTTAAATCAAGTGGGTCACTCATGAGGGAAAGAAAAAAAAGGATTAACCTTCTTTGTAACTCACTTTAAACCATTAGAAGAATCTTAGGTCTCATACCAATTTTGGACCCTCATACCTATTATGCCTCCTGACTATCCTACCCGTGCTTTGTGGGATAGATAGGATCCCAAGGGCAATAACCCCATTCATTGTCCAATTGTTCTATCTATTAATTCAAACAAGGGACAATAGGCCTCATTCGAGCTTCCTTAAGAAAGAAATTATAGCATATGAGAACAATCTGCATGAGGAAGATAAATAGAAACGCCTTTGGATTATATGGCAAATGTTTTGAAAGAATACATATATGTATTTCTTGAAGATCTACTTGGTATACCTCCACCTTAGAAGATTGATCGCATTATTGACTTGTATCTAGGTAGTGAACCATATTCTAGAGCACCATATAAGTTTGACATAGATGAATCAAAGGATCTCAAGATTCAATTACATGATCTTTTGAAGAAAGGCTTAATAAGACTAAGTATTTCACCTTGGGAAGCACTCGTTTTATTTCAAAAGAAGAAATATGTCTCTTATAGATTATGCATTAACTATAGGGGACTTAATAAAAGAATGATTAGAATAAAGAGCTTGAAAAAATAGAAACTCCAATTCAATATCATAATTATTCTTCCTACCTCTTCAAACTTGTGAGTTACCATGTAACCTCTTTTGATAACCACATCCTCATGACCTAAGGTGAAAAAATATAATCAACCAGTGACTAGTATAATCAGTTCGAGCTATAGTTGCATCATAGCATCGTGGAATATATTCTACTAGAAGAAAAAACAATGAGACTTGGACCCATAATACCTTGAGTGAGATTTGGAAGTGAGGATCTTCTTTCTCTCTTTGATATTGGTGAAATCAAGTTTTTATTTATGAAACGATATGCATACTTGAAGAAGCTTTTGAGTTCTTAAAATCAAGTCTTGTTTTGCATGAAATGAAAAAAAAAAACAGTCATAAATTCCATGGATACATGAGATCCACCCAAAGCAAGAAATATATGAAGTGAAAGTTTCAATAAATCTATACTTCTTCTTTGCAATACTAAGTATCATTTTACCTATGAACTTCTTGGGCCTGCTAAAACAAACTTGAAGTGTTGTAGATACTCCAAAATGATCCTTAAATCATAAAAGAAAAATTAATTCAAAAATATTTTCCAAATTGAGTATCACATTCAATCGACAATATGTTTGAAATTAATAAATTGAATAGTCCATTAGACATATGAGACATCATAAATATGGATTATTCATATTGCTACTCGAAGTGCTATTTTTCTCCTATTTTTGAGTCTTGTATTATCAATTTTTTCCCAAATTCATTCACAACATGATCATGTGTTGTCTAATCAAGTGTTGCCTTAACCATCTTATCATGTTTTTGCTCTTTTTGTTTCCCCTTGTCTTTTTCTTTAGATACTAATATTGCAGGTGCATTACAAGAAACTTCACAACTATTACAATCACATTGCCATGAAGACATCTCCCTAATTTGCATTTGTTATCTCAGCTTATTAATAATCACTACATTAGCTTGTACAAGTGCTTTCATGTTTCCATCATGGGAAATATTTGCATTCTCCCTATAATTTGGATTGGAGTAGCACATTTCATAATTATTCTCTAATGACTAACATATCCAACAATACAACTACTTTTACTACTACCTTGGTGCCTATTACCATGCGTTTAATTTTTCCAAAATAAGATTTTGCTTTGTATAGGATCCGATGTAGTAGTTGAATCGTTTTGTTTCTTTGTTTTTCCTTGTTTTTCATGTTTCCTGTCCGTTGAGTGATTCTTACTCATACTTTTTCCTCTAGTGATTGCATTCCTAATCATCCTCATTAACTTTTGACTCCATGTATGATTCAATGCCCTTGGTGGATGTTTTATTATTGTGAACTTAAATAATCTTAACTACATTATTTAAATTCATATCATATGTATTCTTTTTGTTTTTGCCTTTTCTCTTACTATTCAAGTCAAAATTTCTTTTAGCCCTTGTTTTAGCATCAATCGGATTTGAAAATCCAATTTTTTGGATACAAAAGATGTAATACATTTTAGGTTCATTTTTAGAATTTTAACACTCCATTAACACCTTGAAAAACTTCATATTCAATATGGTCGTGCATACAAAAAAAGAGAAAAGAAACAAAACCATCATTGATGTGGTTCAACATAAGTACAATCTGCATGAGGAAGATAAAGTGAAACGCCTTTGGATTATATGGAAAATGTTTTGAAAGAATACATATATGTATTTCTTGAAGATCTACTTGGTATAGGTCCACCTTAGAAGATTGATCACACTATTGACCTGTATCTAGGGAGTGAACCATATTCTAGAGCACCATATAAGTTTGACATAGATGAATCAAAGGATCTCAATTGGTAAAACTGCATTCTACCCATATACTAAATTGAAAATCAGTGGCGACTATTAAATACTCGGTGTCGATCCTTTTGCTGGAGGATTTATAGGTGTTATGAAGTCAATGCACCATTTGGAGAATGCTCTTGCACAGATGATGGGTCTTACATGCAGGTCATCTCTTCTTATAGGATATTTGGTTCTTTGGCACACCTCACAACTTTGTGTGTATGTGTTGGCATCCATGTGTAGAGTTGGTCACCACAAGCCTGCAAAACGAATCATTTTTATAGTTTTTTTTAGTTGAAAAATGCCCTTGTGCTGCACTTGCATGCGCCATCTTTAATATGGTGAATATTCTCCTTCATGAACACATAATTGTAGTTGATTGTCCTTTCCCCTTTTGAATAATTGTCTTCCAATTATGGTTTATTCTTTACTCATTTCTTCTAAAGCCCGCTTTCGTGCTAGGCTAGCTCCTTCCTCATGCGTTTGTATTCTCAAGAATTTTACCAATGCCTTACTCTATATTGGTGCTATAATAGAGAATTGTAAAGACGAATGGTCTTTGGGGGTATTCTCCTGGCATTTTGGGCAACTTCAAATGTGTTCACGTACTATTTTTTGCATGTCTGGCCAGTATACTCCTAGTCTTTTCAATTCTCTTGTTGTTCCATGAGTTCCTTTTATGAGTTTTCCATTAATTCACATGAGCTTGCTTGATTAATTTTTTTCATTCTGCCTCCTCTACACATATCAATAATATGCCATTTGGTTGTTTGTAGTATAAACTACTAGCTACAATGTGTAGATTGCGTGATTCCAGAAATTCCTTTTTGTTGTCTGAGTTGATCCTATGGTGTGGTCCATTCACGAGGATTGGTATTAACTTTTTTGCCCATTTTGGACATACTTTTAAGTTGAATAAATATGTGGCAAGTAGATCATCTGCCACTCCGGTAGGTAGTTCTCCATGTGTTATTCTTGATAAATGATCTGTTCATACATGAGTATTCCCATTTTTTACTGTTACCTCGAAATCAAATTCCATAAGTACTAGGAACCATCTCACTAGCCTTCTTGTATTATAGGGCTTATTGACTAGATACAACAATGTCTGATGGTCGATAAAAAACTTTAATTTATTGGCTAAGAGGTAATGTTGGAAATTCTTGACTGCATACACCAATCCTAGGCCTTCTCTTTCCGTAGTGGTATAGTTTCTTTCTACTTGGTTTAATTGCCTACTAGCATATGCAATAGGGTGACCTAATTTTCCTTCATCTGTAGGTTGAGCTAGTATGCATCCTATTGCAAAATTTGATGCATCTACATGGATATGGAATGGTTTGTTTCAGTTGGGCACCTTCAAGATAGGTGCTGAAATTAATCTTCATTTCAATTCATTAAATGCCTTTTTATATTCCTCCTTCCAAGTGAATTGAGTGAGCAACCCATACAATGGTTTTGCAATTATAGTGTACATGTGGATAAATCGACAGTAGTATCCACAAGAGCCCATAAAAGCTTGTACTTCCTTTGCATTTTTAGGTCTAGGCAAGTCCAAGATTACCTTTATCTTATCCTCATCAGTGGAAATTCCATCCCTTGATACAATATGTCCCAAGATCTTTCCTTGCCTTACCATAAAGACACATTTCTCTAGGTTCAAACATACTCGGTATTGCCATAATTTTTCGAATATTTTTTGTAGCTTAGGAATGTGTTCAATTCGTTGACCAAAGTAGGTGCACAAATCATCTACATAAACGTCCATGCTTTTTCTTAGAAATTCCTTGAAATACATGACACATCACTCTTTGGAAAGTTGCAAGAGAATTAGTGAGCCCAAATGGCATCACTCAAAAAGCATATACTCCCCATTCAGTTGTGAAGGTTGTCTTATATTGGTCCTCCGTTGCAATGGCTACCTGGTTATACCCTAAGAATCCATCAAGGAAGTTGTAGACTTCCTTGCCTGCAACTCTTTCCAAGAGGTGGTCGGTAATAGGTAAAGGGTAGCTAGCATGAATAGTAACTGCATTCACTTTTTTCAATTTAATGCAGAATCTGAGTTTACCATTCTTCTTGGGTACTACCACCAAGAGTGATACCCATTCGGTATGCTCTATCTCATAATGAATCGTGCCACTAATAACTTTTCAATATCTTCTTTAATCTTAGCCAAATAGACATCATTATATGTGTATGGTCGTTGTTTCAAGGGTTTTTCCTCAGATGTCATTGGGATTCTATGGGAGCAAATGGATGGATCTACTCCCTTGAGGTCTTTTTAGGTCCATGCAAATACATCCCTATATTCTTTGATTAGTTCTATCAATTCGTGCTCTTCTTTAGGAGATACGTCGTTTCCAATGTATGTACATCTATCCTCTTCCTCTTCCATGGTTACTATCACTTTCTTGGTTTGTTCCTTATTATCATTGGCCTCTCCTTCTTGGGCTTCTCTCTTGGGCATTTGAATTGCTATCTTTCGTTCTTCTATTTCATATCTTTAGAAATGTTGGTAACTTGGAAGAGATCTAGTGGTTTCTCTACTCGATCTAGCATTTTCTCAACATCCTACCTCTTTTGAACTGCTTCTATTGTGAACACTTTTGTTTTTTTCTTTTTTTGTTCACCTTATTTGCTTCTAAATATCATTCCTCTGAATCAAACTATGGCTCCATCTCTATGCTCTCATAATCCTCCCTCCATTCCTTTTCCAATAATTCTCCAGCTTCTATTTCTTGAAGGATTACCATGTAAAGATTTTCATCATAACCATCTTCATCCACACACGTTCATGGTCAGTACTTCTTCATTTACACACATATCTAGTGTGGCTAATATTTCCATCCATCCATGTTGTTCAAATGCTTCATCCATAAATATTTGAGGTAGGTATGTTGGGTCCTCTATGGGCATGTAGTTTTGATGTCCTAAGTTGATCTTCGTAGTCATTGCTTGGTGTTGTAAATACAATGCATGTATCCCCCAATCTTGTACTACTTTGAGTTGTCTGATGAATGGTCGTCCCAAAATCATTGGCTTTTCCAAACTGACATATGGCTAGAGTGTGTTCAAGTTGTGGTCAACCTAATTTTTTCATGCATGTGGGTCATAGGGATGGCTTTCCCCATTTTTCCCAAATCTCTTTGGTGGCTATGCCTACATCAACTCTAGTGTCTAAGGTAGCTCTACTCATATATCCATTAAAAGTGATGGGTAGACATGTATTTCCTTCATCTCCCTCACTAGATTCTCCAAATTTATCTATTGGGATTTGAATTGTTGGCAGAGCTTCGTCTTCTTTCTTCTCATTCGTAGGTTCTTTAGTTTCTATTCTTAAGTGTTTCACCAATTGCTTCCATAGTTGGGGTCTTGCATGTAGTAATTCTTCTACCATCAATAAACATTGTAATTTAGTTTTCTTCAGTTATGATAAGTTGTGTGGCATCGTACCTTGTGATCTTTACTCTTTGCCCTTGATCGTGGGAGCATGGAATATTTTAGACCTTCTCTCATATTGTCGCATATAATTGGGTAGTGTAGACATGATGTTTCTTCTTCCTTGTTTTGATCTAGGATCGATACTTCCTCATATACCTCTTCTAAGTTTGATACAAGTGGATCTTTCCAAGTGTCTTGTAGCTCCAACATGAGTACCACCTCCTTTACTTGTCAATCTGTGGAGACATGAGGACTAGTATGAAGACTGTGAGCATGTGAAGGCACAGATGTGTGAGTGAGAAGCACACTAGCATGCAAACACATACACACACACATATGCACACAAGGCAAGATCAAAGAGAGGAACAATGGAAAGCTTTCTATTGCAAAGAATTCTCTTGCAAAAGCTCAAATCTCTCACAAACTGCTAAGAAGCTAACTCTCTAACAAGACAACCTCAAAAATGAGCTCTCTAGCTCTTTTTATAGTTTTTTGACTAGTTTTGGCCATGTCCAAACTTAATGTCGGGCCTAGTTAAAAATTAGGTTCAGGGCTTATTTGAGGGCTCAAACGAAGTCTAAAAATTATGAAAATTTATATCTAGATACTTCTAATGCTTCTCAAGCTTGAGGAATCCTTGGATTGCACAAAATGGAGCCAATAACAAGGTGAAATGATATTTACAATGGTTTTAGTGATCAAGATCATTCTTTTTGTAGGGTTTTCTTCTGAAAATTTGACATACACTTCTTGGAGCTCCATACTTGCTCCTTCTTCTTGTGTGTCCACTTCTTCTACACATTCTTGCACCTTGCTCCTGACCTTGAGTGCTAACACTCCCCCCCCCCCTCTCGAGTCTGTCGTCCCTGACAGACCCTTGTTGTAGTGGGTATTCCATGTGGTACTTTGAGAGGTAGTGTCCACCACGTATCGACAAGAGTTGTGTTTCTTCCAAATTTAGAGGGGTCTGCTATCCTATTCTTCATTTTTTCACTCCTAGCCTTTACAAGTTTTAGTCTCGTTGTATGTACTTCGTCTTTGGATTCATCATGATAATGTATTTATGAGATTGCAAAAATTTCTAACTTCTCAAAAGAGGTTGTCCATGGGATTGTGAGAAACTATTGGCTTTGAATCCCTTCCTAGGTATTGATGTTGTGTCATTGATGTCCTCTAGAGCTCTCAAAGATGATGTTCATAGTAGTCATACCAAGTACTCATAACCCATAATGAATGATGGGTAAGTGTTTTAGTGCATGGGTTGAAGAAAATATGTGCCTTGGGCATGGCCTTGTAATGTGGCTCTATGCATGCTTACTTGGAGAATGCATTGTAAGAATTATGGTGCAAAAAATTGGGTCTTGAGCTAAATGCTCAAGGGAATGTTAACAAAGAGGTTTCCTGATCTATCATTGTTAAAGTGTTGCCATAGTAGGGGATTCTTACCTTGGTGAATGGTCGGTCGATATTCAACTCTTGGTGTTGTATTCCCATCATGGTGATTGACCATGGTTGTGTCCTTCGTTGTTGATGGATGTCCTTGTTGATGATTCACTGATGAGATGCTTCGAGCGCATAGTCCTACTCCTACTTTGTAGTTTATTTTTTTTTTCTTTTTTTTTAGAGGAGCAATGCTACAAAAGAAGAAGAAAGATGTTAGTATCAATAAAAGAATTTACGTATGTCAAATGTGTCTCCTGTGCCTGGGATTCTCAACTGTGTTTATGCATGGCCATGTAACATGGCCCTATAGTAATGCATACTCTAGAAATGCATGACTAGAATGGTGCAAAAGATAGTGTTATGCCAAAGGCACATGGTTGTCGCACGTCGAGGCTTCTGATGTTACTTGCAGATGTTGATGCAATCTTTTTTTGGAGGTATCCCTTGGATCTGGATCATTCCTCCTTATTGGGATCCATTTTAGAAAGATGTTCAGCCACGTATTGAACACTTCTAGCCTCTTTATCTTTGGATAGTTTCTCAAATTTTGTGTCCTACGTGGTTGGATCTTTGGTTCTAGGGGGGCTACTTCCAAACCCATACCCCTGATGATTGTCTTCTTACTATTGCCAAAGCGGTGAGCTCATATTCTTTTGATTTATGTGCTTGTTTCTAATTCTTACTTCTCATTGGCTTCTTTGTTGAGACTTTTCTTGTGTGGGAAAGCATAGAGTTTTGTGGATGTAAAATCTCCTTGGTACCCACATGTGTGATCACCCCTATTGAGCGATAGCTAATTTCTTAGGCACCCAAGTTTGTACCTTAGTGTGGTTGGCCTTCCTTGATTGCTTTGGTACCCAAACATGGAGTGCTTGTTGAGATAGATATCTTTGTTGTTCTACTACCTGTTGTCTTGCCTTTTTCTGTTGCTTCTCCAGTAATGAATTTGACTGCACTAGTGTGATTAGTTGCTCTCCCTTTCGTACCCAAATTTGCTTCATGCTTGGAACTACATTTTTCTTGATGTTTGTTTGTTTATTTGATATAGCAGTTGTCTTGTACGGTTCCACTTGCGTTCGTGGATGAATTGTTGTGGCTGAACTAGTCTTTGAAGAAGAAGAGAGATCCACTCGCCTTCAAGGATTTTCTTCCATGATTGACTCCTTTTGCATCATAGAGCTTTTGACACGTACAACATCTTCTTCTATAAGATTAGTCTTATAAAATTAAGAGAATGTGTGATTCTAGATTTGTGAGCATGAAATTATATAATTCTAATGTAATGCATTGTTCATGTACCCAAACTTGAAGAATTTGACTTCTTAGGTTTAAGTTGACTGCATGGTCATAGATCCAATCTTCGCACAAGACAAGTGATCCCATAAGGTCCTCATCTTGACATGCTAGCATTTTGACTTTTAGTGGGACTTCTTGAAGGTAGATGGGAGGCTCCACCTTGCCAAAACAAGGGGTTTTCACACCTCCCAATCCTATGAGATAGGCTTCTATGTGATTGATGCTCAATTGTAGATCTTGGCAATATGAGAATCTATCTTCACTAGTTGTTGCACTCGAGTCAATTCAAGGCTCTCACAATCCTTACACTGTTTCCTTGTCCTACCTCTATGGTCACAAAGGGACATCGATTGATTATTCAAGAAGCAATTACACCTGATGTTTGGCATGTGGCCATTTGATATCTTGGGGCATCGAGATTAACATCTAGGCCTTGTCACCTTAACTTATTTCACTTAATTCTAGCCTCTACCTTAACTCTTCTAATTTTCACTTCTTAGCAGTGTTGAGTCTCATTAGCATATCCTCAGTAAGAGGTTCTTGATACAGATTGACTCTACATCCACTAATATAGTTTGAAAAGATGTCACCTTCTAGCATGGCCAATTGAACTACACCACTAGTGGAAATTCTATTAATGATCATGGGCCCATATCCTCTTTTTTCCAATTTACGAGCATGTTGCTTTAGTGTGTAAACTAACACTAGGTATCCCTCTTTCAATCCTTTATCCTTGATGTTTGCATCAAAGTATGCCTTTTGTCTTTTCTTTGTAGCCTCGTCTTACCTAAGTGTTCTAGATCAAATATCCTAGAGGACAATTCATGTCCATTCCACTCATGTTCATGTGCTACTTTTAAATTCAGGATCAAGAAGTCTAATGGTAACATAGCATTTTGTCCGAAGACCATCTGAAATGGGGTGGCATTGAGTACCGTTTGTATGCAACTCAATAAGCCCAAATAGCATGATGAAGTTGTTTGTCCCAAGCAGAGTGTTTATTATTGATAAGTTTTGTCAATACATTACATGGGATCTTATTTGTGCTCTCCGCTTGTAGGAGGAGACTTCTTATGTATCACCAACAATCCTTGGAGAAGGTTTTCAATGACTTCATTCAAGAAGTGATACACTTACTAACTATACTGGTAACCCATATCTGGTGAACACGTTCTCGAATAAAAACTTAGCCGTAGTTTGAGCATCATTCTTTGTCATGGCCTTTACTTGTACCCACTTTTTAAGGTAATCTATGGCTAGAATAATGTACTTTGCATGGGAGTTTCTAGTTGGGGGGTTAATAGGACCTACAAAGTCTATACGCCACTTCGAGAATGCACGTCCTCCCATCATTGGCCTCAAGGGCATCTCATCTCTCGTGATCAGTTATTGGGCAATTTGGGATGTGTCACATCTCTTCACATAGGCATGTGCATCCATATGAAGAGTGGGCCATCAAAGTCCTGAGAATAGAATGATCTTAATTACTTGATTAGGACTGAAGTGTCCACTTGCAACACCACTATGTGCATTTGCTAAGATTTTCAAATAGTCTGATTCATGAAGGCACAATCTTAAGTAGACATCTTTGCCTCTTTGGTA
This sequence comes from Ceratopteris richardii, assembly GCA_020310875.1. NCBI lineage: Eukaryota > Viridiplantae > Streptophyta > Polypodiopsida > Polypodiales > Pteridaceae > Ceratopteris > Ceratopteris richardii. Next base: position 162,970,540 of record CM035428.1, on the reverse strand, counting down.
TAGGTTGTCTCCAACTAAGGCATAGTCCTGAGCCTCTTGTTCCATGCTTCGTCTTCTTGCTAGACTAGCCTCATTGGGTAGTGTTCGTGATCTCATAAATGCTACCAATGGAGCACTCCATTCTGGAATTAACGACACATGATAAAGGGAGGCATGCTCCACTAGGGGTTTCTCCTGGCACATTGGATAGTTCTTAATCCACTCATGTATTTCTTTATCCATACTAGGCCAATACACTCCTAAACATTCTAGATTTTGCAAAGTTCATTGTTTAGAATAGTGATTTCCTAGCAATCCTACATGGGCTTGTTGCAACCAGCTGCTATGTTCATTGTCCTCGACACAACAAGCTAGTACACCCTCTCTATCTTGTTTGTACATACTTCCTACCAATATTTAATAATTTTGTTATTTTACAGTTTCTTCTTTGTTCATACATTCTTATTTGTGGGTCCCAAGGTTAGGATAGGTACCAACTTATTTGCACATTTAGGAACAAATTCTAAATTGAAGAGATAAGCATCAGGTGGTTCAATAGACACTCCTTGCAGTGACTCTCTTGAAGTGATACAAGAAAGATAATCCACCCTGAGGCGGGTCTTACCTTTCCTAACAACCACTTCAAAGTCATATTCCATTAGTACGAGGAACCATCTTACTAAGCATCCTGTATTCCAAGGCTGATTGACCAAATATAATAAAGCTTGATTATCAATAAAACACTTGAACTTTTTGGCCAGTATTCTTCTTGGGTACCACTACGATGGGGGACACCCATTCACTATGCTCAATTTCATAGATAAATCTAGCTTCAATCAACATGTCATTCTTTTATCTTAGCTGCATAAGTCTCATTATATGTGTAGGGCTTCTATTTGGTGGGCTTGGCGTCAGCTCTCATGGGGATTGTATGAGAGCATATTTCCAAATCTACTCCCTTTAGGTCTCTATAGGTCCACACAAACACGTCCCTATATTCCCTCAATAAAGCTACAAGCTCTGCTTCTTCTTTTGCACTTAGGCCTTCTCCTATGTGTGTACAACACTCTTTGTTCTCTTCTATGGTTACAACAATTTTTTTGGTCCTTTCTTTATTAGCATATGCTTCTTCTGTGATGATCTCTCTCTTAGGCATTTGTACCAAAATTTTTTGGTCCTCAACTTCATATTTATTGAAATTTTCTAGTACCTTGAACAATGATTCCTCCTCTTCTTGTTTCACTGCTTTTCTTTTATTTTTCTTTTTGAACACTTTCATTTCCATGCGTTGAAGTTATAGTTTTGATACTTGTGAGAGGTTCTTCTTCTTTTTGGGTAAATACTCTTATGTCTTCTAGATATTGCTCCTCTGACTCAAAGCAACTATCCATCACAATGGATTCTAGATCATTTTTGTCCTCTTCTTCTTCTATGACATCATTAGAGTCACATTCTTCTATCAAGGGTTCACATATGAACAAAGAGATATCATAACCCTCCTCATCACAATGAGGCATCCATTGTTCTTCATTGACAGCAATGTCCAAGGTAGCTAAGACTTCTACCCAACCATGAGGCTCAAATTGGTCATGTGGAAAAATCATCGGTGTGTAGGCTTGGTCTCTAACTGGTCTAGCTTCTTGAGATGTTACTTCTTCTCTAGCTTTTAGGTGTCTTTCCTCTTCCTCAGCAACCTTGTACATCCACAAATGAGTATCTTCTTGCATCCACCATGGATCAGCAAGAACCTTCAGAATGCACAGAGATTGAATCCTCTTGTGCCTTGTGGATAGGATTCCACTGTAGGGGTGGTACATCTTTGAAAGTATAATCCTTTAAATTGAGGTTTCTTGTGACCCCTAAGTGCTGCAAGTACAAGGATTTGGTTCCCCAATCTTGTACTATTTGCAGGTGTCATGGAAAGGGTCTTCCTAGGATCATTTCATAGACTTTATTTTTGCCAAAGTCACATATAGCAAAGGTGTCTTCAAAATCCACACCACAACCCATTAGAATTATCCCTTCTAGCAATCCTAGAGGTCTTTTAATATGGCCGTTAGCTAGTTCAAGCTTCATTCTAGTTGGTCTTAATGTGAGTTTTCCCCATGGCTTCCTTAAGGAGGTGTCGTAATCGCAACACCAGCACCTGAATCTAAGGTAGCTTTGGTTATGTAACCTTGGTAGGTGATTGGAAGATACGTATTACCTTCTTCTCCCTCACTCATATCCCCTATTTTTTCTAGAGGTATCTTGGGGACTTTTTGCTCAGAGCTTGCTTTTGACACATTGGAACCAAGTTTTGGAACTTGATTCGCCGCATGTTTCCATAGATCACGTTTTACTTTGAGTAGCTCATCTAAAGTGAGATGACATTGAACCTTAGTGTTCTTCATGACTTTAGTATTTCTTGGAACCACAAAGTCTTCATTTCTTATCATTATCATGGGAACTCTAATCTAAAGAGATTCAGATTCCCATGGGCCTGTGAACTATGACAACTCTTCTAAAGAATTACATTCAAAATCTAATCTTTCCTCTTTTTGTTGCTCTGCTTCGTCTCCCTAAATAGATGGAATGCCTTGGGGAAATTGATCATGAAGGTCATCAATTTCAGGAATAGGAGGGGGATAACCCTTCTCCTTGGCCTATTTCTCTTCTTGTATTTCCCGTAGGAACTCGTGATAGTACTGTTGAATCGAAAGAGGTGTTTCATCATCCATGGAATCAGGAACATAAACTTCCATTGGTGGTAAGATTTCTCTTTCAATGACTGGTTGAGCCTATGGAGGTAAAGAATCATGTAGCTTGTTTACCAACTACTCTAATCTTTCTAATAAGCCTTGGAAATGCAAACCTAGTTTGATAGAGTTTGTCCAATTGAACAATTGATTGGCCTCAAGCATAGATTGAGCTAGTTCTACCATTTTCATGCACATTTTTGTTCGTTCAATCTCTTAATCTGCTTGAGGATAGATCTTATCTATGTTTCTAGTTGTTGGCCCTTCTTGGATTGGAGCCTGGTAGGCCTTGAACATCATGTCCAAGCCTTCTAAGGTTGGGTCTATGAGAATAGACCCTAGTTGTGGTCTATTTACAATGGCTGGTGGGGTGGGATGAAGTGGAGTGGATGGATTTTTGGCATGCAAGGGGTTTTGAGATGCCATGTCTGCACTTTTGGTTTTTGCGTCTCTCAAGCTTTCTTCTAGTTTGGATAACTTTCTAGCCCACTTACAATTGGCCTTTTCTCTGGTAGCCTTCCATGTTCTTCTTTTCCTCTTACTAGGCTCTCCTGATTCACTTGACTATGATTGTTCAGCTAGTTTGGACTGTTGTAAGGATTATGCCCTAGTAACTACCTATATAGGAGCCACATTAATGCTACTTGAACTTGAATCCACCACTAAGCCTACCACATTAATGGGTGTAACCTTGGGTGCACTAGAGGGTTCCTTGGACAATCTCTTGGGAGATGTTCCTTTCCACACTCAAGCAAAAAGCCTTGTATTGTGATGTTTTGTCCTTGTCCTAGAGGAGGTGAGTGGGGACATTCACGAATGAAATGGTCACCCTAACATCTAAAACATGGTCCTCTAGGGGCTTGTGGTCTTACTTTTCTTGCTTGGGGCCTAGGGTTAGGATTTGTGTACATGACATTGGAGTATTCTCACTCCCAATTTGGCTCCATAGGTAGTGCCTCATATGTAATGGATAAGCCTCACTATGCTCAGGTGACTCTGTGTAATAAGCTTTTGGACTATCTTCATAGGAGTAGTCAGAACTCTGAGCATGGTGGTCATTTTCTGAGACCAAAGGGGTCATTGGAACCAATGCTCCATTAGGGTTCTCATGTACCACTGCACACTTAACTGGAATCATGTTGGCAGGAGGTGGTGGTTGGTTTCCTAAGATCGACTGTGGCCTATATGGTGCTTGGTATTGTTGTTGATATTGATGTTTATATTGTTGTTGTGGCCTATAATATGGCTGTTGGTATTGGTTTTTGTTAGTGCAAATGCCAAGCCTACACATTTGGCAATAAGTTTAGTGCCAAAGAATGCGGTTATGCATAAAAATAGAATTGTAAGGGAAGCCCCCTCATAGATTATAAGAGCCCTCGACTAACAGTCACTATCAGAAGACATGAGTTTTAGGGAGTTATTGAAGATGGTGGATTTGGCATTAACTTGATGCATGGACATACCATGAAAAAGATTGGACTACAACCTTCAAGACCTACCAACTTCACTGTAACATTGGTAGACCAAAGCATAGTAAGGCCTGTGGGAGTGGTCCCTAGAGTCCTAGTTGAGATACAAGGTACCCTCTTTAACTTGATTTTGTTGTCTGAAGGCTGCTACAGGTAGAAGGAAGTTTCCCCCCGTTGATTGGGAGACCTTGGTTAAGGCATGCCAATGTGCTACATGACTGGGGTAAGGACACAATGTGGGTAAAGCAAGAGGGAAAAGAGTTGCAGTAGATATTTTTAGAAGAAGGACTAGACAATGAGACATACCAGCATGATGCAAACAATTGGTATTTGTATGGAAGAAAAATTGTTGGACAACCCAGAAGTAGATCTATATGAAGAAACAAATTTATATGAAGAAGAAAACATGTTGGCTTGGCTCCATGGAGAAGAACCATCTTCCTTCTATGGAATTTTTCCTAACCATGCAAGGAGAGAGGAAGTCTATGGAGGAAAAGAGGACACCATTCAGGCTACTTATTCAAGTGAATCAGTCTCACCAAAGGCCATAAAAGAGAGAAGAAAAGAATAGCCCTTACGTGTAGCAATGATGAAGCTACTTCAAATCCTATATCAGTGGCCACTTTGTTATGGACGCTGGTATGGATGTCATCTGTTATGTTCATTTTTATGGCAATAAGTGCAGTGCTTTACAAGGATGTGGAAGGAGTACTTTTGGAAACAGAGGATTACATTGGCTCAAGAAGTTGGAATGGAAAAAAAATGAAATTTTGTAGATTAAGTCACATAGTAGCCAAAACAGAGATACAAAAGAGGGAGTATGGAGGAGATATTGTTCCAATGAAACATTCAGGGTAGCCTTATCAAATGGTCAGGGTGCTCGAAAGGAGGATAGATCAAAGGAAGTGCAATACAATTGGAGATTTTGGAGGGGCAAAGAGTTTCAGTTAGTCATCATATCAGGGCTCAAGGCCTATCATTAGCACAAGTGAAGATTTCTACATCACCTGGAACTTGCAAAATCTGTCAAGGTTGTACATAGCCTTCTCGTACCATTTTTTATGCTTAAGTTTTACTAGTTTTTATCCATTTTCATACTTGTTCTTTGCGTTTTATGCAACTTTGAAGCCATTTCATAGCTCTTTGCATGAACAATTTTTTGAAATTTTTTAAAGCATTTTTAGAATTTTTAAAGAATTTTTTCTAGCATTTTTCATCTTTTTTTCAAATTTCATTTTCTTGATAAAATGGAGGAAAAAAAGGTAACTCTCTATGGTTTTGAGTGGGATAAGTGGCTTAGAAATTTAGGGAATTTTTTGAGATTTTTTTTATTTTTTTGGATTTTATTTGTATTTTTATCTATTTTGGTATTTTTTGAAAAAAATGCACCCGATAGCTGATTTTCTTTTATTTTTGTCTATTTAAAAAAAACTCTCTCTAATCTCTCTATCCTCTCTCTAGCCTCTCCCTCCTCTCTCTAATCTCTCTCTCTCCCCTCTCTCTCCCCCATCCCCCCACCATAGGATAAGATTTATCCTATGGTGGTAAAATATTTCTTTATTTTTCTCAGAAACTTACTTTTGGCTCTAGATTGCACCTTGGACGGCCGGTTTTTTCAAATTTGGGGTCATTTTCATGTTTCTTGACCCTAGTGAACTCAATTTTTGTGTTAGTTCTGCCAAGAACTAGACTTCACTTATCTTTTTGGTCCAAAACATGTTTTATACACATTTTTCAAGTGTTTCTTATTTTGCACATGGTCCACATGGTCTATTCTCACCCTATTTTACCATATGTTTCTCAATTTTTCCTATGCAACCTTTCTAGCTTTCATGTTTTATCATTTTGGCCATCTCCAAAGCCCCTAATCCTACCCCCTGCCCTCCCCTTATCCTTCTACCCAGCCCCACCTTTCCCCCTCCTTACCTTACACTATCCCACTCAACCCTCTCATCCATCCCTAAACTTTCCTCCTACCCTCCATTCTGCATCATCTGCTCTTCAATGCACAAATTCCACTTTTGGTTCTTCTCTGGTGCTTTTATCTTTACTACTCCTAGTGGAGTTGGTAGCTACTCAAGTGTCCTTTTAAAGATTTTGCAGAACACGACTCATGGTGAAATCTTTGCTCACAGTTTTGGCTATTAGCTCTCCAAGATAGAGAGCCCGTTAGGTGGTGGGCAACTATTGAGCCCATCAAAGTCATATTGGCCAAAGTCAACATGGTCAAAGACAAAACAATCAAAGTCAAAGTGCTATATAGTCAACCCGATCAAAGTCAAAGGGTTCAAAGTTCACTTGTCAAGGCGCACAGGTAGCGCACAATCAATTGTTCACAAAGGTTATGTTTTGTTGAAAGTTGGATGCATGTTGCAAATTGTCTTTCTATAAATTCTCTAAGGTTCAAATGAGTTTTTTAAGTGTTTGGAAGGTTTAGGTGAACCCTCCCTTAGGTACACATTTGAAGAATTGAAGGGCAAAAAGTGAAGGTATGTGAAGTGGAAGCTATGCGCAAAAGTGAAAGTATGGCCACCAATTAAAATTTCATTTTTGTCCTAAAGTCACTACAAGATAAAACAGGGATTCATTGGCTACACTCATTTGGAGACAATCTTGGGACATAAAAGTGAGCTCCAAGATACTCTATCAATTAGGAGCGTACATATGTGAACTGACACTCAACTCAAGGCATGCATTATTCTTGGTTAGACTAAGCAAGGTGAGCATAGTCTACACTAAGAGAGAGAAGAGCAAGAGGCATTTTGTGAGTGTACGATGTAGAGAAGGAAGTACAAAGTGAGAAAAAAGTGTGACTTAGGTGTGTGCAAAGGAGTGCTAAGCTAGGTAATCAAGGATCACAAGGTCCCATTGAAGCTGTGTGTGCATCGATGGAAGGTGTTCGTCCCTCCTCCCCTATTGGAAGCTTGGGTGCAAGGTGTGCACAAGTGCTAGCTATTGGAGAAGGTGGGGGTGTGGTGTAGAGAAGATCGACAACAGAAAGAACCTTGGCTATTTTGTAACCTTGTTGATTGTGTACTAGTTGGGATTATACATTACACATAGAGAGCATTTGACTTGTTCTTTACATCATCATTGTACTTTTCTCTTCATAATCAATCTGCAGAAGCTTTGAGTGTCTTCATTTCTCTTTTTTCCCTTCTTCCTTCTACAAGCACTCAAGTCCCTTTCTGCACAAGAATCCCCCAACACCCTATGAATATAAAGTTGCTAGTATACCACAATGAAGACCTCACTAAGTCTTTGATCTTGGTTCAAGACTGAATCTATGATCATGTAGTCAACTTAAACCTAAGAAGTTGGATTCTTTAGGTTTGGGTATGCAAACAAGGTCTCACAGTGGAATTAGAGAGTTGCATGATGACTGACCTAGGTCCCACATATGCTCTTAGATCTTCTAAGACTTATCTTGAGAAAAAAAGATGATGTATGTGTCCAAAGCTCTCTAATGCTGAAGAATTCAAGAGTTGAAGACCAAGCACTAGAACGAGTGGATCTACCTTCTATTCCAAAGATGAATGTGGTGGAAGTAAATCAGCCATAGAGGTGAGTCAAGCAACATGACAAGACTCATGCATCCGTTGGACCAACAAAATCTATGAGACAAGCGGTTCATAGCATGAAGTAGATCTAGATTCGAAAGGATGATCTATAGACTGCTCCCTTTTGATCAACACCACTACCTCAAAAGTAGATGTGAATGCCAAAACAATTGAGTTGCAGACCAATGAAGAAATTCATCTCTAAGAATACTCGGTATTTAAATAGCAAAGTGGTTGATGAAGATTGATCATAATAATGCAAAAATTTGGGTGCCTAAGACCTAGTTGTGAGCTCAGATCTCTACACATGAGCTCTTAGGTTCTAGTCAGCCGCAGTCCATCCCAACCCCTCAGAAACATACACACAAAGTTGTTGTAATTGATTCATCATGTAATTTGTTTCCTAGAAAAAGTTAGAAATGGGTACCTAAAAAAGTCCCATAACCTAGTTAACTCATCATCAAGAATCATGTCTAAAATTAAAGGCCAATCTTGTAATCACATGAGGGAATTTTGAAGAGTCAAGCATTGTAAATTACCACGTGAACCAACAATGTTATATACTTTTTCATTATTAGAATCATGATGAGCTAATGCATTGCCTGAGAAGGCATCTAGGCTTTGCGCAAACTCACACCCTCACTACACTACATACTCATGAGTTACACAGTCACTATCTCCACACACAAGGATCAAGGGGGACATGTTGGTATTCTAAAGGGAACAAGGCCTCATCAAGTTTTTAGACAATCATAATATGTCCTTCTTATTTTAGCAGATCGACAAAGAGTGCCACCCATATTAGTAAGCCATGTGTGAAGTAGGACCTAGTTCCCAACTTATTGATATCGATAGATTCCCCATTTCAAAACCTCCCACCCAAAAGGCTACTAGAATTTAGAAAATTGAGGGTCATACCAATTCAAGATCCCCCAATAGGCAAAAAAAATGGGTTTACACCCAATCACATTGGTTCAATGAGTTAGCTGGAACCCTTGGAGCTGCAGCCCACATTTAGGAGTCAAAATGTGAATTTAACAACATTTGGGGCAGCTACCGATTCTTCACCTGTGAATTCAAGTGGCTCCAAAGCAAACAAGCTACAAGAAATTTGGTAGAGAGTTGGATTGGTAGACTACTTTGGTGAACCATTGCCTAAGCCAGACTTCATGCGGTGATACTATTTGATTTATACTCCTCAACCAAATAGAGTGAAAGTGTATGGAGCACCTTTATGGTTCCTTCCTTGTTACACAACAACGAGATGGATTTCAAGCTCACCTTGAACTTAGTATGTGAGGCCCTCAATATGCAAGGTATGCATATTCCCTTAGATAAGGAGGCTCTAGTACTAGACAATATGAAGAACAAGAACATAAAAAATTTAAAGGACATGGTGGCAATGATACTAAACATTTCATTACCACTTTGGCTATGCATGTAGCACTTTACTTTCCCTGGACAAGGTAATTTTACTAATCCCCACAACCTAATATGGTTTAGTTTATACTTAGCAGAGACTTGAGGCCTAACAATAAACCTCCCTATGTGGATCATTGAATAGCTTCATGCATCTAGTAGCTGGTGGTTCTATAATCCTATATTGAACAGGTGTTGTGCCATGACACACATTATCTACATATGTCTCTCTTTTGATGTACCAATCAAGAGAGCCCAAACTTGGTCCCGAATTCAACAATTCAGAAGTCGAAAATCCTAGGCACCCTAGCTAAAGAGGATGAGAAGAAACGATTCCTTGTGTACAACCACAAGGTGCAACTCTAACTCTTGACATTTTATCGACATGGGAAAGAATGATGCAACCCTTCACAATTTGACTTCTTCAATTTAGCATAGACATCCACTGCACAACTCAGTACACCACCCTTTCCCCCTAAGTTTGAGTTCCAAGTACCTATCATGTAAGCGGAATTAGGTATTTTTGACTTAGAGGAGATTCTTCAAGATGTTGATTTGATAGATGTAAGCATAGGATTTGAAATGGAATAGAAAACACAACAACAAACATCTAGGTAAGAGGAATAGCAACAATAACATAGAGAAGAAGAGCAACAATAGAGAAAAGAGCAGGATGAAGAAGAAGAAGAAGAAGAAGAATAAGAAGATGAAGAAGCACCTAGCTACAGAACCCAATTCAAATGACTACAACAAACAATGGAGAATGTTCAAGTCGGAGGCACACTTTCAGTGCAAAGAAGTTGCATACTCATGGAAAAACTCCTTCAGGATGAAGTAGTAAACTAGCACTTCATCAAATCACTATGAGTGTTAGAAGAGGATTGTGGTATCATAGAAGCTTTAGATCATATGTCACAAAGACCCTAAGTTCACTACAATGAATGATGCATCCACACCTGACAAGAATCTACTAAGAGCATAAAGATACCATTCACTTCAACAGAAGCAACCACATATGCTCTAGTCACAACCAAGATACCCACTCCGTTAATCACTATATTCTAACTAGACAAGCACATGTACAAAACCCTCTAGTGTCACCTCTCCCCATTAGAACCCCCAAACCGCAACCCTCCAACATCGCAATGGAAGTCAACCAACTAGAAGAACCCATCTTCCACACCCCACTTCACTCACCCCCTAGGACCAAGGAGCTAGTGCTTGCTATCAAGGTAGCCACAAGAGTACCCACCTTTACCAGTCATAGCCCTATTTCTCAATCACAACTTTTCTCCTCTATTATCAACCCATTTTACCATACCAAATCCATGTTAGGTCATCCTTCCACTCAAAAAACCATAATGGTCACATTGCCATTCAACAAACCATAATTGGGTCACCCATTCCCTCAAGCAAATAGTAGCCTCACACCCATCAATGCCCTATGCTTCCACTTTCCCATCCTTATTTCAATAAGAGCCACCTATGGTTTCACTCCCACTATATCTCCAACCCATGGCTTCAATTTTTTCTGCCATATTGTATCAAGGATTTCCACTTCATTCTTCGTAGGATATCTCTTCACAACTTCAACAACCTCTTAAAACATCACAATTTTTTATAAACACCACAAGCATGACACCCACCATACTAGTTTTTATGGTGGAAACAACATGCACATCCACATCAAAAGAAATGGACATATCACCTCCAATTGCACCTCCCCCACCCACCACACTTCCACCTTCCCTAATCCCCCATATACAAACCTCATCTACTCTCACCACACCATTCTCAATAGTATTCACTCGTCTTATCCCCACTCCCTTTCCCCCTACATTACCTTCTATACAAACTGCATCAATGACTATAGATTCAACCATTAATTTGATGATAAAGTGGGCCAATCAATTAGGGCATGAATACCAACAACTAGCGATATGCAAAAAAAGCCCTCAATGAGAAGTCTACAAACTTACAAGAATGAATATCTTAGCTTGTAGCAAGAAACATCACATTACAATATCAATACAATTCTTTTTAGGTATCACACAATGTGCTCGAATCCAAGATTCAAAACATGGATAAAGAATTGGTGAAGATCATAGAAGGACATTTACATATCTAGTTGGAACCTAATGCAAAGCTCCAAAGCAATATGGGGCTACTATGAAGACATTCGATAGCAACACACATAGGTATGTAAGGGATGGCACACTCGAGAAGGAGGGAGTGTTAGTAGTCAAGGAGGACTCAATTGACAAGGAAGCCTGAGGAAAGAAGGAAAGCAATGGCAAGAAGGCTCAATCATTAGGTTAAGCAGACAAGGTAGTCAATAAAGATTAGGAAATGAATAGGCCTAGCCATTTTTTCCAAATCAATCATCTAACCAACAATGATTTTCATCACTCTGTCTCATCATAAATACTTTTTTTTAACTCCATTTTGTTCAGTCCCAGGAGTCCTCAAGCTTTAGGATTGTTAAAAGATCCTATGTTTCAATTTTGATAATTTTTAGAGCTCATTTGATTAGCTTAGGAACCTAATTTCTAACTAGACCAGACATTAGGTTTAAACTAGTTGAAAACTAGTTAAAAAAACTATAAAAGGAGCTTGAGAGCTCACTTTTGAGGTTGGATGTTTTCTGAAACTTTTTACTAAGAGCTCTTAAAGGAAATATTCCATGGTTCTACACTTTGCCCTACCTAGTGTGCACATGTGTTTGTATACTAAAATCTAAGCCTCCTCCAATGTACCTTAGAATTTTCATTCTAGCACTCTAATGACTCTCCTTAGGTTTGTTGGAAAACTTGATTAACTTTTCAACAACATAGCAGATGTCAAGTCTAGTTCTCCACATAAAATTAAGACTCCCAACAAGCTTCTTATACTTGGTAGCATCTACATCAGACACATTATCACCCATAGATAATGATCTACCTCCATAGGTGTGCCAATAGGTTTGCAATTCATCATTCCAATCACCATAAGAATTTCTTAGGAATACTTTTGTTGTGAGATGAAAATGCCATCATTTCTTTGCCATACTTCAACTCCTAGAAATAATTGGAGTAGAACTAAGTCTATAATTTCAACTCACTTCCAAAGCTGATTTGAGTTTCATTAATGATCTCTTCATGATCTCTTGTAATGATGAGTTCATCTACATATACAAAGCATTAACTAACTGGCTATCCTTTTTCATACATACAAGTTAGAATTAGAATTACTTCTTTCAAAACCCATAATTCTGAAAAATTTATGTATCCATTGGTAGCAAGCCCATGGTGCTTGCTTGAGGCTATATAAAGCACTGTTCAATCTACAAACTTTATTTTCTAAATCGGGGACGTGAAAACCAGGTGCTTGAGATATATATACCTCCTCCTTGAGGTGACCATTTAAAAATGCAGAGTTGACATTCATCACGAAAATAGTCTAGACCTTTTGTGCAGTTATCCCAAGAACCATCCGAATAGTTGTCATGCATGTTGTTGCTGCAAAGGTTTCTTTAAGATCAAAACATTCAATTTGTCAAAAACCTTGTGCAACTAATCTTATCCTAGGTTGCATTATTCGTTATTTGACAATTCATTTAGTCATGAATAATTATGGAATTTTATGACAACCCCCATTATTTGACCGAATTATTCGGTGCCATGTCGGCTTATTTAGACATGAGCAAATACTTTTTGCATGATAATTTGACAATTTTTGATTGAATGCGCTTTCAATCAAAAAAGTTTTCAATCAAAAATTTAATAGGTCAAAATTTCTTCGATCAAATATGTTTTCGATTGAAACAAATTTGATCGAATAATATTTTATAAAAGAATACAACTAGACTCATTTTTCATAAGAGTTACTTTGTTTTTTATGAACTTATAGCATTGTAGAAAGAATAAGGTATAAACTCTTGCTATAAATATTAAGTACTTTAATACTAAAATCATAAAGAAATTTTTTTTGTTTGCGGATTAAAAACTATTGTGATTGTTTGACTCCATTTATTCTTACTTCACAATAGTATATGTATGTGTGTGTATGATTGTGAGTAAACACCTATTGTGATTGTTTGAATCAGTATTGATTCTTACTTCACAATAGTATATGTATGTGTATTTGAGTGTATAATTGTGAATGAAATCTATTGTGATTGTTTGATTCAACATTGATTCTTACTTCACAATAGTATATGTATGTGTGTGTATGATTGTCAATAAAAATGTATTGTGATTGTTTGAATCAATATTGATTCTTACTTCACAATAGTATGTGTATGTGTATGTGCATGTATGTTATATGATTTTAAGTGAAAATCCAATATGATTGTGTATGTGCATGTATATGTTTGTGTATGATTGTGAACTAAAAACTATTGCAATTGTTGGAAAAGATTTTATGTTTTTTTATAATTCAAGGGTTGAGAGGGTATTAATAAGTGAAGATCAAAGGCATCTAGGGCTGTATATCAGCTAAGAGAAGGTTCTTATTGTATCGATTCAATACAACTTCACAGATCCATAGATCTTCTTTAGGAAGTTGTATTGTATTGATACAACAAGAACGTTCTCTTAGCTATGTTGGCATCAAGAAATAGCATCAAGAGGGACTTCTTGGGAGGAAAGAAATCGACTTGTTGAGACAATAACATCGAGAGGGATGTTGAAGTTTTGATAGAAATTGACTTATGCACTTGATCCTTGGATACTTATGATAAAAAAAGATGCAAACATGTAAAAAAGAAGACTTTACTTTTTATGATATAGTTTAGTATTTTTTCAAGCATACAATAATGAATTTTTATTTCTTTATATTTTTATAGGTTATTTTGAAGGTTGATTGATTTTGAGCTGAGTAGGTGGTGGGAGGACTAGATGCAATGTGTATATACGTCAATCATACGACAAACACATATGGGTATGAAAGTTGAAAGAAATTATGGTTGAAAATACCATACGTGCATATGTGTAGGGTTGGTTCTTGATGCATCAAGAACCCTCTTTCCTAAATTTACTTATTTGTACATGATTGGGAAGGCAGATAAAATTTCTTGACTGCACTTATTTGTTTTCAAGGCTCATTTTGATTTACATTGTGTATGTGCTTGTGTTTATGTATATATACATATGCATGTGTGTATGTGTTTGTTGTTACCCTTTGGAGTTGTCCTCTCCAATCATTTTAGCATAAAGAATCAACAATACATCTTACATTTTTCAATCCGAGAAGTATACAAAGACCACAGCCCCTTCTAGATGATGGAATCCAAAAAATAAGAGAAATATGATTGGATTTTTGAGAAATGATGACGATGAAGAGAATTTTCTAGGGTTTTGTTTATCTTGAGCAATGCTACATCATTTCCAATGATCTTGGTGCCTAAAGTGTGTTATTTTCTCAGCAGAACACAATTATGAAGTCAAATCTCAAAAATGATACCTGTAACCTTCAAACAACACAATCGCGATTCTATGAAAATTGACAATTTCCATCTCCAGCTCTATTCTTCAGCACTTTCTCACTCCATACATCAAGAATCACATCTCTTCATACACATTAATGAGAAATACACAATAGAAGCTTGCAACTTCCATGGATCACACATAGAATAGACTCAACAAATCTAAAGAAAATACTTGAAAGGAAGAAACACGATTTCTGCAAGGAGAGCTCTTCAAATTACTTGGATAGCACAAATAATACAACCAACCCCCTCAAAGTAGAGGAAATTATCTTTTGTACATTTTCAAGTGTCCCTTTTCACACTTGATTTTTGGTCCTTTTCCCTTCTAATCTAAAAATATGCTATCAAAGAGCTTCCAAAAATTCTAGAAAAAATACATATGATTCTAGTTTACATGAGGAAGACTCTTCCTCATTTTTACATCATTTGAATAAATACTTCTACAATTCTCTGACATTTTACAAATAATTTCCCTTCAAAAAATGCTTCTTCTAACAGTATGTTTGCATGTGCGTATGTACATAATTTCCCTTCAAAAAATGCTTCTTCTAACAGTATGTATGCATGTGCATATGTACATATGCATGTGTGTATGTATGCATGTGAGTATGTATGCATGTGTGTATATGTATGCATGTGAGTGTATGTGTGTGTGGCTATGTGTGTGTGTATGTATATGTGCAAGTGTCTATATGTATATGTGTATGTGCATAGTGCATATGTGCAAGTATCTATATGTGTATGTGTGTGTATGCATATGTGTGCATTTGTAAATGTATTTGTATGCATATCATATATGTGTGCATTTGTGTATGTGTATATATGTGTGTATGTATGTTTGTGTATATGTGTGTATGTGTGTGTGTATGCATATGTGTGTATGTATGTGCATGTGTGTGTCTGCATGTATCTATGTATGTTTGCATATGCATGTGTGTATGTATGCATGTGTGTGTATGTATATGTGCAAGTATCTATACATGTATGTGTATGTGTATGTGTATATGTCTATGTGTGTGTATGATTTTGTGTGTATATGTGTATATGTATGTGTGTGTATATATGCAAGTATCTATATGTGCATGTATATGTGTGTGTATGTATATGTGCAAGTATTTATATGTGTGTGTATGTGTGTATGTGTATGTGTGTGTATGATTGTGTCTATATGTGTATATGTATGTGTGTGTATATGTGCAAGTATCTATATGTATATGTATGTGTGAAAGTATCTATCTATATGTGTATGTGTATCTGTATATGTCTATGTATGTGTATGATTTTGTATGTATATGTGTATATGTATGTGTGTGTGTATATGTGTATATGTACATGAAAGTATGTGTATGCATGTGTGTATGTATGTGTGCATGAACGTACATGTAAGCAAGTGTGTATGTATGTGCATGTGTGTATGCATGTGAGTAAAAATGTATTGTGATTGTTTGAATCAATATTGATTCTTACCTCACAATAGTATGTGTATGTGTATGTGTATGTGAATGTGTATGTGCATGTATGTTATATGATTGCAAGTGAAAATATAATATGATTGTGTATGTGCATGTGTATGTGTGTGTATGATTGTGAATTAAAAACTAGTGTAATTGTTGGAAAAGGTTTTATGTTCTTTTTGGTAGAAGGGTTGAGAAGGTATCAACAAGTGAAGATCAATGGAATCTTTGTTAAAGCAATACAATTATAAATTGATGACTACAAAGAGGATTGAAGAATGAAGAATGAAGAAAAGGAGGAAGGATGAAGCATAAAGTGAAGAAAAGATTCAGAGAGAGATGATTTGCAAATCCATGTATACTAACTTTGTAAATAGTTCATAGATACTTTGTATTAGTGACAAACCTTGATACAAACACCTGTATATACTTGTATATAGATGTGTCATATAAGAGAGAAGAAGAATAGATGAAGAGAGAACGAGTAGATGATGAGAAAGTAATTTTGAGTATGAGAATTATCCATCAAATGTAAGTTCAAGTGAATATAAGTTTTTTCACAGAATTGCACGTCGATCTTTCTCCAAAATTGCCCTCTGTGCTTGGCCAATTGAGAGATCCTTTTGTACATGTCTAATTCTATAGCGGATGCATCTATTATCAAGATTTGAAAGCCTAAACATAATCAAGTTGAGAGAATTGTGAGTAGGAACATTCATATGTGTAAAAGTGATGGGTGACTTCTGAAACAAGCACAATCTCGATGGTCAAAGATTTGATCAGATCTTAGTGTAGAGTGTAAAGTTTTACAAAAATGAGCACTAAAAATCTAAGTTCAAAGGTAAGCTATCTATGTCTAAAAGCATTTGATTAAATGGGTTGTAGATTGAGAGAACCAAGTGTTTAAAGTTGCATATGTGAAAGTCGCTTACAAAGAAAGCCTGTTTCAAACATAGGTTTACTTATTGAAGTAAATCTGACATTTTGTAAGTGGCTTTGAAGAAATTTCACTTGGAGTAGTTGTGTAAACATTAGAAGAGTGTTGTGGCAAATTTTCATAGAAAACTTTAATCATTTCATCAGACAATGAGTGAGTTTTGTGAAGTAGACTTTTTTTATTGAAGCCATAACTCATAGAAGTGATAAGTGTTCATAATTTGGTAAAGACTTCCAAAATTGGTGAAGCTTTTGAGCTATGCTTGATATAGAGGTGTTCTAAGTTCAATACTAGCTTGTCGTTTGGAGATTAAACATCTCCATCAGTGATATCAGAGCAGAATTTATCAAAATTGAAGGAAAGAAGGACCCCGACTATGGAAGACATATAAAACTCACCATTTGAAGGTTCAAAAGGTCAAAGTTTGAAGGAAAGGCTAAAGAAGACCAAGACACATGACAGTAATCAAAAGGATCAAAAGGAGTAAATCTCAAAGTAAAGGTACATTGATTACTCATAAGGTTGAAGATTTAATAGTACATGTGAAGAAAGAATGGGAGATAGGCTTCAAATTGAGAAATTGGATAGAGAAAACTATCCAGCTTGGTCCATGAGGATGCAAGCTCATCTTATGAGCAGAGAACTGATGGGGTATATCACAAGAGAAGAAGAAAAGCTAGAATTCAAAGATCCTAGTGTTCCAACTAGGGAGGAGCTTGCATATTTGAAGGTTTGGATGAAGAAGGATGCTCAAGCAAGGAGCATTATCTATATGGCAGCGAATGATTACTTGCTTCCTCACATCAGAGGACTTGAAAGTGCAAATGATATATGGAATGCTTGGGAGGTGCATTTCCAGAATACAATCAAGTCAAGGAAGGCATCACTTTGGGCAGAGTTTACCACATTCAAGAAGAAGGCCTCACAATCAATATCTGATTATGTGACAAAGATGAAAGACATTGCTGATTCTTTAAGCGTAGTTGATGAACACATTGAAGAAGATAAATTGGTAAGACAAATTCTTACAGGTTTAAGAGGAGATAAAAAATGGAAGCCCTTCATATTATCAACAGAACTTTCATTCAATCATTTTACTCCTGATCTGAATCAATTACTAGGTCATATGCTAATTTTTGAGCACGATATCAAAGGGGATATTGATAAGAGTGCAGGTCAAGCAATTTATTCCAAGGATAAAAAGAACGCTAGCAAAGGAAAGCAACAATCACTAAAAGATGAAGGCACTCCAAGTCAAGCAAACTTCATAAGAGGAAGAGGAAGTGGCACAAGTAGAGGAAGAGGCACAAAGAACAAGGATAATATCAAATTTTGTTGGATATGTGGTAAGACCAATCATCTAGCTCATGAATGTTGGCATAATAATCAAGACACTAGTAATTTTTTAATCATAATTTCAATCAAAGAGGCAGAGGTGGAAGAAATCAGAGAGGAAGCTTCAGAGGTAGAGGTGGTAGAAGTTTCTTTGGAAGGAATGGTGGAAAAAGCTTCCAAAACTTATCCTACAATAACACTTACTACAACTATGCATCACATAAAAAATAAGACTCGACTCTAATTATGAATGCAACATGTAAAGTTCCAAAAGAAGTCCAAAAGGTATTCTACATTGACTCAATGTGTAGTAATCATCTGAGTGGGAACATTGCGTTGATGGTTGATTTGGAAAATAAGGTAATCAATCATACAATCCAAATAGGTGAAAATACAAAACATAAGGTAAAGTTTGTTGGGTTAGTGAAGGCTAAAGATGGAAGTACTCTTTTGAGTAAGGTTCTGTATGTTCCTAAAATTCCAAAGAATTTGATGAGTGTAGGACAAATTGTACAAAAAGGATATAAAGTGATGTTTACTAATGATGGAGTTTATGTTGAAGACCCTAGCCAAGAGTATAAGCAAATTGTTACAGGGAAGAAAGAAGGAAGGGTCTTCACCTTGAAGGTACAAGGTAATGTAGGACATGCCTTCCTCACATATAGAGAGCAAAAGATATATGAGTTGGATCTTTGGCATGAGGCTTGGACAATTCAATGAAAGAGGTATTAAAGAGATGATTAATAATGGTTCAGTGCTTGGATTACCTAATGATTAAGGTCAACACATGACATATAAATGTGAAGCATTCAATTAGATAAGGCTCACAAGAAATCATACAATAAGCAAGGTTTCATGTATTCAGAGAAACTTGAATTGTGCATACAGATGTATGGGGTCCTTCAAAAGACTTTAGCATAAATTGTTACAGATATTATGTGATTTATGTTGATGATGCTACCAGGTGGATCACTATTTATCTGATCAAAGATAAATCAGAATTGCTTAGCACATCTAAACACTATCATGTATATGGAGAAAGGGTTACATGACAAAAATTGAAGAGGTTAAGGTCATATGGAGGGCGGAGTATTTCTCAAATGAATTCAGTGACTATTTGTGGAATGCAGGTATAAAACGAGAAGTTACTTGCGGATACTCTCCTCAACAAAATGGTGTAGTAGAAAGGAGAAATAGAAATCTTGTTGTGTTTGCAAGATCAATGATGAAAGAGAATAATTGTCCCAATTATTTGTGGGTTGAGGCTATAAATATAGCCACATACTTGGTTAATAGGTTACCATGTAAATCTTTGCAGGGTATGACACCATATGAAGCTTGGTGGGGTAAGAGACCTACATTAGACCATTGCAAAGTATTTGGTTGCTTAGCCTATGCTTATGTTCCTTCTCAATTAAGGCATAAGTTAGAGCCAAAAGTCAAAAAGTATTTGTTCATTGGTTATGATGATAAAAAAATTGGGTACAGGTTGTGGAGTCCATCTACAAAGCAATTCCTTGTATCAAAGGATGTCACATTTGATGAGCAAGGTACTTGGTACTCAGGTACAAATAGTGCTTATGCAAGTCTTGAAGAAACATTGAATCAAAATAACCGTCAATCAAAGGTTCAAAGTTTTGAAGAAGAAGAGAATGATGGAGTGCTAGTTAAAAATGAAGAATTGCCAAGGTTTGATCTAGAATATGATGAACCAAAAACTTCAAGAAGTGGAGAACTTAGAAGGTCATCAAGGAACAAAAGATAACCTATAAGGTATAGCTATGACACCTCTTTCTTGACAACTAAAGATTATGCTTATATAGTGAAAGTAGATGAAGAGGCATCCACATATGAAGAAGCCAAAGGAAAGGAGAATTGGGAAAAATTTATGAAGAAAGAGTATGATGCACTCATTGAGAATGAGACTTGGGACTTGGTACACAAACCAAGTAATCAGGAGGTTATTGGATGTAAGTGGGTCTACAAAACAAAAAGATTTGCAGATGGAAGTGTGTCTAGTTACAAAGCTAGACTTGTTGTGAAAGGATATGCACACATTTATGGTGTGAACTATGATGAAACATATAGTCTTGTTGCAAAGATGACAACCATAAGGGCTCCCATAGCTATTGCTGCTTGCAAAGGTTGAAAATTGTCTCAATTAGATGTGAAGAATGCATTTTTAAATGGTTACATTTTAGAAAAATTCTACATGGAACAACTAGATGGTTTCAAAGATCAACATAATCGAGATTATGTGTGTAAGCTCAAGAGAGCTTTGTATGGCTTGAAGCAAGCCCCAAGGGCATGGAATTGTAGGCTTGTAGATTTCTTGAAGGAACTTGGTTTTCAAGCATCAAAGGCAGATAGTAGCTTCTTAGTCAAAGCAAGTAAAGATGGTTTCATTTATGTTTGTATTTATGTTGATGACATAATACTCATAGGTACACATGAAAAAGGCATACAAATGCTTAAAAAGTAGATGGAGAGAGAATTCAAGATCACTGACTTGGGAGATTTATCATACATCTTGGGAATGGAGATTCTATATACTCAACATGGATTATATATAACTCAAGAAAGGTATTTGAAGAATTTACTAATCAATTTTAACATGGAAGATTGCATGATAGCATCAACCCCAATGGAGGTGAACCACAAACTGAGTAGATATGGAGGAGAGGAATACAAAGATATGAAGCTTTATGAGAGTTTGGTGAGTAGTTTGATTTATGCTACATTGACAAGGTTTGATTTATCAATGCAATTGGAGTTCTATCCCAATTCATGAATTGTCCAAGGAAGGAACATTGGATTGCATCAAACACAACATATCGATTGAGAAATTTTTTTCTTGCCTCAGGATCCCACAACCTTTATGTTTTAGACTCTTTATTATATCCTAGGAAGACATAATTTTTTTATTTTTGGATCCAAATTTGATTTTGTTGAATCAAGAATATGTGCATAATAGAAACAACCAAAATTTCTAAAATGAAAAATTAAAGGTTTTTTACCATAATTTGCTTCTTGAGGAGTCGTCACTTTAAGTGATTTTGTGAAGCTTCAATTGAGGATGTAGATTGTCATATTGTTTGCTTCTACTCAAAATGAACCATGAATTATTGCAATGGTGATGCATGAGAGTGGATTCCTCTTTTCTAGACGTTCATGATGATAGCATTGGAGTAGAAAAGAAAGCTCCAAAAACGTCACAAATTAATATGCACAAAGGCTTTAGAAAGCACAAAAAACACATAGTATATAGAGAGCACAAACACAAATTTCTTGGGTGTTACAATTGTAGTTGATCTTCCAATCTCTGGTTGAAAAAGCCACAATATGTTTTATTAAAAGTATCCAATGGCCATTTGACCCTATACATGGATGGTAACGACAAAACTCTCCCACTAAAAGGTAATGACATACTCCTTTCTTTGAATCAGATGTAGTCAAAGACTTTTCTTTGGGTGTAGAGGAAGCATTAGAGGAAGGACAAGAAGACTTAGGATTATAAGACTTACTTTCCTTCTTGGATTGCTGACTATTCTTAATTTTAACATGTCTTTTGATAGGCACAAGGTGAAATATTTCTCCGGTTGATGAGATAGTACATTTACCTTTATCTTCTACCAAGTGTGATTGTTCATCAAACACAACATATCGATTGAGAAATTTTTTCCTTGCCTCAGGATCCCACAACCTATATGTTTTAGAATCTTTATTATATCCTAGGAAGACACACTTTTTTATTTTTGAATCCAAATTTGATTTTGTTGAATCAAGAATATGTGCATAATAGAAACAACCAAAATTTCTAAAATGAAAAATCGAAGGCTTTTTACCATAATTTGCTTCTTGAGGAGTCGTCACCTTAAGTGATTTTGTGAAGCTTCAGTTGAGGATGTAGATTGCCATATTGTTTGCTTCTACTCAAAATGAACCATGAAGTATTGTAATGGTGATGCATGAGAGTGGATTCCTCTTTTCTAGGGGTTCATGATGATAGCATTGGAATAGAAAAGAAAGCTCCAAAAACCTCACAAATTAATATGCACAAGGGCTTTAGAAAGCACACAAAACACAGAGTATACAGAGAGCACAAACACAAATTTCTTGGGTGTTACAATTGTAGTTGATCTTCCAATCTCTGGTTGAAAAAGCCACAATATGTTTTATTAAAAGTATCCAATGGCCATTTGACCCTATACATGGATGGTAACGACAAAACTCTCCCACTAAAAGGTAATGACATACTCCTTTCTTTGAATCACATGTAGTCAAAGACTTTTCTTTGGGTGTAGAGGAAGCATTAGAGGAAGAACAAGAAGACTTAGGATTATAAGACTTACTTTCCTTCTTGGATTGCTGACTATTCTTAATTTTAACATGTCTTTTGATAGGCACAAGGTGAAATATTTCTCCGGTTGATGAGATAGTACATTTACCTTTATCTTCTACCAAGTGTGATTGTTCATCAAACACAACATATCGATTGAGAAATTTTTTCCTTGCCTCAGGATCCCACAACCTATATGTTTTAGAATCTTTATTATATCCTAGGAAGACACACTTTTTTATTTTTGAATCCAAATTTGATTTTGTTGAATCAAGAATATGTGCATAATAGAAACAACCAAAATTTCTAAAATGAAAAATCGAAGGCTTTTTACCATAATTTGCTTCTTGAGGAGTCGTCACCTTAAGTGATTTTGTGAAGCTTCAGTTGAGGATGTAGATTGCCATATTGTTTGCTTCTACTCAAAATGAACCATGAAGTATTGTAATGGTGATGCATGAGAGTGGATTCCTCTTTTCTAGGGGTTCATGATGATAGCATTGGAATAGAAAAGAAAGCTCCAAAAACCTCACAAATTAATATGCACAAGGGCTTTAGAAAGCACACAAAACACAGAGTATACAGAGAGCACAAACACAAATTTCTTGGGTGTTACAATTGTAGTTGATCTTCCAATCTCTGGTTGAAAAAGCCACAATATGTTTTATTAAAAGTATCCAATGGCCATTTGACCCTATACATGGATGGTAACGACAAAACTCTCCCACTAAAAGGTAATGACATACTCCTTTCTTTGAATCAGATGTAGTCAAAGACTTTTCTTTGGGTGTAGAGGAAGCATTAGAGGAAGGACAAGAAGACTTAGGATTATAAGACTTACTTTCCTTCTTGGATTGCTGATTATTCTTAATTTTAACATGTCTTTTGATAGGCACAAGGTGAAATATTTCTCCGGTTGATGAGATAGTACATTTACCTTTATCTTCTACCAAGTGTGATTGTTCATCAAACACAACATATCGATTGAGAATTTTTTTCCTTGCCTCAGGATCCCACAACCTATATGTTTTAGAATCTTTATTATATCCTAGGAAGACACACTTTTTTATTTTTGAATCCAAATTTGATTTTGTTGAATCAAGAATATGTGCATAATAGAAACAACCAAAATTTCTAAAATGAAAAATCGAAGGCTTTTTACCATAATTTGCTTCTTGAGGAGTCGTCACCTTAAGTGATTTTGTGAAGCTTCAGTTGAGGATGTAGATTGCCATATTGTTTGCTTCTACTCAAAATGAACCATGAAGTATTGTAATGGTGATGCATGAGAGTGGATTCCTCTTTTCTAGGGGTTCATGATGATAGCATTGGAATAGAAAAGAAAGCTCCAAAAACCTCACAAATTAATATGCACAAGGGCTTTAGAAAGCACACAAAACACAGAGTATACAGAGAGCACAAACACAAATTTCTTGGGTGTTACAATTGTAGTTGATCTTCCAATCTCTGGTTGAAAAAGCCACAATATGTTTTATTAAAAGTATCCAATGGCCATTTGACCCTATACATGGATGCTAACAATAAAAATTTCCCACTAAAAGGTAATGACATACTCCTTTCTTTGAATCAGATGTAGTCAAAGACTTTTCTTTGGGTGTAGAGGAAGCATTAGAGGAGGGACAAGAAGACTTAGGATTAGAAGACTTACTTTCCTTCTTGGATTGCTGACTATTCTTCTCCTTCTTCATCTTCGTGTTCAATGATGATAACATGACTTCATCATTCTCTTCCCTACTCTTTTTTTTATCTTCATCTTAGGAAAAGGAACTATAGGAAAAGGAACTATAGCTCTTCAAACGAAAGTTCTCTATCTCTTATAAAGAGAGGTAAAGAAGTAACGAAAGCATGATATGTAGATGGAAGTGATTTTAGAAGTATGTTTACCATCTCTTCATCCAAAATGTTGACTCCAACATTGAGTAATTGATCTTGTAAATCTTTAAGCTTCAAAATGTGTGTCCAAACTGATTCACAAACTTTCAACCTTGTGTTGGCTAGCTGTCTCCTAGATGAGCTTTCCTAGTAGGTTTTTTTCTTTGATGGAGATGAGAGGTTTTACATGACCTCATTTGGGTATAATATGCCTCTTAGCTCCCATAGCAATATACGAAAGTGCTTGTGCATCCCTCGAATCCCATTTGGATTGCTCTTCTGTAGGAAATAATTTGGTAGTATTACGGACTCTTGATGATGAAAGAGTTTCTTCTTCTTCACTAACCTCCTACTGAGCAGAAATAGGAATAGTGGTTCTTCTAGGAGATGAATTAACATCTTCTCTGACTTGTTTTGGCCTTGGATAAGTGCCATTGACAATATTCCATAAGTCCTTAGATACTAACAAATTCATCATCATAACACTCCACATTGGATAGTTAGACAATCCCTGAAGCTTGTCTTCATTCTCAAGTCTATAATCACTCATCTTGTTAAGGGTGTATGTCAACTATGCGTGAATACAAAATGTTCAAAGTGGGGTGGGCCACAATAACAAAAAAATCACAGTTTTAGAGGATCTTTCAACACATGAACCTTAGCATACACACATTAATACTCAAAAAGAACATGAGTGAGAGATAGAGAAAGATTAGACAAGATTTTCAAAGTGTATTGTAAGCTAGAGTGCTCACCTACACTATCTTACATTCCAATCTCAAATCACAATGTAAGTGAGAATATCTAAATCTAGGAAAATATAGGAACTAGGTGAAAGAAATTGTGTGCCTAAGGTATGACGTGGGTGTGTGTGAATATGGAACAGTTTCGAACCGTTTTACAACAAACCCGAATTCTTACTATCCTAAATCAGAAACTAGTGAATGAATGTGTGGAGACATATGTAGACTTGTTACTCATAGTATGTTGGCTGACATGGACTCCTCTAGATGTCTCCAAATGCAGAGCACACCTCCTCCAAGAGTGTAGAAACTCTTTCTCACCTAGAGGACCTCGAAGATCTCCTCCTTACCATTGAGCTAGTGCTCTAGCTTGAGCATGAGAATATTTCCTTCATAACCTTGAGTGATAATGAAAAATGAACCAAGGTCCTTCTTATATAGCTTATGTAATCCCTTAAAAAGAACTTTAAAAAACTACATTTAGTATCAAAAAAGCACTATATAAAAAGCACCTGTGCCATCTTAATAGCACCGCAAAAATCGTCATCGTCATTTTTTCTTTTCCAAAAACTCATGTCTCAAAATCACATTTATGCTCCCACTGTGCTTGCTGGGTATTGAACCTTAGTGGGCAACTTGAGAGTGATTTGTTCCATCCAACATTTTCGCGTAGTTCATGGAAAGGAAGGAGATGTAGAAGAAATATGGATACTTGTGTGTATCACACTCTTTGGTTCTCCATATAGTGTCGTCCAGATTTGGACCTACATGCAGAGTGTTTGATGTATGTGTGAAATGATGCTAAAGTGGAGATTTTTAGTCTTCATGTTTATGTTTTAAAGGAAGGATGTGAGAGCATACTCAAGAAAGGACAAAGTCATGATTAACTTACAAGGTTGCATTTTATGCCTCAAGGAAATTATGGAATATACGGAATCAATTGAGAAGTAGGTAAGTCACCAAACATGAGATCAACCTTAGAAGTTTTTCTTGTCAGAACTCCTCATGAATCTGAAGGTGGTTGTGCAACAGTAAACTTCAATATAGTGTTTTTTTTTCTTTTCCACCCTCAAACACAGTGATTATAACACTTAAAAGTCTCCTTTCCAACTTTTCATCTAATTTCGATTCCAATAGTAAAAGCAAATCTGCACCAAATATCATAACACATTATCACAATGGAGGGACAAATCCGTCCAAGAGTTTGTTTATCTGTTTGAAACATTATCACAATGGAGGGACAAATCCGTCCAAGAGTTTGTTTATCTGTTTGAAACAATGTAGATCATATGTATTTAAAGCGCACTCATATCAAGAAACATTTCCACTATATATATTTTCTAACAAAGCCCAACCCAACGTTTATTTGAAATCTGAGTTTGAGAACAAAATAAAACTTATCAACAAAACCAAAAATCCCCCTTTGGATCTGTGTGTCCTCCAAATATGCCAACCTTTAAGTTGTTGCTTCTGATCAGATTGTAGGCTTGGTCTTTGAATCTTGACCACAACGTGCCAACATTTTTTGTTGTAGAAAACATTATGAAAAATGCTACTTATGCTATCAGCTCTTGAAATTTTGACTTGTCTCCAATAGAAATGAACATCTCATATGACATAACCTTGAGTTAAGTGATGAAAGATAATCCTAAATGGAATCGTTGGTAATTTTTCCTTAAAAATGAAAACTATTGACAAAATGCAGAAGCAAAAATATCTAATAGATTATCTACTACATGTTTCAATGGATAAAATTGGAGGATATTCTGAGGGAGATGATCCTTTACTCTCAATAGGATTTGAAGGAAAGAAAGTTTCTTCTATATTGGATACATGAACAAGGGTATCCATCATGAGCAAGAAACCATGGTGAGAATGCTGTGCACCTAGACTTCAAACCACTAGAATGAGGTTAAAGTTGGCACATGGCACATTGTGAAACCCTTAGGATTGTAGAGTTACCATGGATCAAGCACCTCGAAGAGATAGGACGTACACGAGAAGATCGCATAGCGATTTAGATATGTGTTATGCATACTATGGAAGAGACTATGCTCAAATCAAAATATTTTTAGAACCTAGATGATTAGCGTCTCATTACCTCTTCCGAGCTACAATATTGACCATATTTTTTCATGCTTGTGGACTACAATGCCAAGATTAAAAGGTTCACAAGTAAAACATCATCATTTGCCAGACAATTTCAGCCAAAAGCATTACCTATTGCCGCATGCAAGAGAACCATTTTTCAACCAAATTGGCATAAGAATCTATTAGAGACATATCAAGAAATGCTATGGACATGGAACAACATGCCACTATATATTATTTACAATCCATCTTACAGACCAATCCCCAAGCATAGAACATTGAAGGCATTCACTATCAAGGTACAAAACAAAGCATGTTGTGCTAATTGGGTCAACTACCCATACCTAGCACCACTATAAAGACCACCTTCTATATCATACATGATGGCCACAATACACCATTAGATACCTTGTCTCAAGCCCACGCCAGATGTAGCTGCTCAAATGCTATGAAAACTTTTTGGCATGATGTAGATCATATTCAAAACATTCAAGAATATCAGAGCACCACACATCTCAGGCCCAAGATTTGTGAATGGAAATTATGATCTAATCTAAGATATGAGTTCTACTACAAGTATCTGCACTGTTGATGCCTAGCATGCCGAAATAAGGTACCTCCCAACTTGTTATAAGCAAAACTTTGAAGAGATGTTCACCGTATAGGCTTTTGGGAGTACCATTCTAAGGTGTTCCTATCAAAACCCATTTTTCTTCTTCAACTATTTGCTTGTGAGCAAGCAATGTACTCAAAATTTTATAGAACATCCCATTGTGAGCTCCTATGCACCATTAGATACCTTGTCTCAAGCCCATGCTAGATGTAGTTGCTCAATTGTTGTTAAATGTTTTTGACATGATGCATATCCTATTCAAAACATCAAAGAATGTCAAAGCACCACACATCCCCAGCCCAAGATTTGTGAAGGAAAATTATGATCTTATCTATGATAGCAGTTCTACTCCAAGTATCTGTGTTGGCTATGCATGGCATGCCAAAATAAGGTACCTCCTAGCTTGTTATAAACAAACCTGTGAAGACATGTTCACAATGGCTTTTGGGAGTACCATTTTGAGGTATTCGTATCAAAACCTGCTCATCGTCTTCAACTTTTTGCCTGTGAGCAAGCAATGTACTTGGAATTTTACATAACACCCCACCGTGAGATCCAAGGCAACATTAATTGGGAATGTTTGCAATTTGATCCAACTAAGAGAAAGCTGGGGTTAGACGAAGAAGCTATGGAAGCTAAAGAGAAGAAAGTAAAAGGGAAGAGCAACAAGGATTAAGGAGATAGAGTAGTCAAAGATAATCAGCAATGAGGCCCAACCAATTTTTCAAATGTATTTAACTTTACATCAAACAGTGATCGTTATCATTCTACTCATAATGTTCATAGCATTTATGGTAGATTAGACTCCATTTTCTTCAAGCCAAGGAGTCCTGGAGCTTGAAGAGTACTAGAAGTACATGTGTATCAAAAATCATATCTTTTAGAGCTCCTTTGAGCCTCCAAATAGGCATAGGATTTTTTAACTAGGTTGGACACTAGGTTTACATAGGGCCAAAGCTAGTGAAAAACTATAAAAAGAGCTAGAGAGCTCCTTTTTTAGGTTGGCTTGATAGAGATTTAACCTTTTCTTAGTTTTCTTTTGTTATTGAAAGTAAGAAAGTTCCATTCTTCATCTCTTTGTTCTTGCTTTGTGTGCATGTTTGTGTGTATGTGTGTGCATGCTTGCGTGCTTCTTGCTCACACACTTGTGCATCACACTTGCTCATGGTCATCATAACACCCTCACATCTCCATGGGTGTTGAGCCCATAAGTCACAATGGTCAAAGTCAACTGTAGTCAAAGTCCACCATGGTCAAAGTCAAAAGGTCAAAGTCAAACTTATCAAAGTCAACAAAGTCAAGGTCGAAGTCAATAGGTGCAAAGTCAAAGTGCTAAAGTGCAGGTGTCAAAGTGCAGAGGTAGTGCACAATTAATTGTCCACAAAGGGTAAATTGGAAGAAGTGGGTTGCAGGTTGCAGAAGTATTTCTCTAATTTCCCTAAGGATCAAAGTGTTTTTAAACTGTTTTGAAGGTTCAGGTGAACCCTCCCTTATGTGCACATTTGAAGAGTTAAAATGAAAATGTGAAGGTATGTGAAGCGGTAGCGTGCGCAAAAGTGAAAGTATGGCCCCCCAATTAAAATTTTTGGTTTTAGTCTAAAGTCACTACATGACAAAACAGGGAGTCGTTGGCTGCCCACTTGTGAAGACAATCTTGGGACATCAAAGTGAGCACCAAGATACTCTTGCAGTTAGGAGCGTATGTGAATCGACACACTCAAATCAAGGCAAGGACTATTCTTGGACTATTCTAAGTGTAAGCAAGAGTAAGCATATTCTAGTGTAAGCAAGGGAAGCATAGTCTAAGTAGAGCAAGAGAGAGAAGTGCAAGAGACACACAGTGTGCGACGCAGAGAAGTGAAGTGCAAGGTGTGCATGAAGAGTGACCAAGGATGTGTGCAGAGGAGTGCTAAGCTTGTCCCCCAAAGATCCCAAGGTCTTACTGACGTGTGTGCGCGCGGACAGAAGGTATCCATCCCTCCCCCTCAGTGGAAGCTTGGTGCAAGGTATGCACAAGAGCAGTCTTGTAGAAGGTGGAGGTTTGGTGCAGAAGAGGTCGGCAGCAACAAGTCCCTTGGGTATTTGGTATTTGTAATTGAGCACTCTGTGGGATTTTGCACAGAAGCATTGGTTGTATTGTGCTCATTGGTTGTATTGTGCTTCAACCTTGTATTTGTCTTATTGTAATCAATCGACAGAGGCTTCCAATGTGTATTTTCTCTTCTGATCTTCTCCTTTTCTCTTACAAACACTCAAATCCCTTCTTGTCTAAGAATCCCCCAACAAACTTTGGCACGCCCGGTGGGACTTCCAAGGAGATTTGAGCATAGGAGAAGATATATTGCAGTTGGAGAAGCAATATTCAAGTGTTGACAGTACTACTTCAGTGGACTAAGAGGTACATATTCTTATCAATTAACTCATACTAAGAGGACTATGAATAGCCCATGACCGCAACCCGGTCCCAAACATTGAGGGTCACCTGCAAGCAAACAAGAAGGAAGGTTGTTAGAAGATCATCTAGTCCACTTTCATCAACTTCATCAGTAAGGAGCATGGCTCGTCAGGTAGACTTGGAAACCTTACTATCAAGATTGAATATAAAATTTCCTTCTTTCAAAGTCCTAGCTCAAGAGGATCCTGACGAGCATATTAGGAGGTTTTTGGCACTATGCAAAACTAGACTCGCTTAATGGGTAGGGAGGATGCCTTTTTGATACTCTTCCCTGCCACATTAGAAGGATTAGCAGATAAATGGTTCAGCCAATTTGCTGAGAACCATTTTACAACTTGGGATTTGATGAAAGATGCATTTAAAAATCAATTCCAGCATGGAAATACTACAGAGATCATCATAGAAGAACTAGAAAATTTGAGATTAGGTCTAGGAGAAAAGTTCCCAGAGTCTGTGACTAGGGCCAAAGCACTAATGGCTAAATTGCCAGATCCACCACATGATTTTTTTGTTAAGAAATGTTTAGCTAAGCCCCTACCAGTGGCCACCCAATGCAAAATAAAGGAATTAGTGTTACCTACAGCCTCCATAGAGGAGTTCATCAACACAACTACACGACTGGAGCAGATAAGGCAACAGTATGGATCTACTTCTTCTCAATTACCATATTCCACAAAAATGGAGGATCCAGTAATCCAGCTAAGAAAGGAGTTCGAGGGCTTAAAAAGAAATAAGCCCCAAAGAGAGGAGTAAATGTTGTAACTCAGCTGAGAAGGGAGATTGAAGCATTAAAGCTCCAAAAGGAGGAGGAGGCCCAAGCAGAGGAGTTGGCTCAGCTGTGATAGGAGTTGCAAGAACTCAAAGGAGGTGGCATCAAGAGTGGACTTTGGTGTTCCATGTGCAGCAAGCAAGGGCATGCAGTAAGTGAATGTCCTGTGTTAAGTGTGACTTGCCAATTATGCAGGAAAGTTGGTCATGAGACCCATGAATGCCAATCAAGGGGAATACCTGCAACAACATACTGGACACAAGGAGGACCCCTACCACCAGCAAATGTGATGGCAGCTGCACCCAATCAAGGTAACACTTATAACCCTAGACAGAGGGATAACTTTGGAAGTGGGCCAAGGAGGCTAATTATTTGTTTCAGATGTGGAGAATGTGGGCACTATTAGAGTAGGTGCACTCTCCCAGAAAATGCCCCTCCTTGCAGGAACTGCCCAGAGGCTAGGGACCACTATGCTAATTGTTGTCCTAAGAACCAAGCTTCTACATCTGGGCCCCACATTCAAATGATTTCTGTGTGCAAAGAAAAGATGGTAAATGAAGCCAAGGTGCCATCACCATCTGCAAGTGTGGTGCAGTTAGAAGAAATTGAATCTTTTACAGTGCAGACAAGAAGCAAGGGGAAGGCTCAAGTGGAAATAGGTCAAGAATCAATGATTAATGGATTGAACAAAGACAAAGATGCCTCTGAGAACAAAGCCACCACATGTGCAGACACAAGGCAAAATGAAAATTTCATAGGTACCAGTGATGCCATTGGACATGCATTCAACAGGGCTCATGAGGAATTTGATAAGTCAAATGGAGCCCACGCTCTTAAGAATCAGAAGCTTCCAGACTACTCAAGTCCATGAAAAAGGAGGTTAGTATTTTTTATTTAATAAAGATGGATGGGAAGTTCAGGTCAGAACTCTTGCAGATAATTGATGAAATGTCCACAACAAGTTTAGTGGCAAAGGCTGATGTTATGCCTAAAGATAAAAGTGTAGGGGAAGCACCCCTCATAGATTACAAGAGCTCTCGGCTAATAGTCTCTATCAAAGGTCATGAGTTTCAAGGAGTTATTGTGGATGGTGGTTCTGGCATTAACTTGATGCTTGAAAATACCATGAAAAAGATTGGATTATACCCTTCAAGACCTACCAACTTCACTGTAACAATGGCAGACCAAAGCATAGTAAGGCCTATGGGAGTGGTCCCTGGAGTTCCAGTCAAAATACAAGGTAAAATCTTTAACTTGGACTTTGTTGTTTTAAGGCTGTCATAGGTAGAAGGAAGTTTCCCCCTGTTAATTGGGAGACCTTGGTTAAGGCATGCCAATGTGTTGCATGACTAGGGCAAGGACACAATGTGGGTAAAGCAAGAGGGAAAAGAATTGCAGCAGATACTTTTAGAAGAAGGACCAGACAACCAAAGAAATACCAGCATGATGCAGACAATTGGTATTTGTATGGAAGAAGAATTATTGGACCACCCAGAAGCAGATCTATTTGAAGGAGCAAATTTGTATGAAGATGAAAACATGTTGGCTTGGCTCCATGCAGAAGACCCATCTTCCTGCTATGGAATTTTCCAAACTCAAGTAGAGAGAAAGCATTTCAAGAATCAGAGGATATCATTCAGGTTATTGACTCGAGTGAGACAGTCTCAGTTAAAGGCCATAGAAGAGAGGAGAAAAGAGGAGCCCTTAAGTGCAACCGTGTTGAAGATACTTCAAATCATATGTCAATGGCCACTTTTTTATGGATACTGGTATGGATATCATTTGTTGTGTCAATTTTTATGATAGTGAGTGCAGGGCTTTACAAGGATGTGGAAGAAGTACCTGCAAGTCCTTGGAAACAGAGGGTTCGATTTGATGAAGAAGATGGAATAGTGAAAATGAAATTTTGCAAATTAAGCTATAAAGTTGCTGACACAAAAATACAAAAGTTGCAGTATGGAGGAGACAATATTTTACTAAAGGATTTAGGGTACCCCTATCAGATGACCAGTGGGCCCAACAAGAAGACAAAACCAATGAAGTGCAGTACAATTGGAGATTATGGAGGAGTTTCTCTGAGTCAACAATACAAGGCTCAAGATCTATCATCAACAAAAGCGAAGATTTATGGATCACCTGGAACTACAAAATCTGTCCAGGTTTTACATAGCTTTCTCATCTCATTTCGCTCAGTTTTAGTAGTTTTCTTCACCCATTTCATGATTGTTCCTTGAGTTTTTAGCAAACCTAGAAGGATTTTCATAACCTCTGCAAAAGTACAATTTCTGGGTATTTTTGGAAATTTTTTTCCCGCATTTTTTTAGCATTTTTTATCCTTTTCCAATGTCATTTTCTGGCCAAGTAGGAGGAATAAAGGAAGCTCTTTGTGGTTTTAAGTAAGGAAATTGGGCCTAGCCCTGTAGAAAATTTTATGAGGATTTTTTCAGATTTTTTTGGTAATTTTTTGGCATCTTTTTTGTATTTTTTCTCCAATTTTATCTATTTTTGGATATTTTTTTCAAAAAAAAAGGCCCCCCTTAGGGTTTTCGGGTTTCAGGGTTTAAAAAAAATTCACGCTCTCTCTCTCTCTCTCTCTCTCTCTCTCTCTCTCTCTCTCTCTCTCTCTCTCTCTCTCTCTCTCTCTCTCTCTCTCTCTCTCTCTCTCTCTCTCTCTCTCTCTCTCTCTCTCTCTCTCTCTCTCTCTCTCTCTCTCTCTCTCTCTCTCTCTCTCTCTCTCTCTCTCTCTCTCTCTCTCTCTCTCTCTCTCTCTCTCTCTCTCTCTCTCTCTCTCTCTCTCTCTCTCTCTCTCTCTCTCTCTCTCTCTCTCTCTCTCTCTCTCCCCGGCCCCCCGTTCTGACACACCCCCCCCCCCATTCTAACACATCCCGCCCCCCCCCCCCCCCCCCTTGCCCCCCGTTCTGACACACCCCCCCCCCCCGCCCGCCCCCCGTTCTGACACATCCCTCCCCCCCCCCCCCCCCCCCCCCGCCTCCCGTTCTGGCACCCCCCCCTGCCCCCCATTCTGACACATCCCCCCCCTCCCCCCCACAATTTTTTATTTTTTAATTTTTAATTTTTTTATTATTTTTATTTTATTTTGGTATTTATTTTATTTTCGTTTACTTATTTTATTTTTTTTTATTTTATTATTTTCATTTTATTTTATTATATATTTTTTATTATTTATTATATATATATTTTCTTTCCGGCAGCGTGTCCCCTTTTATTAAATAAAAACGTATTTTATTTTTCATTTATAATTAAATTATATATATTATAAATATATATTTTTTTTAACTTTTATGGCTCAAACCTTTTGGCTCTTGATCGTGCCTCGGATGGCCATTTTTTTCAAATCTGGAGTCATTTTCATGTTTTTTAGCACCTCTGGACTCAGTTTTTGGCTTTATTTTTTCAAATTCCCACATTTTCTTTGAGTTTTGGTCAAACCCCTCAAGTTTTGAGCACATTTACCACTTGTTTTTATTTATACACATGGTCCACATTGTCTATTTTCATCTCATTTCAACATATGTTGCACATTTTCCCATCTTCCCCCTCTGTAGCTCTACTGTTTGATCATTTTGGCACCCTAAAGACCCCATCATCCTCCTCCCTCACCCTCCCTTTTTCCTTCTGCCCAGCAATATCCTTACCCCTCCTTGTACTATCCATCTCCACCCGCTCAGCCCTCCCCCTCCCTCTCCTTTCTACCATCCCATTGCTTTCCTTTGCTTTCCATGCAGAAATTCCACTTTTTGGTTCTTCTTTGGTGCTTGTTCTCTCTTGTTTCTGGTGGAACTGGTAGCTGTTCAATGTCCCACTTCAAGATCTTGCCGCTCTAGTATTATGGTGTCATATCTCCTCAGATTTTTTGGTGTATCTCTCCGGGACGGAGAGCACATTAGGTGGTGGGCAACTGTTGAGCCCATAAAAGTCACAATGGTCAAAGTCAACCATAGTCAAAGTCGAAAGGTCATAGTCAAACTGGTCAAAGCAACAAAGTCAAGGTCAAAGTCAACAGGTGCAAAGTCAAAGTGCTAAAGTGCAGGTGTCAAAGTGCACAGGTAGTGCACAATTAATTGTCCACAAAGGGTAAATTGGAGAAAGTGGGTTGCAGGTTGCAGAAGTATTTCTCTAATTTCCCTAAGGATCAAAGTGTTTTTAAAGTGTTTTGGAAGGTTCAGGTGAACCCTCCCTTATGTGCACATTTGAAGAGTTAAAAGGAAAATGTGAAGGTATGTCAAGCGGCAGCATAGGCAAAAGTGAAAGTATGGCCCCCCAATCAAAATTTTTGGTTTTAGTCACTACATGACAAAACAGGGAGTAGTTGGCTGCCCACTTCTGAAGACAATCTTGGGACATCAAAGTGAGCACCAAGATACTCTTGCAGTTAGGAGCGTACGTGAATCGACACACTCAAATCAAGGCAAGGACTATGCTTGGACTATTCTAAGTGTAAGCAAGAGTAAGCATATTCTAAGTGTAAGCAAGAGTAAGCATATTCTAGTGTAAGAAAGGGAAGCATAGTTTAAGTAGAGTAAGAGAGAGAAGTGCAAGAGACACACAGTGTGCGATGCAGAGAAGTGAAGTGCAAGGTGTGCATGAAGAGTGACCAAGGAAGTGTGCAGAGCAATGCTAAGCTTGTCCCCCAAGGATCCCAAGGTCTTACTGATGTGTGTGCACGCCGACAGAAGGTATCCATCCCTCCCCCTTAGTGGAAGCTTGGTGCAAGATTGTGCACAAGAGCAGGCTTGTAGAAGGTGGAGGTTTGGTGCAAAAGAGGCCAGCAGCAACAAGTCCCTTGGGTATTTGGTATTTGTAATTGAGCACTTTGTGGGATTTTGCACAGAAGCATTGGTTGTATTGTGCTTCAACCTTGTATTTGTCTTACTGTAATCAATCGACAGAGGCTTCCAGTGTGTATTTTCTCTTCGGTCTTCTCCTTTTCTCCTACAAACACTCAAATCCCTTCTTGTCTAAGAATCCCCCAACAATGGGTCAACAATTATAAGGTGGATCTCCTCATGTTGTACTCACCATTGTGCTAGAGTGACATGTATGCTTGGAGCAGACAAAAACATTGTGCAATTTATGCATTAAACTAGATAATGGAGGCAGTTTTGAAAGAATATTAAAACCACTTTTAGAAAGCTATTTAAATTCTCTCCAAAGTTAAGAGGATGTCATATCCTCTTAAAACTAGACAGATAATCAACCTATATGATTCTATTGGTTATAAACTAGATTCCCCTCTATTAAGATTTATTTCTTTATTAAAGGTGAATCACAAACAAGAAATCCACCCATTTCACTAACAGTTCTGAGGGATCAGTGCAAAAATCAGATCAAACTTGGATTCTTCTCTTTTAAGATTCATTCAACATGAGTTTACCCTTGTGAATTAAATAGGAAAAATCATAGAGATGAAGACAATGATCCTTGAGACTGATCATGGGGCATGGGCCTTGGTCATGGAGCTATATTAGTTGGGTGGAAGGTGCATCTCTCTCCCTAGTTTGAGTGTTACTAGTTAATTCTCTTAGGTACTTATTCTTGTGTGTGGAAGTCATGGACCTTCAACAACGATTCACCATCTAGCCTTAAAGTGACTATTCTTTATTTGTAATCAATTATTAAAGAGTTTTGAACCAACTAGACCATGCTTATAATTGAATCACTCCAATTCAATCATATGGAAACTCCCCAAAAAACACCTATCAGAAAAAGTAAATGCAAGGTTTCATTGTATCCTTTTGTATAGTGTCATCGCCCATCGGCCATCTCCAAAGGTGTTGTTATCTATATATTTAGGGTATCACTATATTTTGTACCAATTTTAAAGATACAAAGAAATATGTACTACCTCAATTGATTAGAAATCTGACTTTATCCATAGAAATGCTACCCAAAGAGGCCCTTAGGAAAGGACTAGTCATCATGCAACATAAATTAGAGTTAGGGCACTTACCTCCATCATCTACTTTGTTAATTGTTCCACCTTAATCAATAATGCTTGT
Organism: Ceratopteris richardii; assembly: GCA_020310875.1. Classification (NCBI taxonomy): domain Eukaryota; kingdom Viridiplantae; phylum Streptophyta; class Polypodiopsida; order Polypodiales; family Pteridaceae; genus Ceratopteris; species Ceratopteris richardii. The sequence goes on along the minus strand of CM035428.1, from coordinate 162,933,259 downwards.
CAACTTTGCTTGTGTGGGACAAATAGTTGCCTTGTTCTGGCATTCATATGCCCTACTTCCTTGCTTTCTACAACCAAAAGATAGAGCAAGCCTATTTTTTTCCTACTCAAAAATAGGGTCTTGTTGCCAATGGATGGGTTGATACCTCTATTGAGTCTCTACTTGAGCACAATTATTACCTTGATTATTAAAAGAAAAGTCCTCTTTAATTTGTTCATGTTTGTTGTAGTAGATCTTTGTGGCCTATGTCCCATTGCATCTGCATATTGAACTTCTCAATGTTCTTGAAATTCTTAGCCATCGCTGTTGGAGCAGAACAATCATCAATAGTGATTATATGAAGATCAAATTGAGGAGATATGTGGAAGAATGAAGATTACTTTCAGAGGAAGAAAATAGAATCAGAAAGGTTTCTTTTGTACATTACTCTTGTAAATAGTTCAATGTATTTTGAAAAGGATGACGAGTTAGACTCGTATATATATCTACAGATATGTATTCGTAATAAGAGAGAGTGATATAGATCAGATAGAGAAGACAATAGGTGATAGGTGATGAACATTGTATGTATCATCAACCATATGCATGAAAAGTAATGAAGAAGAAAATGTTGTAGATTTCTGCGCGTCGATCTTCTCTCCCATTCTCCTTCTGTGTTTAATCTTTGGTGAAATTCTTTTGCACGTATCTAAGTCCATAGCTAATCTATCTATGGCTAGAATTTGAGAGGTTAATTGCAATCAGGCTGAGAGAATTTTGTTTAGGAACATTCATGTGTGAAGATGTTCTGAGAGTCGACAAAACTGGCGCAGATTTCATGTTCAGAGAAATGAAGATTTCTCAGTGTGTGGTGTAAAGTTTTACACAAGTGAGGGCTTAAAATCTAAGTTGGAAGGTAAGCCATCTATGGCTAAAAGATCTTGATCAAACGGGTTCGACATTGTGAGAACCAGTGCTAAGAAGTTACAGGTGTCAAAGTCGCTACTGCAGAGAAGGTGTTTTACACATAGGTAACTTGTTTGTATGATTTCTCAAGATATACTCAATCATTTTGAGAAATTTAACTTGGTAAAGTTGCGCAATCTCAAGGCAAAGTGGTGTGCAAAGTTTTGTCAAAAACTTTACAGAATTGATTAGTCAATGAGTGATTAATCTGCAGCAGACTTTTCTGAGAAGTTGAATTTTTCAGAACTTTCAATTTTTCTGATAATTTGGTGAATGATCTCTAAGTTTGGTGGAGTCTAAGGTTAATCTTGATATAGAGGTGGTCTAACTTCAAGGTTAACTTGTTATTTTGGAGATTAACACTCTCCATCAGTGGTATCAGAGCAGGTTGTGTCAAAATTGAAGTGAAGATGACTCCAACTGTTGCAGTACAAATCTTTACATTTTGAAGGTGCAGAAGGATAAAGGTTGAAGAAAACTTGAAGGAAAACACATTGAAGCTGTCAGAAGGATCAGAAGAAGCAAGACTCGAAGTAAAGGTATATTTATTCCTTGTAAAGTCTAAAGTTTTGAGACTACAGGTGAAGCAAGGATGGGAGATAGTCTCCAAATTGAAAAATTGGATAGAGAGAACTATCCTGCATGGTCTATGAGGATGGAAGCTCATCTTATGAGCAAAGATCTGATAGGATACATCACAGGAGATGAAGAAAAGCCAGAACTCAGAGATCCTAGTGTTCCAACTAGGGAGGAGCTTGCAGACTTGAAGAATTGGATGAAGAAGGATGCTCAAGCAAGAAGCATCATCTACATGGCAGTCAATGACTATTTGCTTCCTCACATTAGAGGACTTGAAAGTGCATGTGACATTTGGAATGCTTTGGAAGAGCATTTCCAAAATACAACCAAATCAAGGAAAGCTTCACTATGGGCAGAGTTTACTACTTTTAAGAAGAAGGCCTCACAATCAATCTCTGATTATGTGACAAAGATGAAGGACATTGCAGACTCTCTAGGTGCAGTGGATGAAGACATTGAAGAAGACAAATTGGTAAGACAAATACTCATAGGGCTAAGAGGAGATGAGAAGTGGAAGCCCTTCATTTTATCTACAGAACTTTCATTAGATCACTTTACTCCTGATTTGAATCAATTGTTAGGTCATATGCTAACTTTTGAGAATGATGTCAAAGGAGATGTTGATAAGAGTGCAGGTCATGCAATGTACTCTAAAGACAAGAAGAAAGCTAACAAAGGGAAGCAACAATCAGGTGAAGAAGAAGGTACATCAAACCAAGCAAATTTCATAAGAGGAAGAGGAAATGGCAGAAGTAGAGGAAGAGGCAGAAACAACAAAGATAATGCAAGAGCTTGTTGGATATGTGGTAAGACCAATCATCTTTCTCATGATTGTTGGCATAATAATCAAAACAATGGTAATTATCAGAACTTTAATCAAAGAGCAAGAGGTGGTAGATTTCAGAGAGGAAACTTCAGAGGTAGAGGTGGTAGGAATTCTTTTGGAAGAGGTGGAGGAAGAAGCTTCCAAAATCAGTCCTATAATAACACCTACTACAACTATGCATCAGATCAAAAAGAGGACTCGACTCTCATTATGAATACTTGTGAAACCTCACATGAGGACATGAGAGTGTTTTATATTGATTCAGGATGTAGTAATCATTTGAGTGGAAATATTGCTTTGATGACTGACCTAGATCATAATGCAATTAATCATACAGTTCAGACAGGTGATAATACAAAGCATAAGGTAAAGTCAATTGGTTCAGTCAAAGCTAAGGATGGGAGCACTCTTCTGAGTAAGGTTCTTTATGTTCCCACAATTCCAAAGAATTTGATCAGTGTAGGTCAAATTGTGGAAAAAGGATATGAGGTAAGGTTTACCAATGATGGAGTTTATGTGGAAGACCCTAGTCAAGGGTATAAACAAATTATTGCAGGAAAGAAAGAAGGAAGGCTCTTCACATTGAAGGTACAAGGAAATGTTGGACATGCTATGTTCACATATGGAGAGCAGAAGGTGTCAGAATTGGATCTTTGGCACAAAAGACTTGGACACTTTAATGAAAGAGGTATCAAAGAAATGATTAACAATGATTCAGTGCTTGGGTTGCCTAACATTGCAGGTCAACACATGACATACAGATGTGAGGCATGTCAATTAGGTAAGGCTCATAAGCAATCCTATTCCAAGCATGGGTTTATGTATTCAGAAAGACTTGAATTGGTGCATACAGATGTGTGGGGTCCTTCAAAGGACTTTAGTATAAATGGTTCAAGATATTATGTCATATATGTTGATGATGCTACCAGGTGGATCACAATTTATGTGGTTAAAGAAAAGTCAGAAGTGTTTAATACATTTAAACACTATCATGCATATGCAAAAAGGATTACAGGTCAAAAATTGAAGAGACTAAGGTCAGATGGAGGGGGAGAGTATTTTTCAAATGAGTTCAATGATTATTTGTGGAATGCAGGTATAAAAAGAGAAGTTACTTGCAGGTACTCTCCTCAACAAAATGGGGTAGCAGAAAGAAGAAATAGGACTCTTGTTGAGTTTGCAAGGTCCATGATGAAAGAGAAGAATTGCCCAAATTATTTGTGGGCTGAGGCTGTTAATACAGCTACATATTTGGTTAATAGATTGCCTTGTAAAGCTTTGCAGGGTATGACACCATATGAAGCTTGGTGGGGTAAGAAACCTACCTTGGATCATTGCAGAATATTTGGATGCTTGGCATATGCATATGTGCCATCTCAATTGAGGCATAAGTTGGAACCTAAGGCAGAAAAGTATGTATTCATTGGATATGATGATAAGCAAATGGGATACAGGTTGTGGAGTCCATCCACAAAGCAATTTATTGTATCCAAGGTAAATATAATATACATGCAAATGATGAAGAAGTAGTGGATCAAAGAAAAGGTAAAGCAAAGATTCAATTACTTGATGAAAGTGAGAGTAATGAAGTGCAGATTGAAGTTGAAGAGAGGCCAAGGTTTGATCCAGAATGTAATGAATTTATTCAATTTACATTTGATGAGCAAGGTACTTGGTATGCAGGTAAATATAATATACATGCAAATGATGAAGAAGTAGTGGATCAAAGAAAAGGTAAAGCAAAGATTCAATTACTTGATGAAAGTGAGAGTAATGAAGTGCAGATTGAAGTTGAAGAGAGGCCAAGGTTTGATCCAGAATGTGATGAACCAGAGACCTCAAGAAGTGCAGAAGTTAGGAGATCATCTAGGCACAAATGGCAACCTACAAGGTATAGCTATGACACCTCATTCTTGACTACTAAAGATTATGCTTATTTGATAAAAGCAGATGAAGATCCATCTACATATGATGAAGCCAAAGGGAAGAAGAATTGGGAAGATGCTATGCAAGAGGAGTATGATGCATTGATAGAGAATCAGACTTGGGATCTGGTTCCTAAACCTAATAGTCAGAAGATCATTGGATGTAAGTGGGTTTACAAAACAAAGAGATTTGCAGATGGAAGTGTGTCTAGGTACAAAGCTAGACTTGTTGTGAAAGGATATGCACAGACATATGGAGTGGATTATGATGAGACTTATAGTCCTGTGGCAAAGATGACAACCATCAGGACACTCATAGCAATTGCTGCTTGTAAAGGTTGGAAGTTGTCTCAATTAGATGTTAAAAATGCCTTCTTGAATGGTTACATTTTAGATGAAGTCTACATGGAGCAACCAGATGGGTTCAAAGATCAAGTGAATCCAAATTATGTGTGTAAGCTCAAGAGAGCTTTGTATGGGTTGAAGCAGGCCCCAAGGGCTTGGAATTATAGGCTTGTAAAATTCTTGAATGATCTTGGATTTCAAGCATCAAAGGCAGATAGTAGCTTGCTAGTCAAAGCAAGTGAAGATGGGGTCATTTATGTTTGTATTTATGTTGATGACATAATACTTACAAGAACAGATGATAAAGGAATACAAATGATCAAGAAGCAGATGGAGAAAGAGTTCAAAATCAGTGATTTGGGGAATCTATCATTCTTCTTGGGAATGGAGATCTCTTATACTCAACATGGAGTATATGTGACCCAAGAAAGGTATCTTAAAAATTTGCTAACCAAATTTAAAATGGAAGATTGCAGGGTTGCACCTACACCTTTGGAAGTGAACCATAAATTGTCTAGGTTTGGAGGAGAAGAGTTCAGAGATATGAAACTCTATCAAAGTTTGGTTGGTAGCTTGATTTATGCTACATTAACAAGGCCTGATTTGTCATATGCAGTTGGTGTGCTTTCACAATTTATGCATTGTCCTAGAAAGGAACATTGGATTGCAGGACAAAGAGTACTTAGGTACATCAAGGGTACACTCAGAGAAGGGTTGTACTATGGGTTTACTTCAGATACAAGGATCAAGATATATAGTGATGCAGATTGGGCAGGTAATGTGGATGATAGAAGATCAACACATGGATACTTGTGCTATGTAGGAGACAAATTGATTTCATGGTGTTCCAAGAAGCAACATACAGTTGCTTTGTCATCTACAGAAGCAGAATATAAAGGTATGGTGGAAGCTGCAAAAGAGGTAATATGGCTAAAGACACTTTTGAAAGTTTTTGATGTGATTCAGAGTACTCCTATTATTTGTGGAGACAATATGAGTTCATTATACTTGGCAGCTAATCCTCTATTTCATGCTAGAACTAAGCATATTGAAATACAGTATCATTTTCTGAGAGAGAAGGTCATTGAAAAGGAAATTGAAGTCATACACACCCCTACAAAAGATCAACTTGCAGATATGATGACTAAAAGTTTGGATGGACCTAAATTGCAGAGGTTTAAAGATATGGCAGGAATAAAGAAGATACAGGTAATCACAATTGAAGATTGAGGGGGAGCTGTTGGAGCAGAACAATCATCAATAGTGATTATATGAAGATCAAATTGAGGAGATATGTGGAAGAATGAAGATTACTTTCAGAGGAAGAAAATAGAATCAGAAAGGTTTCTTTTGTACATTACTCTTGTAAATAGTTCAATGTATTTTGAAAAGGATGACGAGTTAGACTCGTATATATATCTACAGATATGTATTCGTAATAAGAGAGAGTGATATAGATCAGATAGAGAAGACAATAGGTGATAGGTGATGAACATTGTATGTATCATCAACCATATGCATGAAAAGTAATGAAGAAGAAAATGTTGTAGATTTCTGCGCGTCGATCTTCTCTCCCATTCTCCTTCTGTGTTTAATCTTTGGTGAAATTCTTTTGCACGTATCTAAGTCCATAGCTAATCTATCTATGGCTAGAATTTGAGAGGTTAATTGCAATCAGGCTGAGAGAATTTTGTTTAGGAACATTCATGTGTGAAGATGTTCTGAGAGTCGACAAAACTGGCGCAGATTTCATGTTCAGAGAAATGAAGATTTCTCAGTGTGTGGTGTAAAGTTTTACACAAGTGAGGGCTTAAAATCTAAGTTGGAAGGTAAGCCATCTATGGCTAAAAGATCTTGATCAAACGGGTTCGACATTGTGAGAACCAGTGCTAAGAAGTTACAGGTGTCAAAGTCGCTACTGCAGAGAAGGTGTTTTACACATAGGTAACTTGTTTGTATGATTTCTCAAGATATACTCAATCATTTTGAGAAGTTTAACTTGGTAAAGTTGCGCAATCTCAAGGCGAAGTGGTGTGCAAAGTTTTGTCAAAAACTTTACAGAATTGATTAGTCAATGAGTGATTAATCTGCAGCAGACTTTTCTGAGAAGTTGAATTTTTCAGAACTTTCAATTTTTCTGATAATTTGGTGAATGATCTCTAAGTTTGGTGGAGTCTAAGGTTAATCTTGATATAGAGGTGGTCTAACTTCAAGGTTAACTTGTTCTTTTGGAGATTAACACTCTCCATCAATCGCAACAACATCTAGGAATTCAACACATCCATATCCCTTCACTTGATAATGAAGCTCCTCATAAAGGCCTTCAATAAACTTTCTCTTTAGAGCATCACCTCAAACCTCCAATGCATATTTGTGAGGACATAGAAACTTCCTTTTATACTCATCAATGGACAAGCTATGCTTGTCACTATCATATTGCCAAAAACTATAGAACTCCATCTTCTTCTCCATATGGTATTGTGAAGAATAGTAATGTTTTTTTCTATTTATCTTTTAGTTCCTTCCATAAAACGTGTCTACATATAGGACTTTCACCATAGTTTTACAATGCCATGATGGTGTAGGATCCCCAATTTTGCCTTAGAATCCTCACTTAATTAGAGAAAATCAAACAAATCCTCTATCTCTTCAATCCATGCCTCTAGATCTTTGGCACTCTTCTTCTCACAATCAAAATTGTTTAATTTTTCTTTCTTGAAGACTTGGTTGAGGGAAAACTTACCAGCCTGTTATCCTCATTATTACATTTTTGTCTTTATCTAAGCATGCTTGATGTTCCTATACCTTCATCCACTTCATAGTTTTGCTCCATGAACAAATTTGTGGTCCCTTCTAGTTGCTTTCCTCATCATCCTTTGTGTAATTCGCCAAGAAGCTTATGAGTAAGCTCCTCCTACAAACCTTCCTTATTTTTTAAGGATCAATTCAGCTATGACAGTGCTTGTGCTACTTCCACAATCACAAGATATCCCCAATCAAGAGCTTTCAAATGTTCAAGAATAGTAGAAGATAGAAAAGGAAAAGCTAGCACAAGATGAGAAAAAATAAGGTGACATAGTAGCAATATGTGATGTAGAGGAGAAGATATGGTATTATAGATTTGAATCACATACAATAGCTCTTGCAAAGTAGCTTCTTGAAATAGCTTGACCTCCCAACCACCCCCAAGCTATCACAATCTGATTCACACTCATGCTCTCAATCTCACTCTCACTCACAATCTCACTATTAATCACAATCATAAGGTAATTCTCTAATTTTTTATCTCCTCTTGAACAATGCAATGATCTCTTCAAAATAGAGTTCATCCCCCCCCCCCCCAACTAAGTGTGTGATCCACCAAATTTAGCAAAAGTTTCACCTCTCCATCTTGCATGCAACACTTTGGTAGAAAGCATGTGTTTTAGTGGTATGTGGGTCTTTTTGTGACACGTGTCAAAATTAGAGGAAAAAGTAACAAAAAGACATATCCATCAACATCCACAATATGCATGAGAACACATATGCATCAAAATTATGGATTCGAATAATAATAGAGAAGCCCATTTTTTTTAAGTGTTGGAAAAATCAACACTTTTGTGGGCCCTATAACTCAAAAGTAGTGTGTAATTCCTAAATGCTTGTGAGATGAAAAACTATTGAACTCTTCAAGTTGCACAATAGTGTTAGAGGTTCCTTGGCTCTCTAAGTATCATTTTTGAGCCTTGCAAATTTAGAATTTCTAGAGAGAGAACAAAATCAAAAAATTTTCTTGCACGGAATTAACTTTAAGGCCCAAAAAACAATACTTAAAATATGATTCATTTTCATAGATACATATTTATTCTCCTATGAGTGCTATACCTTTCTCTTATACGACATTTTTCCTAGTTCTCTCATCTTCATGTTCAAGTTTTAGCTACAAAACATGATGCAAATGAGTTTTAGAGAGAAAATATAAAACTTGTCATCCCTAGATTTTTTTTATATGCATAAAATGACCTAAGTATCCATTCTAAAATTTATCCACACTATGTATAACAATAAGCTCGAAATGAACTATTTCTATATCAAAAGGCCAATTACACATGACCATATATGTATGACTATGTATCTTTATCATTTGCTTCCTAAAAGTTGGGACCACACCCGTATCTTCTTAAATATCTAGATCATAGTACACTCACTCTAAACTCATGAAATAACACGTGTTAGTTCACTTAACTTTCTATTTGAAGGTATGACAAATGACTAAAATCAACTCCTAGTAGGTTGTGAGCACTGAAAAACTTTTGAGAGGCTTCTTCCATAAATAGAAGTTTTTTCCTATATGTGCAAATTTTAAACGTTGCCTATCATAACTCAAACACTTAAGATAAATTATCTAATAAAATATAATCATATTATTGCATATATTGCAAGTTTAAGACGTCTATTAGAGGGTTCAAGTGATAAATAGGAAAGTCTAGAGTAGATTTTGCAAAGAACCTCTTATCTTTGCAGACTACCATCTATTAAAAGTTATGTGTTTTCTAGGGCAAGCTCAAGCATATGGTTTTCACTAAATAACTTCATTTGAAGGTTTTTGAACCTTAATAAAGTCAAAGCACGTATTTTAAGGTGCAAACATACTCAAAAGGAGACATTAAACAAGCAAAGACACTCCAATGAAGACACAAAGTCACAAGGTAACTAAAGAGATAAGAAGGGCATGTGAAGAGACATGGAGGACATGTGAATAGTCATGGAAGGCTCTCATGGCTATTTAAGTACCATCCAAGATCATTCTAAGTATGTGGGGATGGTGGGAAGCATGGATGCTACTTATACATGTGCTATTGAGCCATTTTCTATTAAAGGAGTTCATATCCTCTTGTATATCTCTCCTACCCTTTCCAAAAAGTGCTGAATTTCTATAGCAACTTGTTAGGACTTCATTTTCTCTCCCTAGGAATCTCTATTTCGAGAGTTCTTGCACATTTTAGAGAGCTTATAGATCAAGGATTCTTTTTCCAAAGGAATTTACTAATTTTAAAGGATTTCTATGCAAAAATGATATAGTAAGGATTTCTATAGAAATCCTTACTATTTTAAAAATTAGTAAGGAAAAAGGATTTCTATAGCAACTTGTTAGGACTTCATTTTCTCTCCCTAGGAATCTCTATTTTTAGAGTTCTTGCACATTTTAGAGAGCTTATAGATCAAGGATTCTTTTTCCAAAGGAATTTAGCTTGTAAGGCAAGGAGCAAGATCAGGTTAGACCAGGAAGCCATGGAATCTTAAGTGAACAAAATCAAAGGGAAGAGCAGCAACGATTAAAGATATAGAATAGTCAAAGATAATCGGGCAATAAGGCCCAACCAATTTTTCAGAAAAGTTTAACTTTTCATCAAATAGTGATCATTATCACTATGCTCACAATATAAATACCATTTTTGTTAGAGTAGAATCCATTTTTTCAAGCCGAGGAGTCCTCAAGCTTAAGGAGTACTAGAAGTACTTATGTATCAAATTTCATTTTTTTCTAAGCTCGTTTGTGCCTTCAAATAGGCATAGGAACCTATTTGTGTCGGACATTGGGTATAGATAGGGCCAAATCTAGTGAAAAAATATAAAAGGAGAGAGCTCATTTTTGGGTTCACTTGGTATATATTGAAGCTTTTGTACTAGAGTTCTTTTGTAATGGAAAGTTAAAATGTTCCATTGTTCATATTTTTGTTCTGGCCTTGTGTACATGCGTGTGTATGTGTGTGCATGCTTGTGTGCTTCTCACTCACACATTTGTGCATCCCACTTGCTCATGGTCATCATACCACCCTCACATCTTTGCGAATTGAAAATTATCAAGTGGACCTCGTTAGGTTGTACTCACCATTGTGCTAGAGTGACACCGAATTCGGCACTATTGCCGGAGAGCATGCTTGGAGGAAGAGCATGTGATAGTAAGACATAGAGTGGTGATGTTGGATTCATATGTAATGTCTTTACTTTTTATTTTTTTTCTTACTTCCTTCATCACCATCATCATGCTCACCGATTCCCACCTCCATCTCCTTCTTCACTGAATTTTCAGTTTCTGATTATATTCCCTTCTCTACCTCATTCCACTCATTCAATTTGTGTGTGTGAGAGAGAGAGAGCGAGAAAGTTTTACTGCATTCAATTTTTGTATTTTGTGAGAATTTTGTCCATGATGCAACAATACCATTCTCTCGAGTGGCTTACGTAGGTACAAGAGACCTCTTTGTGATTTTTGAGACGACAACCTCTATTTTTCATGATAGACAGAGAAAGGTTGTTATGTTTTCATGCATTGCATGATAGACTACACCACTAGAGCATTCCAAAACACTAGAGCTTTTAGAAAAATCTATGTGTTTTTGTTCTATCATGATAGACATTGTCTATCGTCATAGACTGATTTCATGATAGACACCCATCTATCATGATAGACACTATCTATCATGATAGATGCATCTATCATGATAGATGCATCTATCATGGTAGACATTATCTATCATGATAGACACCACCTATCCCAACAAACAACCCTCCGTGATAGATAAGAGACAAGGGACATTGTCTATCACAACAGACAAGATCCACGATAAACTAGTCTATCATGACAGATAAGACCCACGATAAACTAGTCAATCGTGATAGACAAAATGCCACGACGGAAAATACATAGAATTTATTGTGCTAGACAACCATCTATTATGAGAGATAGGTCTATCATGATAGACATCATCTATCATGATAGACAAAAGAATTTGGCCATATTTAGGGCTTATCAAATTTTGATCAAATTTGGCTCAGTTTTTGGAACTTTTGCAAGATTTTGGAGGCCTTCGGGAAAAGTAGAGCAAGGTTCCACTCTGTGCAAGCTTAGGAACGCATGTAATGGGCATTCAAGTGCAAGCAATGATAAGAAACCTCAGGTTGGAAGATCTCTCTACCCCATCAGTTCATTTTTAGCTTAAACTAAGTGTGATTAGTGGCATTGTTCGATTAGGACTATGCTAGGCACCAATCAAGTGCAATAAACTCTAACTGCTCAAGTTCAAGTATAGCTAAAATAGTATTTTGGAAAAATCTAAGGGAAAAGAACAAAAATTTATTGATAAAATATTAAGCTATGAGTAAACACAAGTATTCCTAGTGACACTATTTAAGTGACAAGATTACACTAAAGAAATTTGTAAAGAATAAGTAACTCATACAAAAGAACATTGCTATGTGGTTGTACTTGGGAGAATTGGGACTAATAGACAAAGCTTATGAACCTTAGATCAGGTAGACAACTAGGTTGGGATAGACAAAGCATCAGATCTTTTGAAACTAGTCTCAATCACACAACTAGGTCTTGGGCTTAGCAACTTTGTGACTATCCCTACATACTCAGTTCTAAGACTAGTGATTTGAAAGTGTCCTTCAATATGGAATGACCAGCAAGTAGTTCAAGCACAACCTATTTGGAGACACCAAAAGGTCCCTTTAAGATGTAATTATAGTATATTAGAACCAATTGATTAGGTGCACACATCTATGAGGATGGGCTACGAAGATCAATTATCCAACATAAAAATCCTCATCAACCCTTCGGACTTGAAAACCCAGTGTTCAAGTTTGGCAAGGGCTCATACATTAATAAGCAAGGAACCATGTATGTGGTCACCAACTTACCAGACAGGACATATGAGTTTGGGAATGTCATTCTAGACAGTGAGATAGGAGATTTGGACCAAGGAGACCTAGGAGGAGAACCAAGAACACCTCAAGGAAAATCCACCTTAACTAGAGTGATTACACTAGAGTGGATTCCCTAGGATAAGAAAAGTATAGATCTATTCTTGAATACAGAAACGGATAAAGCCTTTTGGAGATTCAAGCTAGATCAACTTAGCAAAGTAGGCAGAGTCACCATACATGAGTTCAAGGATTGTGAGATACTAGGAAAAGTTGTCTATCTAGATAACACATCGGAAAGAATGTTCTTTGTAATGGAGCATGGTAGCCATGCATACACTTGGAAGGGTGAGTTAGTTTTCCCACATTAAGATCAAATGCATCTTATGGCCAATAAGGAGGAGATCTTCTCACAGTCATGGTACCCAAAAAGAAAGAACTCGAGAAAGACCTGACGTGCGCTTTGTAAACCCCTTAGGTAGAGGACCATCAAGATTAGAGTCAAGACAAATAGATTAGGATAGGCATAGAGATCAAATACATCAAAGATGCATGGAGGAGTTTCCTTTTCCAAGACCTAGAGAACACCCTAGGATATTGAGACCCACTCAAGTAGTTAAGTCCATGAAGAACTACTTCGTCCTTCGATGCCATAGGATTTCAAATTTCAAGCTATGAGAAATATGGAAGATCTAGGGACCTTTGACTTTGATCACTTATTAGACACTCAACTCTCACACATGGAGATTTAATCAGACCTAAACACTCCAATGGGAACTTTGCAATGAAGGGATCAAGGCCAACAAAGAGAACGAAGGCATTTACATTTGGCAAACGACGAACAAAGAACACGTTCTCAACAAGTAGAGAACCCAGAAGGTGAAGAGGAAGAAGTAGCCACCAGAGCTCTTTCCTACACCACATAGCTCCCTCAATTATTCAAAACTATGGATAGTGTTCAATCTCAAAGACTACATTCTAAAACTAGCAACAAAATATTTATGAACCAACTCTTAGTAGAGGCAGGTGTAGATCATCAATTCATTGAGTCCTTGGAAGGAAAGTACTAACAAAGACGTGTGGAGTAGTGATGGCCATAGATCACATGCTTCAAAGGCCATGTGCAACATATGACCCATGCAAAGTACATACCTGACAAAGACTAGGGAAACATATCCGAATTCCCATCACAAGCATAACGATGACAATGGCTGCACTTGAAACAACAGACACAACTACTATTGTAGTATCAACAATGCAAGACAAAATGAACTCTCAAGCAATAGACACTAGCATATTAATTTCTCCATCCTCCCCACTCAAAAGTACTGGCATGGAAATTACTATTATCCATGAAGAAGCATTCAAACCCATCTTTCATACACCTCCACCATCACCCCCTAGGACGGAAGATGTAGCTCTCATACTTGCTACTGCTTTTAACATACACACCTTCAACTTTCCTAGCCCAACTTCTATTCTGTCCCTATTCTCTTCCTCTGACAAATCCACTCTATCATATTACCACCCATTCAATAAGTTCGTCCATCCATCGTGCTATTGGACACCTAGATTCCACCACATCTATGTTAGGTCACCTTGATAACTTTATCTACTTTCATGGGTTTTCCTATCACTCAAACTCCTTTTACCATTTTTTCCCCTCCAACGTCCCTCCCATCGGCTATCCACCTATTTGTTGCCTATTTTTCCAACCTCTTCCAAGCCTTATATCCATGATACACAACTCTTCCCAAGCATCACTATGTATCTTAAGGTACTCCTTCTATCATCCTTGGAGCTAGCCCAATCAACATTTGCATAACCTTTTAGTTTCAAATCACAATCATATGCATAATAGAGGCCTTCATTGATTGTACCTTTGATGTACCTTAGAATCCTTCTACCTGCATTCAAGTGATCGTGTGGGTGCATGCATGAATTGTGAGAGCACTCCAACACTATAAGATAGATTAGGTCCATTAATTGTAGCATAATTTAAAGACCCAATCAAAATTCTATACACATGCTCATCCTTGAGCTTATTACCTTGATCTTTGCTCAACTTGACATTGCAATCAATTGGTTGTCTCAATGGCTTATAACCACTCATACCAAACTTGTATAGCAAGTGAAGTAAGTATTTCCTTTGCATAAGATACAAACCTTACTTGGCATATACAATCTCAATGCCTCATCAAGACTTTTCACATAAAGTGAAGGATTAGCATCACTTGATGCATATCCATCTTATAAGGTACTCAACAAGCCTTTCATTCCATGCCCTTGGTGCTTGCTTGAGTCCATACAAAGATTTCTTGAGTTTGCATAAAACATTAGGATTTCTAGGGTCCTCATATTCTATGGGTTATTGCATGTAAATATTCTTCAATATCACCATTTAGAAAAGAATTCATAATATATAATTGGAACAGTTTCCACCTTTTAGAAGCTTCAATGGCAACCAATGCCCTATTTGTACTCACTTTTGCGACAAGAATAAATGTCTCTTCATAGTCTATCCCATGTGTTTGGATAAAACCCTTAGCTACAAGTCTAGCTTTATACCTCACTATTGATCCATCATAGTTCCTTTTGATCCTATAGACCCACCTATTTGTGACAACTTTCATGTCATCTTGCCTAGGTACAAGCTCCCATGTCCGATTTTCATGAAGAGCATCCATCTCTTCTCTTGTAGCATTTATCCATACCTTGTCTTGACAAGCTTCTTAATATGTTCATGGTTCCTTTTCCTTCACAACCTAAGACATAAAAGCATAATGCCTAACAATGAAAATATCATATGTTAGCCTTTGAATAGGGTGTTTAAACCTCTCTAACCTCCTCTCATTACCTATGGTATAATAATTCTTCAAGTCCCTCTTTTGTTTCACATTAGAAGTCACTATCTCTTCAAAATCATCTTCATCCTCATTAGAATGGAAGTTCCTTACCACATTACCATTATAATACTGGTTGTGGCTCCATGCTGAGCTTGGTTCACCTTCCTTCTCTTTTCCTTTGAGTGATGGACTCCTTGATGGACTTGAAGTGGAGGGGCCACTCAAAGTTGTGCTAACCTGAGTTTGTTCTTCATAGACTTTTTATCCTTCCTCAATGTAGCTCAGTGATGAGTAGCACCTCCTTTAATATCAATCCGGGAAGACATGAGGATGGTATGAAGACCTCGAGCAAGTGAAGGCACAAATGTGTGAGTGAGAAGCACACAAACATGCACACACATACACACACATGCGCACACACGGCAAGAACAAAAAGAGTAAGACAATGGAATCACTTCTATTATAACCAAGTTCTCATACAAGCTCAAAACTACAAGAAGCTAGCCCCCAAAAATCAGCTCTCTAGCTCTATTTATAGTTTTTGACTAGCTTTGGCCCTGTCCAGACCTAGTGTCCAGCCTAGTTAAAAATTAGGTTCCAGGGCTTATTTGAGGGCTCAAACGAGGTCTAAAAAATATGAAAATTGGTAGGCACGTACTTCTAAGGCTCCTAAAGCTCGAGGACTCCTCGGCTTGTACAAAATGGAGCTACAAAAAGATGAAACGGTATTTACAAGGGTTTCTAGTGATGAGAATCACTTTTAAAATGATGTAAGGTTTTGAAAAATTTTAATGGGTAACCTCATTGCTAGATCTGCATGTATGCCGGTACCTGCTTCTTCCCGTATGATGCCAACACTCTCCCCCCCTAGCGTCTGTCGTCCCTGACAGACCTTTGCTCGGTAGTTTGATCAATGTAGTGCTGTAGTATGTCGGTTGCCGCCTCTTATTCTCTGATCCATAGTCCCTTGACCAGGTCTCTTTGCAAGGCATCCCAATTAACTATGCCAGGCATGTCAGGTTGTGGCGTGGTGCAAAGCTCTAAATGCATTGTTTGTTGGCACGCGAATAATTGTAGCAGATGAGTTGGGCGTGGTGCGAACACTTCTGAGTGTGATTCCCAGAACCCCGTGGTGAACATATCATCAAAGGTTTGCTTATAGCAAGCAGGGAGATATCTGATTCTTGCGTGCCATGCATAATCAACTCGAATACTCGGGGTCGTGCTCATATCATAAAGTAAGTCATAATTACCATTGCGGCTGGATGTGACGTACATTGCGGAAAGTCTTTAACACTACTTGCATCATGTCCAGTATCTTGAGCATCATCTACACAGCGACGTCAGGCATGGAGTGGAGGCGTGGCATCCAATGTCTGATGGTAGCCATCATGTAAGCTACAGTAGGTGTGCCGGTTGGGGGTGCAATGGCGGGGTAATTGAGCCATTCTTTGCAATTGGCATTGTTCATAACTTTTATGGCAAATGCCTTCCATGATCTTTTGCGTTGCACTGGCCCGAAGCAATTGTTATACTTCAAGTGCATGGGCACGTGATCCCATGTTCGTAGCATCTCCGGATAGGTCTCCAATAACTTTTGCCTCCAGGTGGGTTGGTATATGTTCCCTTTGTGGGCGTCCTCTGGAATGTCCTCGGGTTCAAATTGGGTAGCGAAAGTAGGGTACTTGTTGGTTTTATGTTTGATCTCAGCATTGTAGTCTGCCAACAGTACAAAGTATGGCTTATATTGTAACTCGGAGCTGGTTATCAGTCTTCTAGGGGCGAGGTGCCTGAAATATTCTGATTGAAGTATGGTGTCTTCAATGGTCTTCATGGCCAGCATCTGCGTGGATATACGCTCCTCATGAGTTGGCCCCATTTCTTCCACTTGTTTCATCCATGCCGAAGGGGGTTCTTCGTAAGTGTCCTGTCCCTCGTCAGTGATTCTACCTCCTGGAAGTGGTTGAGGCTCATAGCTATCTTCAAAGGTCTCTTCCACCGGAATGGTTATTGCTTCTTCCTCTGATGGGTGATCGGGTGGAGAGGGGGGTCGTTCATATTGTGACAAATTAATTTTCAATTCGGAAACTTGTTGGCATAGCTCAAGTAGCTCATTGGCCGTTGAAGATTCAGGCTCTAGTGAAGTAGCAGCATTGACCATCTCTTTAAGTTCTGCTGGGTGTGGTGGGGGCACTTGGGATCGTTGGAGTTCCTTTACCTGGTCTGCCAGTTGGTCATGTGCTTCCAAGAGGGTCGCATAGTCTTCCAATACCTGCTGAATGTGTTTTGAGGGGATAGCTTGGAATTTGGCAGGATCTATAGGTGCCCCTGGGGTGCTTTCTATGGCTGCTTTGAGATTATCTTGATTCTATTGTTGTAATCTTCTGTTCTCTTCTTGGGCAGCCGCTAGGTGGCGTTGGAGTAGAGCCATGTTTCTTTGTAGTCTTGCATTGCGGGCTAGCTGATTGAGTTGTTCTTCCATCGCCTTACCCGACTCTGTATACTTGGCTTCAAGCTCCACATTCGATTGTTGGAGAGCGGTCACCTCATGTTGTTATGTTGTATTACTCAACTCCAAGGCATTGACACGTGCCTGGAGGTGAGATGACAGAGTACAGAGCTCTTTATTCTTTTCTTCTAATAACCTGTATTCCTGTTTAAGCTGGGCGGCCGCTTCAAGCATGGTGTCTAGTGCATGACTACATGAGGTGGATGCAGAGGTGGAGGTGAAAGATGCAAGGGGTTGGGAATTGGGGAAGGGAAAGGTGGATGTGGTGTTGATTGTGGATGTATGTGGTGATGTGCGTGAAGTTACGAGTGGTGATGTTGAGACAAAAGTGGTGGTGAGTGGTCCTATGGAGGGTGAAATGTCCATGGGATCGGACGTGATTGTGTGTGAAGTGTGAATTGTGAATACTGGAATGGTGGGTGGTGTGTTAGTGGTGGCAGTGAATGTGGGGGAGGTGAGGTGGGAAAGGGACTTTCTATTATGATTCTCAATTTGTTGAACTATATTTACAAGGTTTGCCAAGAATGGGGATAGGGTGGTTTGCGTTGGTTCTGAGGGGGTTAAAAAGGGTACAGTGGGTTGGGGTTGGGAAAGAGGAAATGTATTAGTGAAGGGAAATGGGTGTGTTAATGTTTGGGTAGGGACATGTGGCTGCCCGAGAGCTAGTAGATAAGAAGGGTGACCGATGATGGTTTGTTGGGTGGCGGGGTGACGTATCTGAGGTTCGGAAAATTGGTTGGAACTGGCGGATGTAGGTAAAGGGAAGGATGGAGAAATGGTGGTGTGTAGTATGGGTTCGCTATGGGTGGATACTGGTTGTTCAGGAAGGCTAGTGGTGAGGGATTTTGAGGGCTGGATGGGAGGTGATGGTGAAGATGGTACCTGTATATTTACATCTGGTTCATCACTATTATGTTGGGCTGGCCATGTGAACTTCTTGAGTGGTGGTAGGGAGTGAGGTAGAGACTTCCATTTGAATCATTTTCCCCCTTCGTGGTCGTGTATCTAGCCTTTGTTGATCATATTGAGGAGGGTTGCGATGTAACATGATCCGCATAGCTTCTATAATCCCATATGTCTCAGCTAAGAGGTTCAATGATTCAACAAAGTGGGGGTCCACGTTCTCTGCTTGAAGCATTTGATTCACCATTGCTCTATTGGCCTCTTCTGATAGCTTATGCCTCTTTTGTACCTGCTTGATTGTTTTGTAGAGCGGTTTGAGTTGTGCGGTGTACACAGGGGCTTCCTCATCACTCTCCTCTGATTCATTCCTCTGCATCTCCTCTTGTTCATGTGTGCCTCCCGCCTGAGTGTGTTGTGCCTCATCTTCCCAATGTACCCTTCTTGCATCACTCTGTGGCCATCCTCTCTGGGATGATGATCCGGGGTCCTCAGTGTCTGAGAAGAACTCACTCTCATATAACTGTTTTGTTTGCAAGAATCTCTCGAAGTCAAAGGATGTATCTTCTGCCAATGTAGCCATTGAGGCAAACTCAGCATCGGTGGGTAGTGGAGGGGCTGATGGAGTGGGTTGTACCACACCCTTAGATTGTGGTCTTTGGAGATGGATCGTGAATGGGGCTACTTGTTTTTCTTCTCTGGGGGAAGCTTCTATGGTGACCTCACGAGGATTTAGAACCTGTGAAAGTGATCCACACATTCTTTTCGCGGGTTGAACCCTTGACTTTCACCCCTGGAAGAATTGCAACTATGAGTACTTAAGGGTCCGTGCGATTGGCACATCATAAGCGAGGCATCATGTGCTGGAAATGCAAAATGTTGAAGACACATTCGCAATGGTATAGCAATATTCGGGGTGAGGGCACACATTTCTTTCAACTTCTTGAGTTTATTGTTCTTCATAGACTCCGGTATCAAAGGATCTCGATCGGAGAGTACATGGGTGCCATACATTTGAAGGGCCTCCCTGATCAAAGTGATGTTCAACTCGAACTTTTTCATTTCCTCTTGGTTTGATAGAGAGGGCACCAGGAACGTGCCTGAATGATCTTTATCTCTTGTCGCCTTCAAAGTTGCAATCAAGTAATAGCACCTAAGGAAATCAGGTTTAGGCAGAGCTGCACTAAAATAGTCTTGCAATTCTACTTTCTGCCAGATATCTTGAAGAGAAGCTACATTTTGTAATGCTTCAAATTCTCGTGTGAAGAACTAAAAGGTCCACTAAACTCCTCCAAATTCTAACTTGGATTCCCAAATATGATCAACATCTCCGAAATCTCCTGGCATCTCATTGAACCAATGGGAATGTCCTTTTACTCTTTCTGCTAGGCCACTCGGTGGGTCCGAGATGGGAATTCTTCGCACATTCAGGAACTCTTCAGGCCTCGCTGTCAGTGGAGCCTCCACAGGCATGGTATCCCAATTGCTTTGAGTACTAGTGCCCGCCTGGGAGCTTGTTCCTGCTGCTGCTTCCATGAGACTTCTGATGCTTATCTGCTAGAAGAAGAAAGGCACATTAGTGTTGCATAGGAAACAGGATGTTACAATGGTGTTCCCTTCATAATACTAACATGAAAATCAGATGGTTAGTGGTTAGAGGTGAAGTGTTTGTGATAGATTTGAGTGGTGGTTAGTGGTTTATGTCATCCTAGATGCATGCTTTGGATATGCAATGTACTCAGAATGCACCTACATCAGAGTGGATGGATTTACAAAATTGGGTCAGGGGGTTTGATACACGGTTTATGTCTCCAAGCTTTGATAGAGGATTCGTAGCTCTTAGAGCTAATGACAGGTAAAGATTTATGAACTAGATTGTGCTCGATTTGGGACCTTTTGGGCACCCATTTCCAGACATGTCTAGGTTCGACTGAAGGTGTAGCGGTGTGAGGTGTAGGTATCTTCCTTGAGTTATTTTCCAAGGGTACTTGAGAGTGTTGATTTACGCTAGTGATTGGAGGTGAAGTTATTTGGGCTTGTAAGCAGGCCTTGGGCACCCAAATCTGTCTAGCCTTAGGGCTAGCCTTCATTGACCGCTTAGGGACCCAAATAGAAATGGTATAGCTAGGGTGTTGCCTAGGGAACTCCTTCATTTTGGTCCTTGATGGTGTGGCTCACTTGATGCTTTTTTGAGAACCTGTCTCTGGAGCCGTGGTTTTTTCCTTCTTGTGTATCCAGATCTGCTTCATGCCACAAGGTACTCGATATTGCACAGGTTGGTGCTCCTGCTTCTTGATCATCGGTCTCCTTAGTGTCGTGTGATGCTCAGCCTGCCTTTTTAGAATCTTCTTTGGAACAACTGGGAACTCCTTATTGACTTCTGTTCCTTCGGTAAGAGTGACAACCCTCTGCATCATAGAACTTTGGACAAGTACAACATTGTTATCTTTATGTATGTTCCTGGAAGGACCAAGAGTCGGTGCCTCTTCTAGTGGTCTAAGTGATTGATTTTCTAATTCAATCGTGAGGGGGTTTTGGCCTACCCAAACCTGAAGAAGTCCACTTCTTAGGTTGAGGTTGACTGCGTGATCATAGATCCAGTGTTGGCCTAAGACAAGAGGTTTGGTAAGATCCTTGTCTTCACACACTAGCACTTTTGCTAGCATGAGGACCTCTTGAATGTAGAGGGGAAGTTCCACCTCTCCCATGCAAGGGGTTTCAACTCCTCCTAGCCCTATGAGATATTCCTCAATAGGTTTGACCTTCAATTCCAATTTTTGGCAGTAAGAGAGCCGAACTGCACTAGTGGCTGCTCCTGAATCAATTAAAGCTCTCACGGTCCTTGCATTCTCTCCTTGTCCTACTTCGAGGGTCACAAAGGGTCGGCGATCAACTATCCTGTGGTGTAGCTCAGTGATGAGTAGCACCTCCTTTAATGTCAATCCGGGAAGAAGTGAGGATGGTATGATGACCGCGAGCAAGTGAAGTCACAAGTGTGTGAGTGAGAAGCACACAAACATGCACACACACGCGCACACATGGCAAGAATAAAAAAATGAGCTCTCTAGCTCTATTTATAGTTTTTGACTAGCTTCTGGCCCTCTCCAGACCTAGTGTCCGGCCTAATTAAAAATTAGATTCTAGGACCTATTTGGAGGCTCAAACGAAGTCTAAAAATTATGAAAATTGGTATGATGCTACTTCTAATACTCTTCAAGCTGGAGGACTCCTCGGCTTGCACAAAATGGAGTTAGAAAAAGGTGAAATGGTATTTACAATGCTTTGTAGTGATGAGAATCACTGTTATGAAGATGTTTTGGAAAAATTTGAATGGCCTACTTGCCAGATCTTCGTTGACTGCTTAGTTTGCTTGTGCCTTCTCTCCGCTCTGGCTCCCTTCTTTGGCTTCCTTGTCTTGTGAGTCCTTTGGTGCCTTGACTGCCGCCAACACCCCCCCTCTTTCGCGTATGTCGTCTCTGACAGACCCTTGTCTAGCTGAGCGTTGGACATAGTATTGAACCACATCTGAAGCAAGGTGGTGTTCTTCTAGTCGCAGCCCCCGTGCTAGGTCTGTTAATAATGCATCCCAATTCACTGGACCTAGGACGTCTGGATGTGGCAGCCGCAATTGATCTGAGTGGATGGTCCTCTCCACAGCGAATAGGTGGAGGAGATGTGAGGGCTTGGGTACGGATATTTCTGAGTGATATTCCCAGAACCCTGTGACGAACATCTCCTCGAAGGTCTGCTTGAAGCACGCTGGGAGGTATTTTATTCTTGCGTGCAAGGCATATATTACTTTTATTGAGGGGCTGGTGCTCATGTCATATACCAGATCTAGCCGGTAGTGAAGCCGACTCCTGAGAAGTGGGGGTCTTTGATGTTCTTGAATGTTCTGAATGTGATCAGCATTAATTGGAAGATCTTCATGCACATCTGTGCCATCACATTAGGGGTGTTCCGTAGTCGAATGCTCCAGTGACGGATTGTAGAAATCATATAAGCAACGGTGGGAGGTCCTTGAGGAGGTTCTAGATAGACATAATTTGACCACTTTGCATAGCCTTTGATGTTCTTTACAACAACAATAAACTCGGGCCACGTGCGTCTTTGGAGGACTGGAACATAACAACCTCGCATGTTGTTTCAGGGTATACACCAAAACTAAGTCTCCGACCTTCAATCCTTTATCTTTAACATGGGCATCAAAGTACGCCTTCGGTCGTTTTTTAGCTGCATATATTCTTGCGACAGCCCTCAGTCTCGTTTCTCCTAATCGTTCCAGATCGAAGATTCTAGAGGAGAGCTCATGGCCCATCCACTCATGCTCCTGTGCTATTCTCAATGTAGGAATCAAGAAGTCCAAAGGTAGCACCGCATTTTGGCTAAATACCATATGAAAGGATGTGGCTTGGAGTACCGTTTTATAGGCAACTCGGTATGCCCAAATAGCATGGTGTAGCTGTTTGTCCCAATCAGAGCGCTTATTATTCACCAATTTAGTCAACACATTTCATAGAATCTTATTTGTGCTTTCAGCTTGCCCATTAGCTTGTGGATGATAGGGGGCAGACTTCTTGTGTATAACCAAGAATTCTTGGAGCAGATTTTCAATAACTTCATTCAAGAAGTGAGTCCCTCTATCACTAACTAGCTCTATAGGTAGCCCGTATCTAGTGAAAACATTCTCAAATAAGAACTTGGCGGTCGTCTGAGCATCATTCTTTGTCGTAGCTTTTACCTCTACCCACTTGGTTAGATAGTCTGTGGCCACAATGATATATTCAGCATGTGAACCCTTAGCTGGGGGATTAATCGAACCAAAAAAGTCTATTCCCCACTTAGAGAATGCACGTCCACCCATCATAGGTTTCAGTGGCATCTCATCTTTGCATATAGGATACTGAGTTCGCTGACAGACATCACACCGCTTCACATAGGTATGTGCATCCATGTGAAGGGTCGGCCACCAAAGTCCTGCAAATAGGATTGCCTTGATCACCCGATCTGGTCCAAAGTGTCCTTCTGCTACACCTTGGTGAGCAGTTTCCAAGATCTTAAGATATTCACTCTCATGGACACATAAT
This sequence comes from Ceratopteris richardii, assembly GCA_020310875.1. Classification (NCBI taxonomy): domain Eukaryota; kingdom Viridiplantae; phylum Streptophyta; class Polypodiopsida; order Polypodiales; family Pteridaceae; genus Ceratopteris; species Ceratopteris richardii. Next base: position 162,909,608 of record CM035428.1, on the reverse strand, counting down.
CTGAGATAACCATCTTTACCACGCTTGTATAGATTATCACCAATGAGTGAGTAATCTAAGGCTTCTTGTTCTAGAATTCTTTGTCTGGCCAATGTCATATCTTGTGGGAATGTTTTCGTCCTCAGGAAGGCTACTAGTGGTTCACTCCAATCTGGCACTATGGACACTTGATAAAGAGTGGCGTGCTCCACAGGTGGTTTAGTGCAAAAGATTGGGCATTCTTTACACAACTTATGTACATTAGCTTCCATAGTAGGCCAATGCACTCCGAATCTCCTTAGTGTCTGTAAAGTTCTTTGCCTGGAATGGTGTTGCTCTAATGCACCTACATGTGCTGATTGCAACCATTTTGCGTACTCGTCCTCTTCCACAGAACAAGCCAATATCCCTTGATCTGTCTGTTTGTACATGCTTCCTGCCATGATATGGTACTTCTGGGCTTTTACTACCTCCCTATCTTGAGTGTTTATGACTGGGTGGTTAGGCTCCTATGTCAATACTGGCACTAATGGCTTAGCCCACTGAGGTACAACTTCCAAATTAAACAAGTAAGCATCAGGAAGGTCATCTGATACTCCTTGTGGGGCTTCTCCAGATGTGAGCCTAGAGAGATGGTCTGCTCTCAAGTGAGTCTTCCCTTTCCTCACCACAACTTCAAAGTCGTATTCCATTAGTAAGAGAAACCATCTTACTAATCTACCTGTATTGCATGGCTTGTTTACCAAGTACAACAGTGCTTGATGATCAGTAAAAATTTTTAACTTATTTGCAAGCAAATAGTATCTAAACTTTTTAACTGCATATACCATGCCTAATCCTTCTCGTTCAGTGGTGGTATAATTTTGTTCAGCTGCATTCAACTGTCTTCTAGCATAGGCAATTGGAAGATCCATCCAGTAGCATAATTGGATGCGTCCACGTGAACATGAAATGGGTTATTCCAATCTGGTGTGGTCAAGATTGGTGCTGAACATAATCGCCGTTTAAGCTCATTGAAGCAATTCTCACATTCCTCAATCCACTCAAAGTTAGTCAAAAGTCCATATAGAGGCTTTGCTATGATGGCATACATGTGTATAAACCGTCAGTAATAACCACAATGCCCCATGAAAGCTTGCACTTCCTTGACATTCTTTGGCCTAGGTAGCTCTGCAATAGCTCTAACTTTTTCCTCGTCTGTAGATATGCCATTCTTTGACACTATATGTCCTAGAATCTTGCCCTGCCTAACCATGAAAACACACTTTTCTGGGTTCAAGCAGACTTGATATTCTCTACATTTGTCAAAGATTTGCTTGAGCTCAGGTATATGTGTTTGTCTAATGTTGGAATGTGCACAAAGATCATCAACATAGACTTCTAAATTCTTCCTCAGGAATCCTTTAAATACATGGCACATCAATCTCTGGAAGGTAGCAGGCGCATTGGTAAGTCCAAATGGCATTACCCTAAAGGCAAATATGCCCCACTCTATGGCAAACGCTGTCTTATGCTGATCTTCTAGAGCTATGGCTACCTGATTGTAGCCCAAAAATCCATCAAGGAAACTGTATACTTCCTTTCCCGCTACTCTTTCTAGTAGATGCTCAGTGATAGGAAGTGGATAGTTATCGCGAATAGTGGCGGCATTAATCTTTTTCAAGTTAATGCACACACGTAACTTTCCATTCTTCTTGGGCACCACTATGATGGGGGATACCCCCTCAGTGTGCTCAATTTCATAGATGAATCCAGCTTCTACCAGTCTATCTATCTCCTCTTTGATCTTAGCAGCATAATTATCGTTATATGTGTATGGCTTCTGTTTAGAGGGTTTCGCGTCTGAGGTCATGGGAATTGTGTGTGAGCATATGTCTAGGTCAACACCCTTCAAGTCCTTGTAACTCCAAGCGAATACATCTTTGTATTCTCTTAGCAGGGCAATCAACTCTTGGTCTTCTTCTCCCGTCAGGTCATGCCCTATGTACGTGCATCTTTCTTCTCCTTCTTCAACGGCTACAACCACTTTCTTGGTGGTTTCTTTGTTATCATAGGGCTCCCCTGATTGCCCATAGCCATCCTCATCACAGTGTGGTGTCCATTGTTCTTCATTGATGGCTACATCCATTATTGCTAAAATTTCTGCCCAACCATGAGGTTCAAATTCTTCATCAGGGAACACTACAGGTGCATAGGCTGGGTCTTGAATTGATCTATGTGTCTCTTTTGCACCTACCTCTCTTGCTTTTTCTCTTTTCTCCTCTTCTACTGCCACTTTGCACATCCATAAGTGGGTGTCTTCATGCATCCATGAGGATCCTGATCCTATGGAATGCACCGACTCGGTATCATCTTTAGCCCTATGGATGGGGTTCCATTGGATTGGCGGGACATCTCTATGAGAGTAATCCTTGAGATTGACTTTATTCGTGACGCCTAAGTGTTGCAAATACAAAGAATTAGTTCCCCAATCCTGTACCACCTGCAACTTCCGCATAAAGGGTCTTCCCAAAATCATCTCATAGGCCTGGTTCTTGCTAAAGTCACAGATAGCAAATGTGTGCTCAAACTCTACACCACAAGTAGTGAGAGTTATTCCTTCTAACAGCCCTAAGGGTCTCTCTATGTGGCCATCAGCTATTTGCAATTTCATTCTAGTTAGCCTAAGTGCTGGTTTGCCCCAATGCTTCCATAGGGAAGTGGTCACAATTGCAACTCCGGCACCTCAGTCTAGAATTGCCTTGGTTGTGTACCCCTGATGGGTAATGGGAAGATAGGTGTTTCCTTCTTCACCTTCACTCATATCTCCTATCTTGTCTAGATGAATTTATGGCACTGTTCTATGAGAACCTACCTGGGAACGGGGTTTCGCTACTTCTCGCACTTGGTTAGCTACATGTTTCCATAAGTCTGGCCTAACTTTGAGTAGCTCTTCTAAAGTGAGGTTTCACTGCACTTTAGTGTTTTTCACTACCTCTGTGTTCCTAGGTATGACTGAGTCTTCATTTCGTACCATGACCGTGGGTGCTCTCATACAAGTAGACTTCGCTTCCCATGGGCCTGTGAAGGGTAATTCTTGTAAAGAATTGGACTCAAAGTCTAATCTCTCTTGGGATTGGGTGCTCTCCTACTCTCCATAAATGGAGGGAATATCTTGTGGGAATTGATCATGCGCATCATCCACAAGTTCAAAGGGAGGAGGAACTTCACTTTCTTTAGCTCATTTCTCTTCTTGTTTAGGTGGTTCATATGGCTTAAGTTCATGAAATACCACATCCATTGATACTATAAGCTGATTTGTGGTGGGATTTTAACATCTATACCCCTTTTGTTCTGTAGAGTAACCGATAAAGATGCACTTCTATACCCTAGAATCCTTCTTACCTTCCCTCACCTCTTGAGGTACATGGAAATAGCATACACATCCAAAAATCCTTAGATGTGACAAGTCAGGCTTCCTTTGCTTATAAACCTCATCTAGAGTAGCATCAAGAACTCTTGATATCTTCATCCTATTCATCAAGTAAGAAGTTGTATTTGCTGCATCAGCCCAATATGTAAATGGAACATTCATTTCATTTAACATGCATCTTGCTACCTCTACAATCTTTCTATTTTTTCTTTCACAAATACCATTCTCTTGAGGGGTATACCTGCATGTATATTGCCTCTTTATCCATTTATCCCACAAGAAATTGGTAAAAACCATTGGAGAAGTACTCTTCTCCACCATCTGATCTTAGTTTTGATCTTGTGGCCTGTTTTGTTCTCAACTTGTGCCTTGAACCTTTTGAATGTATCAAAAACATCCCTCTTGTGTTTGATGACATACAACCAAATCTTTCTAGAGCAATAATCAATAAAAGTTACACAGTACCTGTTATTTGCATGTGATGGTTCTCTTGGAGGTCACCATACATCTATATGGACCAAATCCAAAACCCTAGGAGCAACATAGCTTGATGGCTTGAAAGGCCTCCTAGTCTACTTCCCAAATCGGCATGCTTCACATACCTCATTCAAGTTAGGTGTGGTGAAGCTTTGAAGTCCTCAAAAAACTTCATTCTTTTGCATATTATTGAGCTTCTCAACGTTAAGATGGACAATTCTTTTGTGCCATAGATGTTGCGAACATTTGTTTTATGTAGGGTACAAGTTTCAAATTATGTAAATACCTTTGGGAAGTCTTCAAATACTTCAAGAAGGCTCATATTATTAATAAAATTTAGCAAAAATACCACGTGAGTTCTAGAACATGGTGAGTCAAATTAGTGAGTCACAAGGGAGCTTCAGTGGTGTCCTAGTGGAAGGTCGATGTGACTAGTTCTCAAAGTCCATCAATACTTTGCTTATTTGAGCACTTGAGTCATGTAATACCTCCATCCAAGTGTCTACCACGAATTTAGATGTATTAGGAAGGTTTTAGATTAGTTTCCCATGCTATAAAAAGAGGAGAAAAGTCGTGATCTTGTGGGATGTCCAAGAGAGTATCTCTATGCTACTCTAGTTTTTGTATGCAGAGCTTGCAGAGCTTGTATCTCCCTCATCATATATCCAAATTACATGTTTGATAGCTCATTTGAAAGCTCTTTTTGTCTACTTTCATAGTACCAATTTTCATAATCATTGGATTTGTGAGCTGAGAGAAACACTCTCTGCAAGTAGTGTGTGTTCTCTGTTTTTTATCCCTGCTGAAGGTCTCCATTAAACATCCAACTTGCAGAGGTCATATCTCCTTGTGTATGTATCCAAATCATGTGTTCTTTGGCTTGTTAGAAAGATCTCCAAGTTTATTTGTATTCTGGAAATTTTCAGATTCATTGGAGTTGTGAGTTAAGAGCAGTAGTCTCTGCAAGTGATGTATGTCCTCAGGTTCATCTCTGTTTCAAGGTCTCCATTAAAGCTGCATATTGCAGAGGTCATAGCTCATTGAGTATTTATCCAAATTGAGTGTTCTTTGGCTCATTGGAAAGATCTTGGTCTCTAGTATATGTGGTTAAAACAGTTTTAAAAACTTTTGAGTGAGTAGAGAGTAGTAAGCTCTGCAAGCATGACTAGTTTTCTATGATGAAGTTTGTGAGAAGGTCAACTTGTTCCTAGGGGGTTCCACCTACTTCCTGCTATACTTTGGAGGTCAATAAACTCCAACATTGGTATCAGAGCAAGTACTTGGAGACTTGGAGAAGGTTATCATACCTTGACGAAGAATTTGAAGCTATCAAAGAAGCAGTTCATCATCAACACTACACAAAGGTAGAAGAAGATTGCAAGGAGGCATCTGAAGCAACATCCAAGCAAAGAAAGGTGCACATACCTCATTTACAAGGTAAATATTATATTTCTTCTCATCACACACATTGGAAAGGAGGCTTAAAGGAGGAAGCTTAGCATTTGTATTATGGGAGACCAACATGCACAAATAGAGAAGCTTGATAAGACCAATTATCAGGCATGGAAGTTTAGAATCACAACATACTTGCAAGGTAGAGGCTTGTATGGTTTGATTGACGGCACAGATATCAAATCCACATTACCAGAGGACCCAAATCAGCAACAATTGAGGGAGTTTAGACTTTGGAATGAGAGAGACAAAAGGGTTATATTTATTTTATCACAAAATATTCAAGATTCAATGGTAGGACACATACAAGATCTAGACACAAGTAGAGATGTTTGGCTTGCATTGGAAAGGTTGTATGCTACAGGTACAAGAGCAAGGAAGATTCAACTCAAAAATGAGTTGAATAACATAAAGAAAGATACAAGGACATCGGTCAATGATTACATATTGAAAGTTAAAGAGATTGCAGATCAACTAGGATCAATTCAAGCTCATGTGGAGGACGACGACTTGGTTGCACATACTCTCAACGGACTCAAAGATGATGAGAGATGGAAACCCTTCATTACTTCAGTTTATGTCAGAGGAGAATTACCAGATTTTGATCAACTTATTGCCCTCATGGTCACGGAGGAGATGAATCTAAATGGTTCTACTTCAAATCAAAAAGGATCTCAAGGACAAGCTCTTTATGTAGGATCATCAAGAGGTGGAAACAGAGGTGGAAGAGGTTCAAATAGAGGTCGAGGAAGAAGGATCGATGATCAAAGGACTTCAAGTGGCTTCTTCAACACAAGAGGAAGAGGAAGATCAAGCGCTAGAGGTACGAGAGGCTACTACAACTACAACCAAAGACAAAGGAGTGAAGATAATAAGAACAATTGCTATATATGTGGAAGGTATGGACACTATGCCAAAGATTGTTATCAAAATGAAAATAATCAAGGTGGTAATCGAAGAGGAGGCTATTCAAGAAGAGGTAAACAACAAGGAAATTATGCAGTTGAAGGTAAAAGTGATGATTATGATTCTCTTCTTATGATGAATGTAGAAACTAAGATGAATTCCAATAGTGATGTATGGTATGTAGATAGTGGTTGTTCTAATCACATGTCTCATGATGCTTCATGGTTTTCTAATATGCATAATCCGTCATGTAAAGGTCATGTTGAAACAGGAGATGATACAACACATAAGATTATGCAGGTTGGAGATGTTGTTATGCAGGATAAGAGTAAGAAAAATTGCTTGAAGGATGTACTTTATGTGCCAACGATCACTAAGAATTTGATGTCGGTTGGTCAAATGGTAGAAAAAGGTCTACAAGTGAGATTTAATCATGCAGGTTGCTTCATTGAGGATCCAAAGCAAAGGAGGTTAATTGCTAGAGGTCAAAAACAAGGTAGATTGTTTACATTCAAGGTAAACCCAAATCATACAAACTATTTCTCTTATGGTATGCATCGAATAGCAGAGCTTGATCTATGGCACAAAAGGATTGGACACATGAATGTACACAGGTTAAAGGAGCTATCAAAGAAGAGGATTGTTGAAGGATTACCTGATCTTACTAAGCAACATATGGTGCATCTTTGTGAAGCATGTCAAATGGGTAAGCAGAGTAGACAACCTTTCAAGCATTCAAGTTATGTAAGTGATGGTTTGCTAGATCTCATACACACAGATGTGTGGGGACCTACTAAAGAGGCATCCTTGATTGGTAATAAGTACTATGTATCATTCATTGATGATCATAGTAGAATGACATTTGTGTATTTCATTAAACATAAGAGTGAGGTCTTTGATTGTTTCAAGAAGTTCAAATCATATGTCGAAAAGCAAACAGGAAGGTATATTAAGAAGCTAAGGTCTGATGGAGGGGGAGAGTATTTCTCTCAAGCTTTTACTGATTTTTTGTATGATGAAGGTATCAAAAGAGAAGTTACATGCAGGTATACTCCACAACAAAATGGAGTCGCAGAAAGAAGAAACAAAATCATAGCAGAAGCATCTAGAAGTATGCTTAATGATATGTGTTTGCCTAATTATTTTTGGGCTGAAGCTGTTAGCACAAGTGTTTACATTATGAATAGAGTTCCGACTGCTGGAGTTCATCATTTGACATCATATGAGGTATGGCATGGAAGGAAACCAAGTGTAAGTCATTTGAAAGTATTTGGTTGTGTATGTTATGTACATGTACCTAGTGAGGTGAGATCTAAACTTGATGCAAAATCAGAAAAATGTATATTTATTGGTTATGCAGATACTCAAAGAGGATATAGATGCTATAATCCTCATACCAATAAGGTTGTTGTGTCAAGAGATTTAAACTTTGATGAATCACTTTCATGGTATGAAGATAAGAATTGTTTGCAGGTCATGGATGAAAATGAAGAAGGTGTGGTTGAAGGAGATGAATGCATAGTTCAGCCATCAGGAAGTTTAAATGATGAAAGGAGTGGTCTAGATGAAGAAAGAGGATCACCTTTCAATGGAAGATTAAGGCAAGAGTCACCTCCAAGTGTTAAAAGTAAAGGTAAACTCAAACTTGTTGAAGTTAATGATGAAGGAGAGGAAATTAGTGATGTATGTGAGTATGGAGAATCATCAAAGGTTCCTAATAAGAAAGGAAGAGCATCTACATTGGAGGTAAGAAGAACTTCAAGAGTAAGTAAGCAACCTCAAAGGTATACTTATGAATCTTTCATGAATACTCATTATGCTTTTATGACAAAAGTTGAGCAGGAAAATGAACCAACATGTTATGATGAGGCCAAAGGAGATGAAAAGTGGGAGAAAGCAATGAGAGAAGAAATGGAAGCACTACAGGATAACAAGACTTGGAATTTAGTTCCAAGTACACCAAAGCAAAAGGTAATTGGTTGCAAGTGGGTTTTTAAGATTAAAAGAAATAGTGATGGTAGTGTGTCTAGATATAAGGCTAGACTTGTAGCAAAAGGATATAATCAAACTCAAGGTGTGGACTATGAGGAAACATTTAGTCCAGTAGCAAATATGGCAACGGTGAGAACTTTGTTGGCTTTAGCTGCAAGTAAAAGGTGGAATATATATCAACTCGATATAAAGAATGCCTTTCTTAATGGTGAGTTAAATGAAGAAGTGTATATGTCACAACCAGATGGTTATGTGGATGCAAAATATCCTAATCATGTATGCAGGTTAAAGAAGGCATTGTATGGTCTTAAGCAGGCACCAAGAGCATGGAATGCAAGGTTGGTAAAGTATCTTATGCTGCAAGGATACACAGCGAGTCATGCTGATCCTTCACTTTATGTAAAACATGTAGATGGCATGTGTGTCTATGTATGCATTTATGTGGATGACTTGTTGATTACAGGGAATGATGCAAAAGCAATTGATGAGATAAAAGGTAATTTGGGAAAGGAATTTAAAATTTCAGATCTTGGTTTGCTCAGATACTTTCTTGGGATTGAAATTGTGTATAGCGATGAAGGTATGTGGTTGATACAAAGAAAGTATATATGTGATATGCTGAAAAGGTTTGGTATGCAGGAATGTAAATTTGTTTCTACTCCAATGGAATGTAATGTAAAGCTGAGTGCAAAGGAAGGTGATGAGTTGCATGATATGAATGTATATAGATCCATGGTAGGATCTTTGATTTATGCAACAAAAACTAGACCTGATATATGTTATGCAGTGGGAGTATTGTCACAGTTTATGCATGAACCTAGAGTACCTCATATGCATGCAGCGAAAAGAGTGCTTAGGTATTTGAAAGGTACAATGAACGAAGGATTATTTTATAGTCATGATATTGATCTAACTCTTAAAGTCTTTAGTGATGCAGATTAGGCTGGAAGCAAAGATGACAGAAGATCCACAAGTGGATATGTGGTAGTAGCAGGAAACAAGACATTAACATGGAGTTCAAAGAAACAGCCTACAGTTGCTTTATCTTCTACAGAGGCTGAGTATAGAGGTTTAGCATTGGCTACTACTGAGGTTATGTGGTTTAAAAAGTTGTTTCATGACTTGAATGTGCAGGTTGATGTACCACTGATATATGGGGATAACTTGAGCAGCATTCATATGACCTCAAATCCTATTTTTCATGCTAGAACAAAGCATATAGAGGTTCACTATCATTATGTTCGAGAGAAGGCCATGAACAATGAAGTGCAGGTTTCTTTTGTTGGAACAAAGGATCAAGTTGCAGATATCTTCACCAAATCCTTGGATGGACCAAAGCTTCAAAGATTCAACTATATTCTTGGCATGAAGGAAATACCCTTTGAAACTTGAGGGGGAGAATGTTGCGAACATTTGTTTTATGTAGGGTACAAGTTTCAAATTATGTAAATACCTTTGGGAAGTCTTCAAATACTTCAAGAAGGCTCATATTATTCATAAAATTTAGCAAAAATACCACGTGAGTTCTAGAACATGGTGAGTCAAATTAGTGAGTCACAAGGGAGCTTCAGTGGTGTCCTAGTGGAAGGTCGATGTGGCTAGTTCTCAAAGTCCATCAATACTTTGCTTATTTGAGCACTTGAGTCATGTAATACCTCCATCCAAGTGTCTACCACGAATTTAGATGTATTAGGAAGGTTTTAGATTAGTTTCCCATGCTATAAAAAGAGGAGAAAAGTCGTGATCTTGTGGGATGTCCAAGAGAGTATCTCTATGCTACTCTAGTTTTTGTATGCAGAGCTTGCAGAGCTTGTATCTCCCTCATTATATATCCAAATTACATGTTTGATAGCTCATTTGAAAGCTCTTCTTGTCTACTTTCATAGTATCAATTTTCATAATCATTGGATTTGTGAGCTGAGAGCAACACTCTCTGCAAGTAGTGTGTGTTCTCTGTTTTTTATCCCTGCTGAAGGTCTCCATTAAACATCCAACTTGCAGAGGTCATATCTCCTTGTGTATGTATCCAAATCATGTGTTCTTTGGCTTGTTAGAAAGCTCTCCAAGTCTATTTGTATTCTGGAAATTTTCAGATTCATTGGAGTTGTGAGTTAAGAGCAGTAGTCTCTGCAAGTGATGTATGTCCTCAGGTTCATCTCTGTTTCAAGGTCTCCATTAAAGCTGCATATTGCAGAGGTCATAGCTCATTGAGTATTTATCCAAATTGAGTGTTCTTTGGCTCATTGGAAAGATCTTGGTCTCTAGTATATGTGGTTAAAACAGTTTTAAAAACTTTTGAGTGAGTAGAGAGTAGTAAGCTCTGCAAGCATGACTGGTTTTCTATGATGAAGTTTGTGAGAAGGTCAACTTGTTCCTAGGGGGTTCCACCTACTTCCTGCTATACTTTGGAGGTCAATAAACTCCAACAATAGATGAAGAGCTGCAATTTTAGATGACCCACATGCAATGAACATATACTTACTAGAATCTGCCTGGACTCCAAGTGTGAAAATCCTCCCTTGCCTTTCACCTTTTGCAATGAGCTTGAAGCCATTCTTTGGATCTTCTATGAGGCATCCTTTGTCATTGAATTCGACCTGATAACCCTTCTCTACCATCTAGCCAACTGAATCAGATTCTTAGTAATCGTGGGAACATGCAATAACTCTTTAAGTGTAGTGCTCTTAGTTCCATTTTGAAATCTAATGTCTCCAGTATGTCTAATGACATGCTCGATGTTATCACCTATCGCAGCACACCCTTTGTCCTTAGGAACGTGCAAATTAGTGAACATATCTATCATACATGACATGTGGCTACTACAACCGCTATCTATGTACCACTTTTCATATTTGTCTTGCAGATGATCCTTATAGGCATGGCTCATGGTTAACACTTGGGTCATTACCTTCATTAGAAGCATACTTAGCTTGATTCTTCTTTGAGGGGCATTCATTTGCCTAATGCCCTTGCTTTCCACTTGAATAACACTCACCTCTCTTGCCTTGATTCTTGTAACAACCTCTGCCTCTACCTCTTTGGTTCTTTCATTTTCCTTTGCCATAGGATGTGCTAGCTTCGTCTTCATTCGTGTCTTTGGAGTGATTTTTTCTTCCTTTGCCTCTATGTCTCTCTCTAGCATAGATTGAAAACATTTACCTTTGTTTCCTCCTTGAAGCATCTCCTCTTGATCATAAGTGTGGTAAGTTGATCAATGTAAGGCATGTTCTCTCTAGCATACAAACAAGAAGTGAATAGCCTCCAATTGTCATCTTCCTTGAGACCATTCAAACAATAGGCTACCATGTGATCATCATCCACTTGGGTACCTATTGTTGTGCGGGCTTCGTGTGCGAAAAATATATTGTCATCACTAGTTTTTTGGTTTTAAACAAAATAAAGCTATTTTGATGAATCCACAAAATCCATTTCTTGAGGAAGTGACAACATGGTGAAGCACCTCGATGCAAGGTGATGGAAGAGCAAGCTGCTTGAAGAAGATATTGTTCTGATTTTAAGGGGAAAGGGAAATGTGACACTATGTTTGTGATTTTTGTTTTGGTTTATAATTATTAGACATGATAAGGAAAAAGGATAGATTATAGAAACCGATTGGCCAAACCACAATACATTGTGGTCATTCTTGGATAAACCTTTTCCATGATTCTTGTAACACACACAAAAACATATTTGATTCTTCTATTTTGTAGAGACATAACTAGAACACGGAGTTAGAAACCAATTTAGGCCATTGTCGTTGCTCACTATATGCACATTTGCGACTAGCACATCCTCTGAATTGGTTAGGGTTTGCACATGGCTCCATGCTTTTCTTCATCTTTTTAGTTTTGTTATATGTTGTGTTGAAATCAAAAAAACAATTTTCTCCACTTTATTGTAGATAACTTATGTCCACGTCTAATCCTTCAGGAATAGAATAATTGAATTCAAGATCATGCGTCTTTAGAGAAAATGATGGGTATGCTAAATTCTTGGGTACTTTTATGCTTGTGCATTCTTCATCCCTAACTCTTGTTGCCATAATTAGTGATCATAATTAGTTTTTATATCCTATTATTTGATAGTTGTTGTCCTTCCTTCATAACCTAGAAATCTTGTCCTTTGAGTTTTCCTAGAGAAAGGATGTACTTGCACTAAAATCTACCTCCATACTATTCTATTTGTTGTATCTTCTTAATGGAAAGTTTCTATTCTAAATCTTCTCATCCAAGTAGTGCTTGGAATGATAGAAACAAATATTTTGATAACGTATTACAATAAACATATTTAAATGCACCATTTATTAGAAATCTCTTTCTTTAAAGAAAGTAGAAAAGAATATCTCTACAACATGCATCCCCTCCAATCATGCACAACCTTTGGATGGGCCAACAAGTACCATTTTGGTGCTTCAAAAAATCAACTTCCATATGGATTATAAACTATGAGAGAAAATTTCAAGTACATGGAAATTTAAGAAATGTGCATATGCAAGGTTGTATGAAGTAACCATAGCATATTTTTAAATATACATGATAAAAAAAATGATACAAAATACAAAGTAGTTGACATTCGATGACAAAGCTTGTATGCTCCCTCACACATATCATGTGTTTATTCAAAATTTCTTTCCATCACTCAAAGTTCATAGGTAAATCTCAAAATGTGCTTTGCTATAAGGTCATATAGTGAGACCCTACCATGCATAGTTTATGTCCATATTCAAAATGATCATGGTGCATACAAAGACATATGGTTGTCATCAATGAGGTTTATGAATGTTTTAAATGAAGTCAAATAATTGAATATGCTATTTAGAAGTGCAGATAGACATGCAACTATCAAAAATACAAACATTTTTTGGTGCATAATTTCATGCATACTCTAAGTCCAAAAACACTCAACATGGTGCAAAAAATGAAATAAGGGTTGAAAGGAAATCTACCACTCAATCTCGTGCTCAACACTCTCATCCCTCTCATCACTCCTTTCACTCTCATTACTTCCAACGAATCTCATCATATCATAACCATTAAAGATAAATGTTTTGAAGTTTAATGAATTTGTTCATGTCTCATAAAAACATCAAAAGTGAGTTCCAAAAACATGTTTACATTCAATCCGCACTACAAATCTCTCATAGAGTCCCCTCATCTCTTTGAACTCTTCATCTTCATCATGAACACCTATAAAAAAGCTTTTCAAAGCACATTAGTAGCATTAAGGATATTCTTTGTCATCACAAATCTCTTGAAACATATATTTACTATTCTTCTTCTTGAATGATTCTAAAGGTTCAAAAGAATTGTTCAAATTGGTCTCAATCTGTCATATAATTTTCCCAACTATTCCTAGCACTTTTTCTCTATTTTCCTGTTCATCATTTGAATCAATATCTTAATCATTGTTTGAAATTATATTGTGATATTTATCTTGTTCATTAGCCTCATGTTCATCTTGATTATTGGCTTGATTGAGATTGTATAAAGCTTTATCAATTTTAAGCTTTGAAGATAGAAAAACTTATCATTATCAAAACAATTGGGAAAAGTGCTACATATACAATTCCATCATCCTTAGTTTTGATTTTAATTGACTTTTCATTCTCTTCATTTTCTCTTTTAATCGTTCATTCAAACATTTACCAAGCTTTTTTGTATCTATATGTAATTTTTCATCTTGTTTCACTATATTAAATGTTTCATGTTTTGCAAATGAGAAATTACCTTCATGATTGTTAGATTGAGACTTGTTATGTTTCTTTGGTATAGAATGCTTCCTCAATCTATTGAATACTCTTTGGATTATTTCTTGATTGTTCAAAATATACTTTCATCCCACCTCTTCCTAAATTCAAGCAAATGATCATAGTAGTTACAATTTTTCTTTTAATTTCAATTACCAAACTATGTCTAGATGTGTTTTTGCATGCAATACAATTCCCATACATATGATCTAAATGATCACACCAAAAAAATCTTACAAGTCAACCTTGGACTCTATTTGATCTTCTATGTATAGCTCGAGTGAATCTTCTATGGTCAAGTAAAGGGTTTTGTTCAATAGACTGAATAGATATACTTTGAATTTGTACTTGATGATCATTTACACTTTAATGTTGCAATTTTTTCCAATTGGTTGGATAAAGTCTCTAAAATTTCTTTTAGACTTGAAATTTCATAACTAATAGTTCCATCCAAAGACCGAGACTGATTATCAACTCGTGTATCTAATGAATTAATGGCATTTGTAATTTGTGCCATTGGTTGAGTCATATTGAGATAAACACAATCAATGAGTATAGAAAGCACACACATATAAAGGTTGTTTGACATCATGTTCAAATGTTGTTGTGGGAATCCAAGTGTGCACAGAGGGCACAGTGTATGTGAAAGGGACTAAAAGTGATGCCTAGTCTTCTCGGTTACATTTTGTCACATAATCCTAGTAGGAGATGGTTGAACCATGCCTTAAGAGGGGGGATTAGGAAGTAATCCTCAACCATGTATTTTGGGGCAAGTCGTTAGCCCATCACACTCCTAACTAAGAGGTTGTGAGTTCAGTTCTCAACATTGGTATCAGAGCCTAGCTAAGAAATTGGGCAAGAAGGAGGTTTGTGCCTCATTCGTGGGCACTTGGAAAAAGCGCTTATCCGTGGTGAGTGTGAAACTACCCTTAGATGAAGGCGCATGGGCATTCGGGCACCCACAAGGGGTGGGATAGGTCCAAAATTGGTCCATGTGCTGGAGTTTGAGGTTGATGGAAGCACTCATGCATGGAAAGCGGGTCCAAGTTAGATGGTAGGGTCCACAAGTGAGCATTGAGGACAATGCTCAATCTAAGGGGGAAGGAATGTCACATAATCCTAGTAGGAGATGATTGAACTATGCCTTTAGAGGGGGGATTAGGAAGTAATCCTCAACCATGGCTTTTGGGGCATGTGGTTAGCCCATCACACTCCTAACCGGGAGGTTGTGAGTTCAATTCCCAACACATTTCATTTCCAAGACATTGGTGTGCACTTGGGGAAGCAAAAACTCATGTATAAATTTCTTGTTTGCATCATGCTCTTGAGCTAAGACAAAGGAAATGTTAGGCTTTAATGGTATCTCATAATTTTTAGCTGTTTTAATTGAATTCATCTTATCATTCATTATCAAAAAATTTACCTCATATAATTTTGGTGATTATTAAAATATTACCAAAGAGCTTAACTTGATGAAAATTTGGATTTGTTGACAAATAATGAATTCAATTCGTTTTGTTTTAGCATAGCTCAGGCAAAAGGCTTACACTTCTGCATCTCTCAAGAATTCAACATAGGTTTTCTGACTTCAAGCGAATCAAATTATTCATTTCAATAGCAATATGCTCTAAGAATATTCCATATAGTTTATTTATGCTTTCCATGTGATGATGTTGAGAAAAGTCGTTGTTAATGCAAGAAATATGATGCAAGAAGAAGCTATAGGAATCTCTACAAAAAGCTCATCTCCTAATCTTTTAATATTGATCCACACAAGAAAAGCCAAGACTTGCATGTAATTCAATGTTAGGGATTGAGTTGACTTAGAAGTTAGGGAACATTAACATTTTACATAAAAAAACATTGTTGATGTGGAGTATTTTATTAATCATGAACAGATATGTGTACATGCTTTACTTGTGAAAAATTGCAAACATGGAATCTAAGATTCCCCTTCCTAATACTTATCTATCATTGTGCACTTCATGTTGTTACAACATGTACAACTCAGGTTGCAATTATAGGACATCGATATTGTTTCAAAGGCCTCTTCCATACGGTTAGTAGGGATTGTGAGGAGTATTCTTGGAGATTCGCAAAGGTAAGAATGAATAAGTAGACAATTGATGGCTTTATAAATTTTCAGATGTCAAGGAAAGATAATTGAATACTATTGAATGATAGGGCGCTCTCAAAAGCCTAATGGTTACATAACATAGATTCAAAATCTAGAAAATGAACTAGGCGAATGGTATCTATAATAGAACTATGTAGAGAAGAGACAAAATAAGGAGGATGAACTCTAAATGTATTATAACACACTTAGAATATAGTGATTAATGCAGATAACATCATTAGCACTTGTGTTCATTACATTGATGTTTTTTATTTTCTTGTGAACTATCTGGCAAGACCATCTGCAAAAAACAACTGCTCATTCAAATCTTTTATTTTTATAAAAAAACTATCCATAGAATCTCTTTCAATCATATGCTCACTTTCCAATCTTTTTTGGAGGTAAGCAACACTAGCCTCATTTCTTGCTTACTATAAAGTGGTAAGTGTATCCCAAGCATCCTTTGCTATTTTTCAAGAGTGAATGTGAGGAACACAATTTTGACAAACAAAGCTATCAATGGATGTGCCTGGGCATGCTAACCCATCAAAGTTGCTCTATAGTAGGTGCAATAGGAACCATAGCACAAATAGGAATTGGAAGATCTTCATCTTCAACACCATTTGCATCATCTTCAATAACTCTTTGCAGGTGTAGTAGGACATTTTTCAAGACCCTGCACAATATTCGAGATTCCTTATTCCACCAATACATGACACATCATATATGCCCATAATGTGTAATTAGTGCCATCCAACTTTTCCACAACAACCAACATACCGAATACATCATTCCTTTGAGCAATGCTACTAATTCAAATACCGTGATGGAGAAAAATGACAATGTTTCAAAACGTTGAACACAACTACCCTATCGAGCTCTACTAAACTTGTAGCAGAATTCAAGGTGCTTGTATTGGCAAACCAAAACCTCTATATATGTTTGGCACAAAAGGACAAAATCATCTGCATAGGTGTTGTGATAGTCTGTTGGAGGCCAAAACAAGCTTGTATCAAAATGAGCTCAGGTGAACTGCTAACCACCTTGAGTATGCTCAACAATTTTCCTGCGATTTTGAGATTATGACTAGAGGGGTGTTGATGATGCCCTAGATGAACAGATGACTTGCTCTAAGACCAATCGTTTGAGTTTCGCGTCTGCAAAAGGCATATATACAAGCTCGGGGAAAAAATCTCCTTAAGAGGGAAAAAACACCTTGGTGTTTCTATGTGTGTTCAGACACATCACTATCGAGATATATCAAGAGTGTACATTAAAATGCAACACCAAAACAATCACTAGAGCATATGAACACCAAAACATCTAAATGCCGAAACATTCCAAAAATATAGTCGGTCTACTTTTCATTCATGTGTTTAAGCCTTTAGCTAAGGTTTAAGGCTTGATTCAGCCACATAAAGCATCAAAGCAAGCTCTTAGTGGGTAGACATGGGCTTGGGACACCTAAAAGAGGCCAAGGAAACTTAAAAGGAGGAAAAAGATGAAAAAAGTGATCAACAAGAGAGATGCACGAGATTTTAAAGAGAACTTCTTCAAAATGACTCCAAAAGACACATTTAACTTAGGATTATTATTTATACTTCAACGATTGACCCTCCATACTCAATGTCTGATGAACTTAAAGCTAGTTCTCTTCTCTCCTTTGAGGTCCAAATTAAGCTTTGAAAAATCCTTAAAAAAATCTAGGAGGCTTGGCCAAGGCTCATTAAGGTCAAGGCATCCTTGGCCTTTACAAGTGTGCAATAGTTTTCAATATATGAGTTTCGAATCTATAGTAAATCTCCACTAATCCCTCAAAAATAGGTGTAGTTGGGTTATGTGAAGCCTCTAAAGCTTGAAACTTCTTCCTTTGATGTTTATTATTGCTTTTCTTTATATCCAACAGATCTTGATGCATTCCATGGGAAAACATTTGTGTGGTTCCCTCTTTTCCTTCCACCTCCGCTCTCCTTTCCTTACTTTCATTTCAATTAACAGCCAACAAATCCGCCCTCCCTAGATTCTTTTGTCCTCAATATGCATGTTGATTGGGTTGTCAGGATCATAGTTAAATGGTTGCTTTTGGAAGCTATGCCTCTTTGGTGATGCTTTTGACCCAAGTGAACCATTCATTTCAATTCCGAAAGTGTGGTTATTGATGGTAAGAGAAACATTTCCTACATACATACCTCCATAGCTATGGTTCGCACCCTTGAGCGAAATTTAGTTTACCAAATATCTCTAAGTGATGCTCCCAAAATCAGGTCTGGAATGCTTCCTCAAAAGCTTGGAGGTAGTGGCTAGGGAAGTATTATAACGAGTATAAGAATGCAATCATAATCTTGAGTTCTAGTGTTTGCCTCAGATCAAGAAGTAATGACATTATTCTAGATGTGAACCTTAGGTGGACAATGCAAGGGGGCCTTAGTTCTATTGAAAGTCGCTAGACGTACCTTAATCATGAACAAGATCTTGATTAGCATTTCATAACCTAGATCCATTTTTTCCCTCTAGTATGCTATAGTGTTGAACATGTGGCTCCATGATGGGACCTTCTTGAGATGGGATTCCATGAGCACAATAAATATCATTTGTCAAATTTTCTTTTCCAATTTCACTTCTTTAGCCTCTATTGTCCATGCATGTGTAAGGTGTGGCACCACAAACATATTTGTGAGAGCGTAGTGCAAGCTTTGGCTTCTATGGAAAAGTGTTTCAATGCTTACGTCCTTCAAGCAATGGGAAATATCCCATCTAATGCTAAAAATCTTCCTTATGATACCTCTCAAAATCTTCCCATGGAAAATCATGCCTTTGTCAAGCTAAAGTGTCATCTCTTCATGCTGACATCGGTCAACAACCCCCTAGGTCATTCTCTCTAAGTCATATATTGCATATACCTATGCTTGTTACTGATAAAGTAATGGTGGCCTAGATTTCTACTCGCTTCCATGAACACAACACACCATTGAAGTTTTAAAAGCACATAAAGAAGAGTAGCAGTGTCATTGAAGTCAATGATCCACAAGATACCTACAAACAAGCACATGCATCGGCACCAAAGCTTCCAACAGAGCGCAATGCATATCCAAAATAATGAAGGCTGACGAGGATCCTACAAAAATACCAACTATTACACTCTCCGATAGAGAATGTGTGCCAAGATCCAAAGGAATCATATTAGAGTAAACATTGAACGGGTTAACATTGTGGGTTGAAGAATTCTATGGTGCTTCATCCTTGCAAAATCATGAGGATCCTCATGATTTTTCAAATCTTAGATAGACCATGGTGTATTTTCTCTTGATGATGATATTTGAAGACATTAAAATGTTTAAGTTCCTGATTGAGGTTTGTATGCATAGACATTCCGCTGACAATCAACTAGAAACAATCAATTACAATGGGGAAGTAAATGTGATAAATATGCTCGTTGTTCTCATGATAATATATGGATCGGAACTATATAAGATTCTATGGGAGAAATTTTATGAATCTTTTGAATCAAGGATGTTGGTTTGTTGATATATTTAGGTAGTGATGTGTGTGAACACACTAGGATTGTCGGGGCATTTTTTTCCCTCTTTAGGAGGGTTCTTCCCCCAGCTTCTATATATGCCTATTCCCCTAAAGTATTTACCTTTGTGCATTCTAGTGGTAATACATTCTGTATTGTGTGTTGTGCTGCAATCTTCTTCTTCAATATGCAATTGTAAGAAGTCCTCTCCCTTTAGTTACCATGGGATTTCGGTCCTCCATGATAAGAAGATCAAATTTAAGTGGACCACCCATTAGGGTGATGAAAAAAACATTAATCTTCTCTGTAACCCCCTCTAAAACATAGGTTTCCTACCGTATCTTGGTCATAAGCATTGTTGCACATTCGAGCCATCCTATCCCTGCTTTGTGGGGTAGGGTGGATCCCAAGGGTACTATACCCCTCCTTTATACGATTGTTTTCTAATGAATTGAAGCAAGGGAGACTAGGTATTTCCAAATTTCCTTCAAAAGAAGAAAATGGAATTGAAAGATCCTAGTGCGTTGCGTTACGTTTTGGGCATTGACTTTAAACATACAAAATGAGGTATATGGATATCCCAAAAGGAAATATGCCTTGAGTATGCTCCAAAAGTATGATATGGATGATTTTAATCCAATTTCTATGCCATTATGATCATAACTTGAAGTTGGATGTTACCACACGTGAAGCACTAGATAATGCTACTATGTACAAGAGAAATGTGGAAAGTTTGATAGATCTCATGATTACAATTCCTAGTCTAAGCTACACTATGGGACTTCAGAGTGAGTTTATGCAAGTTCCTAGGAAGCCACATTTAGATGCTTTGAGATGCAGGCTATGTTATCAGAGTGCTAATTTGAATTATGCATTTTTTAATGAAGATTGCATGGAATTGCAGGTTCATGGATATACCAATGCAGATTGGGTTGATCGTCATCAAAATAGAAGATATACTAGTGTTTTTTATTTTTATTTGGGAGTGTTTTTGTTACATGGAGGAGTAAGAAGTAACAAAGTGTTGCTTTTTCAAGAATAGAGGCTTAATATAAAGGTGGTGCAATGGCAACCAGTGAGGCATCATAGCAAGAGATGCTACTTGCATATTTAAGTATAGAAGTGCACAAGTCTATAACCATTTATTGTGATAATATTAGCAACATAAAAGTAACAAGAAGTCCTATTTTTCATGTTAGAACAAATCATATTGACATACATTATCACTTCATCAGAGAAAAGGTATTGGCAAGTGATATTGATCTTGTGTATGTGAGGTAGGTTGCTAATATTGTCACAAACGCACTTGGAGTAGAGAATTTGAAGGAGTTTTGAAGGATTCTTGGGATTATAGGACATGATGATGAGCTTAAGGGAGAGTGTTGAGATATCAAGCTCGACATCTGACGATCGAGGATGACACGTACCACCTTTTCTTTTCGCTGACATGTAAATCAGTCATGTTGATATATATCAAGGATACGTTTAGTGAGTTTCACTAGCTTTATCTATTGAGAGTGATGATGTATTTGTTAAGAATCACTAATTCGTAGACATTTGGGTTTTTTTTTTTTACGCATTGCTCTTTATATATTTGAGTGGGCGTATTGTTATAATAGTTCATCTCTTATACATTCTGTTTATGTAGTAGAAGAAGTAGAAGGTTTTCAATCTGTGTGTGCTCTTCTCTTGGTATGTCAGAGTGCGACAGAGAGCTCTTGCTCTTCACAATGTGCACCACCTCTACACCCCTTTGCCAACTAAGAGGCAAGATAGGCTCAACATGTATGCAACCTCTTCCAAGCTCCCCCGCTCTTGCCTCATATATTTGTACATATGATGTATGAACATGTGGACGTACAAATTGGTGCCATGCAACATTTAGATGTATGCCATTTAAAATGAATTTACTTAGGTCCTATGTTTCATCATGATCTTCATGTTCCTATCTTCTTAGTTCTTTTAGCAGGGTATCAAGATGTGGAGGTGATTCTTGCAGAAAACTAAATACAAGTACCCAAGACGTATACAAAATATATGGCAAAGACATATTGATCAATCAAGAAGATCTGTGTTACGTAGTCAATACGCACGTCTTGAGTGATGTGATGGTTAGATTAACGAGAAAGTCTCCAACTCGTGACCATATATTTAGCGATGTCACGTAATTATGTATGCGGGCATCCAAGACTCCCCCTTAACTAAAGTACGTGTTAAATCATTGCGTTATTTAATTGAATCTTAAATGTTTCCGGCCGAACTTCCTCTTTAAAAGAAAAAAAGTTTCCGGCATAGAATAAACTGTTACCTCCCAATGGTTTGCTTAGCATATCCTCCACATGTGGTGAGTGGATATGTAGTTGAGTTGAAGCTTCTTTTTCTCAGTGAGTTCCCAAAGATAGTGATATTTGAGTTCCATGTGTTTGGTCTTCTCCGAATGCTTCGAGTTGCTTGCAAGATGAATACACGGGTGGTTCTCACACAAAATCTTCAATGAGATGGCTCTCGAGGATAATAATTCTTGTAGCATAGCTTGTATCCAAATGCCCTCTAGTGTGAAACGGCAAGCAAGATGTTCATTTGCTACGAGATGGATAGTGCAAGGTGGGGCATGGCCTAGTCTGTTATGCCACAAAAGTGGGGATGTAGGGGATGAAGGTTTTGTTGCAGCAGAAAGCAGTATTATGGCATGGTGAGTTTGGCCCAAGAGATACAACTATCCTATGTGAGGACAAGGGACAAAAATAGTTGCACTAGTGGAAAAGGTGTGAGAAATGAAACAAGAGTGAGCCTGAAAAAGGACACAGTTTGAGCATGACACTAATTTAGATGTAGAAATGAGATTTAGTGTAAGATGTGGAACATGATGACTTGGTCATCTCAAAGTTATAAGGGTGTAGTGCCTATCTGGATGGCGGGTTGGATATGATTTTTCTAAAATCAAACATTGACAACTTGCACTAGGAGATGTTTGGGGTCCTCAAGGATAACTTTATTTGGCACACGGGTGAAAAGGGACTAACTCTAGTCATGCTTTAACTTTGTCCTTAAGTGAGTGTGGTAGAAGAATAAAAGGTCAATTTTAGATATGAGAAATGAATAAGTACCATTCTCTCTCATTCAATGTTTAGTATCTAAAAAGTGACGTTAATTCATTTTTCCAAACTTTGTGGAAGATCTAGTCAGAGAATATCCATTCTCTCTCTAAAATGCTTTTTTTTTTCAGATTTATTGCTAGAATCTTGTTAAGTATTTTTTTCTTAAAAGTCATGAAAAGATTTTTAGAAACTCTCAAATGCTAGTACTAAGATTTTGTGGCAAGATGTACTTTCTAGCCTCTCTCTTTTCGACAAGATTTATTCTCTCACCACTTTCCACTATCTTTCTCATATCTTCTCTATCCATGAGATTAAGCTTAATAGGGCACACAATATGCACTGTTGTATAGAACATTGTACACATTTGCATGTGGATTGTAACCTAAAACTGTTGTATAGAACATTGTACACATTTGCATGTGGATTGTAACCTAAAACTGAGAAAGCATCAACACATGGAATCTATTTCAAAACTTGGAGGATTCATGAAGAAAAGATTGTGAAGAGCAAGGCAAATTTTGTCTTTCTATTTTATCTTATTTTTTAATGCTTCTTGAATAGTACTCGCAACACACATACAATAGGTATCTCTCGTGATCAATTTTGGAAAGACATGATTCTATAGAGAGGAGATCAGGAGGTCAAATGGTCAAATACAATAAAACCCCAAGAAACTCTACAGATATCTGAGAACCCATCAAATAATCCTATTTGGGAGACACTTAAGCATGAAATCTACAAATAAATTGTGGTGTTCATAACACCACACTAGATGTTGGATGTTTGTGATATAACACGTATAAGTTAGAAGGGATATGAGGCACGTTTTAATACTTTTATACTACACGAAAATCAAAGGGACTCATGCATCCCCTACTTCCAACACCATTCAGTCTACATATGGATTTGAAGGAGTCCAATACAAAGTTTTAAAGCTTGCTTGATGGGTACAAATATGTTGAGGGTTCAGTGTAGTCGCCTAATTCAAATTCATTTAATTATTGTGAACACAAAAATGCTTACCTTGATTTTGAAAGAGTGCAAAAAGCAATGGTTGAGTACTATGGAGTTATCCTTTACTTTACAACTAATCCTTATTTGAAATACTTTACAACTAATCCTTATTTGAAATACATATTACTTGGACAAGATTACAGATGTCCAATGCTTGCCCCCTTCAGCCTCCACTTGGCCATGAATGTGTATCATACAACATCAAAACACCTTCTTGAGAGTGTAATGCCAACTTTAGTCTCTTTGCAAGAGTGTTTCAATGCTTATGTCCCTCAAGTAATAGGAAATATCCTTCTGAGACTCTCTAAAAATCTATGCATACCAAATCATGCCTTAGTCAAGTTAAAGTATCCTACTATCGTGTTGACAATATCTTTGAAAAACTTGTTGCATCATTCCCTCCAAGTAACACCCTTCTCATGCTCTCTAATTACACATTGCAAAAAGCTATGTTTGTTGTTTTCAAGGCAAAGGTGTGATAGTTTTCTAGCCACTTCCATAATTATAACACACTAACAAAGTTTATGGAGCACACAAACAAGAATATTGATGTCACTGAAATGTAACTTGTGCAAAACAATGATGTCTATGACCCATAATCTACCTACAAACAAGTGCATGCATCAACCCAAACTCTACAATGGAGTGCAATGCATATATAGGACAAATAAGGCTAACATGGATCCTACACAAATACCAATATTACTTCTCTCAACATCGACAATGTGCATCACTAAAAAATTGATCTATACGAATCGTGCCATGGTACACATTAAATGGTTTAAGATTATGTGTTGAAGCATTCTACGGTGCTTCAGTCCCATAAATTCATGAGGATGCTCAAGATTTCTCAAATCCTTATTTATTTTAAAGAAAGTTCAATCATTGAAATCTTGTCTTCCATACTAGCTTGAACTAATTAGAAAGTACAATAAAAGGCAAGCATAGCACCCATGAGACAATACTCCACATCCCACAATGCAAGGGTTGGATTCCTAGCAGCTACTAGGATATAGAGCCCGAAGGCTTGTGAAGATAGAGACTAAGAAAGAACCATCATACAACCAAACAAGATTGTTTGTTTGAACAGCATGATCGAGAGGCCCAATGATCCCAAAAGGGGCTCATTTAACATCTCACCACCTATCTAGTGAGGGGTGTCTGATCGTAGCCCACATTAATTGAACCCCTTGCCCAACCTTGAGAGGCAGAGGGCCCAACCAATGGTGCTAATGGTGTTGGATAGGATTTCTCAAATCCTGGACAGGATGGTGTACATTCTCTCAATGATGATATTTAAAGACATTCAAATTTCTGAGGTCCTAATGGACGCTGATGTGCATGGACTTATTCTTTCAACCATCGCCCTAGACACAATCACTTAGAACTTGGAAGTAAAAGTGATAGTTATGCTTCTTGTCCTTTTGGGACTATATGGAGCATCCTATCCAAGCTACTATGGGAGCAACTTTCTTAACTTTTGTGACATGGATATTGCTTCATGCAACCTCTCTCCTTGGGGGGGAATATTAGATTTGTAAAGCAAGTTTGAAAAGTAGAGGTGTGCTGCTCGGAACAAAGTATGCAGAGATTCAAATCAACATCGCAAAAAGCTTAAACACAACGATCCGAAACTATATCAACTAAAATGTAAATCCTCACATTCCTCTAAACTTCTTGATTAGCTCTTCCCACTGCATAAAATGATTGTAATGCACCATGCATATAAACATGATTCCCTGATATCCATCTGAGTAAATCTACTTTTATTTCAAGTGAAGTGAAATCATCTACCAATGTTTCCCTTAAAAAAAAAAAAGAGGGAATGTTGGAATTAATATTTGTCTGCCTGATATATGAACATGCCGAGGCACAGATCTGTGCCATGCTACATCTATGTCTATGCTATTTCAAACGAACCAATTTACGTTGCTACATCTATTATGTATGTCAATTCATATGAACCAAGTTACATTTTTACGTCTGTCGACTTGGCGCCTCCTGTCTGTCGTCGTCATGCTCCTGCATCTGCGTTCCTTAGCTTTTTAGCATATATGTGCATGAAATGGCGAGGTAAAAGAAGCGTCCACACGTTTTACCTTTTAGACTCTGGATGCATTGCAGACCGGTGGACGGATGAAAATCGATATCACATCCAGAGATGAACACCCAGCCACGTTTACTTACTGCATCGCCTTGGTTCCACATGTTATGCTCGTCTTTCAGACAGCTTGTAGCTTGATTCGCCACGCCATTTCCAGCTCTATCACTGCTCAGGAACATCATGGAAGCTGAAACATGTACACTGCCAAAGTTTTAGGAATGGAAATATAAGTCACACGACTCTCCAAACGCTGCTCAAGAAAGCCTGATCGTTCCATTCCTTTATCGAGGCATGATCCATGGAATCTTTATCATCTTGACAAACTATTGTTGCCACGGGACACAGGTAAATATGCCATTCACCAATGAAAGTTATGCAGGTCTTCCACAGTGTACAATCTACATCTCATATTTCTACTTTTTACAGTTACATAAGCATGAAGACATCAGCCATCCGTATACTGTACAAATGTGGTAAATGCCCCTTGTTCAAGGAGTACTTTTCGATACGTACCTCTCGCTTCGGTCAGAAGAATCCATGTCTGGTTTTTAAAGCAGAGCTTGGGATTTCACCATTCTTTTACGGTCGCGAAGTTAGCAAGAACTTTTATGACAAACAAAACAGAAACAGCTCTTTTATCACAAATTACTGGTTTCCGTAACACCCGTTCTCCACATGCAAACACGCACCTGCAGTCAGCCTTCCGACAATCCTCATATCGAAACCCAAAAAAATGGCATGAATGTGTATTTCCATTCATTGCTTTGACCGTTGTATCTTATTCTTCATCTCTCGTGAGACGTAAAGCTCTTGTCTTATCCTCTGAACATTTCAGAAAGCCTAACAGTTTAGATATCGATGCATCTACCAAAACAACCACTTCAAGATCAACATTCCACACTTTTCTGTGACATAGCCTTGAGACATTCACAGGAACATACCTCCAATCACGACCTTAGGTTCAATATCCTGTACACTGATTAATTCAGGTTTGGCTTTGGACCAAATGCGATGTGAAAGGAGAGTTGACATAAATTTCGCAAGCCCTATCGAACCCTTATTTCGGAAGTAGACGCAGTCCCCATCGACACAGTAAATAAAAAGCAAAAATAATGATCGCGAGTTAGAAAGCCAGTTGATTGATCGTGCAAACGGAAAGCCATGGACATCGTGCAGATCGTAAACTGCAGCCAGAGTTTCAATGATTACGACGCAGGAGCTCCATTTACATGATCGGTTGTGCATACAGAAAAAACATACCGATTTGTTTAGATCGCGAACTTCAAAACAGAGATTCATGCTTGCCATAATGCGGAACTGTCGCTTGAAGGAGACACCGAGATTAGGCTACTGTGGAGTTTCGTTCTGCCGATATCGAGTGTTCTTCGTCGAAAGAAAAAGCATTAAGCTCGAATTAAAAAACAGATATGGATGACAGTCACCCAACTTCCGACGATCGAAACTAGAGGCACATGCGTTATATCCACTTCATTTTCTTTAATAAAATGTTTTGATTAATTTAAATAAATTATACAGTATTCATTAAAATTCCGACGATCGAAATTAGAGGCACATGCGTTATATCCACTTCATTTTCTTTAATAAAATGTTTTGATTAATTAAAATAATTATACAATATTTATTATGAATAACTTCATTAAATTAATAGTTGAATATTTTTTAATTAAAACTTTATCTTTTAAAAACATTATAAAAATATTCATGGATATAAATTACGAACCATATGATACACATGACCAAGCACAAAGGTCAATCGAGAACTATTGAGAAGAAAAAACATATGAAGCGATTATATTTTATAATGATCATCACATTTTCTTCAATAAAAATTACCTTCTTTTCATGATCTATGTCGTTCTTCAATTCAACGTGAGCAGATCCATTTTTTCTTTATCTTCAGCCACAAAAAAAAGAGTTTTAGTATGTAAAACTACACCATATATAATTATAGCACTTACGTATATCAAACTCACCTATTTATTGAGTCCTTGCATTATTTTTGTTTATTGAATCCTTGCATGATTTTCAATAAAATCTCTAAATAGTGTATTGCATAATTGTGAGGCCTCTTCATGATGGAGTGAATTCCTCTAACGGTATGGATCTTCATTGTTATTTGGGTAAGGATCATATTCTTCACTCGTTTCACTTTCTCCTTCAAATCGCACAAAATTATGCAAAAGACAGCCTGCACTTACAACCATATGACTGAAAGAAAAATCCGTGTTCAAGTTTTGGAAGACTCTCCATCGAGATTTCAAAATTCCAAATGCATTTCAATTTTAACCCTACCCTTTGAATGATTCTTATCAAATGCAATCTTCTATCTCACTTCTAAACCCACTCTTGCATGAAAAACCTTTAGAAAAAATGTTGTAGCCTTGTTTGTGGAATGACCTAATAAATAAGTTCTCAAAAGCTCTCCACACACCTCAGTACTAGGCCTAGATAAAATGATTCTAGACTTTAGTTTAGAATATAAAGCACTCTCTTTGAAATGTGTAAACTCATGCACTCCACTAGGACCATTCACCACAACACTCAAAAATATTTCTTCGAAATCCATAGTGCCTTGTAAAAGAATGCTTGGGAATTCATGTCTATTCATATATTCTACACAACATTGGTCTCTAGCTTTCCTATGTAAATTATTATGTGTGACTTCTATTGCACTTGCAATTTGTGGTAGACTAGTGACATCTTAAAATCCTTAACTATAGTTTGGAATCTTTCTCCTGATGGAGGATAAATTCCATACCTACAAAACATACCTTTACTAGTGAGTATCTTGCAAAATATGAGCATGTACTTTCTAATTGTGGAAGAACCAATACCTAATAGTTCTGATATTTCTTTAGGATATTTCCCATGACCAAGCCTATAATAGAACACATGCTAGTGCAAGTTCGAGAGGTACTGGATTGGGAACATCAGAGGAGATATTACTATAAGGTAAAGATGGTCTAACTATGTCTAAGAGGAAATG